>OZ005651.1:182873797-183463797 GCA_963930645.1 Salticus scenicus | reverse complement strand
CTTGTTGTGGAAAAGCAGTAAGGTAAAGCTAGGAGAGTTTGCGCACAATTCAACAAAACGTTATAAAAAATCTAAATTTTAAGTTTTTGCTAAACTGTTGGTGCATAGCTTTGAAGTGATCCTTCTTCTACGCATTTCCATTACTATTTTGTTATTATACTTACAGAGTGACCATATTTTTTTCATTGAATTTGGGGACAAAGATGGCGGTGTCCTCGAATTTCGAGGACAAAAAAAAAAAAATTAAAAAATAATTAAATCTCTTTAAATTGTAAAATGTCAGTAATTTTTATGTATAAAGCACCTAAAAGAACTTGTTTCAGCTTAGTTATTATGCATATAATAAATTACTACAATAAAACATTAATAAGTTTATAACCTGTGTCCCCAAATGTGTTGTAATTTTTTGGCGACGAAGGTAGTTTTGTCCTCGAGATTCGAGGACATATGGTCAGCCTATTATAATATGATTTAAAGCAACATCTGTAATAAAACCAAGAGAGCTATTTTGCGCAATCTCTCCTTATAGGGTAGGAGAGATTGCGTTTAATTTTAACTGCAATTAAATTGTCAACAATGATAATTACACTTAAATGACGTTGGTATAAGGTTTTTGTAAGCAAATATTTTTGTATTACATGTAGGTATTTCAATTTAATAATTAAAAACATAAAATAAAAAAAATATATATATTAAAAATAATTAAAAATTTTTATTTAAAGAAAATAAATTAAAGAAGCAGATAAAAGAACAAGACTAGATAATAAAAAGTAACATTTAGTTACTAGATAATATATTTAACTTAAAATTAATAAAGTTCCTTTTCAGTTTGATGGTTTCTTGTTTGTTGACCTAATCTGCCGTTGTCTATAATCGTTGCACTCGTTACGAGGGGTGAAAAAAAAAAAAAAAAAAAAAAGGTTACAAGTCGAATAAAGAAATATTTATTAACAATAGACAGAAAATACAAAAGAGAATTAAGAGGCATACGTGCCTATCACTTTTCGGCATAATCACCAAGTCTATTTAGGCATTTATCTGAACACAGAACTAACTTGTTTAACCCGTCTTGGTAGAAATCAGGTCTCTGTCCATTGAGCCAGGTCTCAGCGGATGTTTTCACAGCACTGTCTGAAGAGAACTGAGTGCCGGATAAGTGCTCGTTCAACCTCGGAAACAGGAAATAGTCACTGGGTGCCAAGTATGGGCTGTATGGGGGTGACTCGAGATTTCCTACCTGAACCGTCGCAACAATTCCTGTGTTGCTTGAGCAGTATGGGGCCTGGCATTGTCATGCAGGAGGATGACACCTTCACTCAACATGGCCGGCCGTTTGCGTCAGATGCTTCGCGGACACATTCTTTGCCCATAAAAATCGAATCACGGCTCACACTTCCACACGAGACCAATTTTCTAAGCGTCTTGCCATTTCAATCGTCCTGAACCGTCTGGGAACTTTCACTACCTACCCGCACACCAGCTGTATGACAAGTAGCACCATCTGCCTCCACTTTGGGAAAACAAAAGTTCTCCATAATATGTAGTTTTCAAATGTTACAGCTTGTAACCTTTTTTTTCTGATCACCCCTCGTATAAATGATGCAACTTTCATGCAACCACCTTCGACAAGTAAAATTTATAAATGAGTCCATGGGAAATCGTTTAATTTAAAAAATATTTTGCAATACTACCATTCTATAAAAATTCTTAGAAAGGGTTTTGAAAATTTAAGCAAACATTTTTGAAAACGAGACAAAACAATCACGTTTAATCTTAGACTGTTCAAGCAATGAACATGCACATTTAATTGGGCACTCCGCTATCGATATTGTAGAACTACCTGGAGTTTCAGAGCGCCCATTGTACTCCTTCCTGCCGATCCCCTATGTGCGCAATCTTTCCTAGTTTTACCTTATAGAGTAGTATTTTAATATATATTGGCATTAACGAATAAAATCTATTTTCTCTGTTATAATATCATTTGTTTTAAAATTTCAGTTATTTTTAGGAAAAAAAAAAAAATAATAAAAAAAAAAAAAAACCCACTGAATTTACAATTACAGGTGTAATTATATTGTAATGTATAAAGCAGAAAATAAAGAGAAGCCTAAGCATCAAAATGACAATTTTAATTCTTTTTATTTATTTCCAGTAGCGCTTTAATTCAATCAAACTATTATACAAATACATGGTGTAGGAAAACAGTGGTTTCTTCTTCCTCATATTTTAAATGAAGCACTAATAGATATTCATTCTATATATTACTCAACATATTTTACAAGTGGCTAAATTAAAATTAACACATAAAACAGTTTGAAAGACTTTTAAACAATTTCAAGCTCGCAGACAGTAGCTCAAGGAAAATTACTGAAATTTAATTTTATTGTTTGACAAGACTTTGAAAAATGTGGCCGCCATGATGAACATTCATTTTTACCACATTTTACTTGTGCTTTTTTTTTTTTTTTTTTTTTTTTTTTTTTATGTTTTATAACAACAGAAGCAAGGTTTAGAATGAAATAATGAAAAACATAAATACTACTTAAATGAAGGCACTTATATCGCATTTTTATCCATTTTAACTAGAACTGCAAAAAAGGCAATTACTGAAAAGCAAAAGCTTTATATAAGAATTCTTAACAATAATGCCTAATTTTCAAAAACGTGCAAACTAAAATAACTATATATCAATTTTTTCTAAAGCAGATAAGCTCATATGAATAATTTATTCCCAAATAAGTTTTAATATTTGTTTTTATATGTATATCTTAAAATGGAAGTTTCAATATAAAGAAAATAATAACAATTCTTAAATATTTACAAAATTCCCAGACAATGAAAACAGATGATAATTCAAGTTCATTTTAAATTAGGATCATAGAACGGGTTCATATTAAGGACTAAATAAGTAAGAAAATCTCTAAGACAGAACATCTAACCTGAAACACTTTCTTTACATAAAACACGTAGATAGAAAGAATTAGTTGTTTTTCTTCTTTTTTCGCAGTTTATATACATACATAAATAACTTACGATTAGTGAAAACGATTTGATTATAATTAGTATAACTTTCTATATTTTTTTAATCGAGTTTTAAAATAGTTTAATATTAATGCCACAAAGCGATTGATAAAAGAGAAAAAATTTAAACAACTGTGTCTGTAAATTCAGAAGGGATACAACCATAATAATATAAGAAACGATTTTTAGAAACTGCAAATGCGATAATGGTTGCATATAGTTGCGTATAAATATTTTCCTCTGCTGAAATCCTTTATTATTAAAAAAGATACCATGCAAAATGCTTTAGAAATTCAGAAATTGTTTAATATATGTGTATATTTGAAATTAAGACTGTTGTTTTTTGAGATTTCAACATGAATAGTTTAGCTCTTTCCGTTCTTAACTAAGAATATTCACACTGACATGATAAAATTTTTGACGTAATTTCTTTCTTTCCTTCAGAGAAACCTTTTTTTTTTTTTTTTTTTTTTTTTTTTTATAAATATTCTTTTGGAAATCTATGTATGTTATTTTTAAATAAATTTATTAATGGTTATTTATATTAATGGTTGAAAAAAAAAATCAAAGGGAAGTTTTTTTAAGTTTTAAACTTTTATTTTAAACAAAATTTACATTTGAAAGTAGAGGTTTATATATTATGATAAAAATCCTCGTTATTATATTACATTTTTACAATACATTTGTGACTTATTTTTTAAATTAAATTTTTATTTAAAATTTTGAGTTTTCTATTTTTTAAATGAAACTGAATTAAATGATCGTTATTTATTCAGAAATTCACAATTTGTGGATTATACAGTTTTATTTTATTTATTTATTTATTTTAATTTGGACTTTTTAAAATTCGTTATTCATGTAGAAAAAATATTTAAGTCATTATATAAAATAATTTCGTAATTACAGACTTTCAATTTCACTAGATGAGGATAAAAACTTTTTTAAGGTAAAGTTAAGAGAGATGGCATGGTAAGAGAAATTGCGCACATAGAGGATTGGAGGAAAGGAGTAGAGTGCACGTGCATGCGACTCACTGCAACAGCATTAGTGTAGTGTCGACATGAATGGGTACATTGATTGTTTCGAACGTCTAAGATAAAACAGAGTTATTTTGCTTTGTTTTAGAAAATGAATGCTTGAATTTTCATAACTCTTCCTAGGAATTTCGATAGAATGGCAGAAATACAAAATATTTTAAGTTAAACGATTTCTGATAATCTACTAAAAGACTTACAGCACGAAGATCAACGGTTCTCTCTAAAAGCGAATAATGATTGAATAAAAGTCTGCGCAATCTCTCCTACTGAAATGGGAGAGTTTACACATTTGCCACTTAGGACAGATTGTGCTTTATTTTCATTAAGTTCTATGCTAGGAGAGATTGTGCAGCTTATTGGTAATGACAAAACAATGAGGATTAGTTAATTGAATGCCTAGAACTGTACCAGGAGGCAACTTCAAAAAGTGACTGGACTAATTTAAATGTGTTTCTTGTGGCAGGTGGTTGCACGACAGCTACACTAGTTACAACAATAAGTGCAACAGTTGCGAACAACGACAGATTAGATCAGCAAAAATGAAAACATTCTAACTGTAAAGGAAATGTGGTAAACGAATTATCTAATAACTTTTATTTTGTTATCTTATCTGGACTTGTACTTTTTTTTTTTTTTTTTTTTTTTTCTGATTCTTTAATATTTTTTCTTCAAAAAGAAATACACACACATATATATATATATATATATTTCAAATTCTTTATAATTTTTTTAATTTTTTTTTTCTTGTTTTTTTAATTATAAGGTTGAAATATTTACTCCTAATATAATAATATATGTTTAGAAAAACCGTACAACAATGTCATATAAATGCAATTTTATTGTTAATAATTTAATTGTAGTTATCATTAATATTAATGTCTCCTTCCTATGTGCTTAATCACAACAACCCTGTAAGGTTAGTTGGTTGGTTGGTCGGTTTTATTTAACGTCGCACTAGTACTGCGCTATGGGTAATTGGCGACGGTCTAGGATTCACCCCTATGGATGGTCCGGAGACATGCCATCACAATTTTGATCCTCCACACAATCCTGTAAAGAGAGATTGCACAAATTTCTTGGTTTTATTGAAGCTGTTGCGTTAATTAAAGCTTGACAATAAAATAGCGATAGAAATGCATAAAAAACAAACAAATTCAAAAATATTGAGCGCAATTATAGCAGCAATTGCACTCATCCAGACTCTCCAAACTTTACCTTATTTCTAAAATGTTTAATGTGAATAAATATTTTATTTAACGCTAGATAGATATAGCATAACTTAAAACATCTCTTTAGTTCTTAATTTCAAATGGCTTAAAAACGTATTTTTGCAAATTTCTCTCGGGTACTATAAACTACTCATTTTTATATGTACATTTCTCATTAGAAATGTCTAATTATCATTGTGCTTTTTATATATTTACCTACAGTGCAGGAAATTTCAGTAAAACTCGGAGAGTTGACCGTTAAATCATAGAGTCAGTTCCCTATATGGAGAAAAAAGTCTAAAACCTGCATTTGTAACAAATTGTTGGGAAATTCTGACAAGGAAGGTCTCCTTAAAGCGTCTACTCAGAATATTGTGAAAAAAATTAACGCCACAAGTCTTTGGTAAGTGACTGGAGACAGATTGTACCAGATGTTTAAGCTACGGTCACGCAAATGCCAGATTTTGCGACTTGGTGGTATTTGAACTCTGAGCTGCCGTTCCATGAAACCCCAAATGTATTCCATCGGATTAAGATCCGGTGAGTTAGGCGGTCAGGGCATTAACTGGAATTCAGCATCATGTTCCTAGAACTACTCCAACACAATTCTAGCCTTGTGACACGGAGCGTTGTCCTGTTGGAACATTCCATTTCCAGTTGGAAAGACAGACGCCATGTAAGGGAGCAACTGGTACGCAATGATGTTCAGATACTCCGTAGCATTCATGGTCTGCTCTACCACAACCACGGGTCCAAGAGACGCACAAGAGAACGTTCCCCAAAACAAAATACCTCCACCACCGGCTTGTGTATGACCTGCTGTACACTAAAGGAGCAACCGTTCGCCTAGAAGACGGCGTATCCTGACACAGCCATTGGCGTGATGAATGACAAACCGTAATTCATCTGACCAGGCAACTCTTTTCCACTGATCCATGGTCCAGTCACAAAGTTCCCGGGCCCAGCGTAGGCGTAGGTGGCGATGACGCTTGGTCAGCAGAGGCACATGAGTGGGGCGTCTGCTGCGTAGCCCCATATCCAACAGTGTCCGCTGAACAGTGTGCTCCGATACAATTCTACTTGGCCCTGCATTGTATTTGGCTGTCAGCTAAGCTACTGTCTGGCTCCGGTTTTGCTTCGCCAAGCGGGACAATCTCCGACGACCTTTTTCTTTGATAAAGTGTGGACGTCCAATACCATGTCGTCTACTGCTGGTTTCATCGTCATTCATCCACTTTGCATAAGTACTAACAACTGTAGATCGCGAACAACCCACGAGTCGTGCAGTTTCGGAAATGCTTGTTCCGAGCCTTCGAGCCATTGCAATATGCCCTCTATCAAAGTCGCTTAGATCCACAGACTTTCCCATCATACATAAAAGTAAGCGAAAGAATGATACTTCAGACTCTTCAGCAGCAGTTAAATACAACTCCCACCTGATCACGTACCCTCCAAGTCATCCAGGCGAGTTCATTGCAAAATGTAGGGGCGATCCTAATGTTTTGGCTCTTGAGTATATATATATATATATATATCATGGGATTATAAAAAGAGGGCTATAATTACTGGCATAATGTGAAATCTGGAAATTCATGTCGCAGTTTAAAAAGTGTTCGAGCAAAGTTAAATATGTTAAAAAAAAAAAACGCGAATTGTATTATTTGAAGAAACAAATAGAAAATATAACTAATCGTAAAGAAAAAAACAAAAAAAAGAAAGGAAGAAAAAGTATTTTTCTTGGTGAAGGGTACGGGAGGTAGAATTACTCATTTGTCAATAATAAAGCGTATGCTCAAACAAATAAATTTGTTTTTGTGCATTTTTGCTATTCCAAAGACCTGTTTTACTCCCCCCTCGTAATCTATGATTATTATTTAAACTCATAAAGAGCTTAAAAATTTTAATTTTTTATAATTTTCAATTAAAATTTGGTTTAAAGTTTGAATAAATTAACAAAAGATACGCAGTTCAAAAATTGCAGTTATACAAATGTATTTCATTTATTTATTTATTTATTATTATTTTTATTATTATTATTTAAAATTAAACCTATTTAAATTAATTTGGTATGTAGAGTTAAAAAAATTATTTGGTATATTTTATCTAACTAGTGTAACATAAAGTAAATTATAATTAAAAATGTGTAAATTTTCAATATTAATGTGTAATCTATACTGAAAGTTTAGAGTTAAATTTAAGTTTGAAATAATTTTTATCAATTTAAATTTTGATCGAAATTATTGGCTGTGAAATCGGTATTCTTCGAAAGCACAAATTAGCGCACTGATAAGTGATTGCCGTTTACCATTGTTTCATTTCCAAATAGTTATGCACGTTCTTTTTAATTTATTATGCAATATAAATAAACGTGCGTACTGTTTTACTTAAACTATGATATTTAAAACTTAAGTAAATCTTAAGCATAGTTTAAGTATTTACGTTAAACTAAAGACTGCATAATTCGATTGTTAGGTTTACTTATGAATATATATTACAAAATTGTAGTTAAAAAAGTTTATTTACTTAAAGTAAACTTTATTAAACTAGTCTAGCATGAAGAGTATGAAAAGCGTATTTCTCTAACGAGTGTTTATCAAAAAACCGTTTTGCATCAGTTTTAATTGTGATAGAGATCTTCCTTGTGAGTATTGTCAGTTTATTAAAGGTCCACTTCCATTCTTCGAGATAACATTTTATAATTTTAACGAGCATATCTTTATTCTTATGGTGAGTGACTGGAACACTTTTTGTTTGTCACTTGTCGTAATTCAGGGGTGAAATATCTTACAGTCTGCTTCCATTGAATTTATCTTGTGTCACAAAACTTTTTTTTTTTTTTTCGTTAAAGACGATTAAAAAAAAAAAAAAAAAAAAAAAAAAAAAAACGATAAAATAAAGACGACTTTTTTCGTTATCTGCGATATGAAGGGAATTGAATATTAAATCAAAATTAAAATTAATTAGGTTGCATCTTTCTTTTGGGATTACTTAAATATTGAAAACTTTCATATGGAGTTCAAACTACCGTGACAGACTATAAATGACCATGTAAGTTTTGTTAAGGTCTTGCAAATTATTCTGAATTAAAAAGTTGCTAGAAAAAAAAAAAAAAGAAAGAAATAATTGACCAAATTTTAATTGAAACCATGAAATGTTTGTAAACCGAAAAATATGTAATTAATTAAATTTTCTTTTAAGTAATATTTTTCAAATTGATAGACATTTTATTTTTATTTCTTAAAACTTCTATTAACTAAAATGTCTTGAAATGTGTACAGACATTTTGATAAATGGATATTAAATCATAATTTTGTAGAATTTCCTCAACAGAATTGCGTTTTTACCCGTTTAAATGCAGTATTTTTTGAAAAAATTCTTTAAAGGGTGGTCTAAAAAACTTTTAGTAATTTTAACAAGATGTAGAATCAAAAAGCATATTAAATAATTTGTAAATATTTGTTAATTTTGTTGATATTTCTCTGAAAAAAATTTCAACAAAATTTTTCAACAAAAATTATCGCAAAGTATTATGAATTTGTGCTGCCACCTCGTATTGAATGCCGCTCCAAGGTAAGTTACATAGTTAAAATGTTAAACTAATTATATTTAAATAGCTTGTAATATTCGTATTTCCTTGGCCTTACCAGTGACCAAGCGGTACTTCTGTCGAATGGGAAGTGCCTGGTTCGAACCTAAGTCGTTCTTGGTGTTCTAGCCGTTTGGAGATTTCTATGGTTTTCTGTTGTGAATACGGGCTATGACCATTTAGAAACATTCCCATAGAAAAACATACACTCAAACTTAAGACCTTCGCATAGTCAATCGGTTTAACCTTAACAACAAAATTGTGTTTAAATAGAAGTTTATATCTAATAAGCCTTTCAAAATGTCATATGATTTAAGTATAAGCTAATCGAATTTATGAACCTTTTTTTTTTTTTTAAACAAAATCAAATCGTTTTCACAAAGTTGAAAATATTTATTACATTATTATTACACAGAATATATTTAGTATTACAATAACATATATTCAGCATGCAAATCGAATAATAAGGGTACTGTCTAAAACATATAAATGTATATTTTCTTTGACTACAGTCTGAAGATTTTAGATACAAAAGAGATTTTTACAGTCTGTAACGTGTTCTTATGCATGTGTGAATGTGAATGCACGGTAAGTTGGATGGATATATGATGTGTTGTCTACGTATACTAATTAAGCAGTTTATGAAAAATCGTTAATCACTGCTTAAAAAAAAAAAAAATAATAATAATGATAATAATTTAAAATATTATTTTCAAATGAAAATATAACAAAAAATTGTCTCTAATACAAATAAAAAAAGATGTTAAAGAAATTATATAAAATGATATACTTCACTTCAGAAAATGAATGATAGATGTAAAAAGATACATTATTGCAGTAAATTATGATGATTGCAATCTTTACAAAAGCCCGCAAATTCTATACTAAAATATCGAATGGTATAATTTGATTATTACTATTTATTTTGAACATGCCGTAAAACGAATGTCAATATTTGTTGTTAGTCATATTTGAAACACAAAAATGTCTGTAGTACGTTTAAAATTATTATATATTTGACTTAATCATGAAACGTAGTTGAGAATTTTGTTGTAATTTTTGTTTGTTACTGAATATAATGCAGATTAGGTTAACTCTGTACGATTAGAATTCATCATCCAGGGTAAACTAATTCCCGACAATGTTGTAGATTTTTTAAAAAAGAATTTTTATATATGTAGGTTTTTAGTTTTTTTTTTTTTTTTTTTTTTTTTTAAATTGCTTGCTACAAATAAATTAATTTTCGAAATATTATTGAATTAGTGATATAGTATATCGCTTATTCTTGATTCGTTGGAAAATAAGTGTTGTGCATCTGGTAATAGAAATGAAAATGACCGACAAAATTTTACCGCCTTTATTGTTTTGTATCATAATTATATACATTCCAGTCTCATATAATATTCTCATTATTTTCAAATAATGTGTGCGTCACTGCTTCATGCAATAGGAATTAACCTGTGTGCACACTTTCATAAAATAGTACAAAGACAAAATATAAACACACTTTATCAAAATTTTTATGACTTTAAAACATGTAATATTACCAAAGATATGTTAAGCTTATTAAGAGAATTTTTCAAGGACAAGATATATCTCATTTTCACAGACACATATGTTAGTTTTTAGCGTTACATTCGCATTTCTCTTTTCTTTAATGTGACTAACACCAAAATTATTTCATTGTTACATAATAAAGATGAATATGAACTCAAAGTTTTTAATACTTTGATGCATGCAGCAATTCTTGTAATCATTGATATGCCAGAAATTTTTGTAAGTGTTATGGATGTTCACACATTATATATTTAACACATGAAAAGATTACCACCACGAAGAAATAAATTTAACAATGAAAAAAAAATCATATATTGGAAACAGCATTGGTAAACTTTCCTTATATATTTTATGTTCATTAGGTGTCAATCATATTATCAACTTTTTAAATATTTGCAGCAAAATCATTTTAAAATAATCAAAATAAAAGTTTACTTAAAATATTAATTTAATGCTACGCGTAATACATATTATTTTTAGCACTACTAACGATATTTACCAAATTTCTCCACCTTGTATAAAAAATTCTAATATATATATATATATATATATATATATATATATATATATATATATATATATATATATATATATATATATATATATATATATATATATATATATAGTAATTTATCAACTAAAGTTTTATTCTGTAAATAAACATATGGCTGTGTATATATTTGTAATTTGTTCCTTCTAAACATTTTTACTATTGAAGATATTCTAATATTTTAAACCACATTTAATAAAATAGAAAATAAATTTATTTAAATTTTGTACCAAAATATCTTACCCTAAATACACTATTCAATATGTGTGATAAAATATTAATATACATATATATATAGATATATATATATATTTAAAAAAAGTTAGTATTATTCTCACGCATTTAAAATTATCTCATACAAAAATTAAACTTTAAGCTTTTTTATTATTTTGTTACTTAATACTTCTGTGCGTTTAAAATACTGATGGTATTTAGAATTTTTGAGTTGTCAGGAAAGTTTGTGCAATTTCCAAAACCTGGCTTTATATGCTAAAGTTACACAAAACATATGATTGGTATTTATTTCATTAAAAGGAGCATTACAACACATCTTTAGAAAAAATACTTATATGAAGGTCTTTTTGCGTGTGTTTTGTACGTTTTTTAAATTAAAGAAAAAAAAATGCATTTTAGACAAATGGTGCATTTTTTAGCTGTCGGAATACTGAAAACATCTCAGTCATGGAGAAAGAAAAAAAAGAGATGTGTGTGTTCTTTCTCAAAAAAATGCGATAAGCCGAAAAACTGTTCTGATGTAGTTTCAAAAGGAATTTTCGTCGTAAAGCCTACAAGTGATTATATGAACTAATGATATATCAACAAAGAGCAACATGATGATACATCAACAAACAATAATTACAAAAAAAAAAAAAAAAGACAAAAAAAAAAAAAAAAAAGACAAAAAAAAACCCAGACAAAATAAATAAATAAATAATATATATATATATATATTTGATGTACGTCACATAGATCAGCAGGATACTTAAAATATAAAAACCACTGTACACGAGCATTTAATATAAACAGATAAAATCGGCTTTCCGGACAACTCAACATATTATTAATACTATAAATGTAAATACTTTTCTCCAAAAAGGAAGTCCTTTTAATGACCATTTCATCATAAAAAAAAAAAAAAGAAAACATTAAAAACTATAAGGAAAACTATTTATAGATTTAGAAGCGGGTGATAAAGCATTACAAGTTCTATTTTTTCTTTCTTTCTTTCTTCTTCTTCTTCTTCTTCTTTTTTTTTTTTTTTTTTTTTTAATTGAGGTGTTGACACCTAATGAGCACAATCAAATTACAGAATACAAACAATTTGCATAAAAGACATTTAGTTCATATGCATGTTTGAACAAATAATGGTGCTTATCTACAATCATTTCTTCTCTTATTGAATGGTAGAAAAACATAAAATTTTCTGTATGAACAATAATATTTTCCATATCAGGTAGATTCGACAAATTGCCTTAGATCGCTTGCATTCAGTGCTTCTTTAAAATACATATATATATAAATTGTATTTAAAGAACAAATCTTTCACCCTGTTTACAGAAATAAAAATTATTGCTCGTAACGTGTTAAAGATTTTTGTAGAAGTTTCAATGAAATATTTTGTAGAAGTTGGATTTATTTCTAGTGTAAAAAAATTCAGATATATAAAATATTACATATTGAAAAATCAACTTGTCTACAAAGAAATTTTCTCTTTAAATACAGCCACAAGTAAAAAAGGAAAAAATAAAAATAAAAAAGAAGAAAAGATAGAAAAGAAAGGAGAAGAAATTACAGACGTTTAAATGTAAAATCCACAAACAGTCAGTCAGTATCATAAACCGTTGGGACCTTTCGAACTTAAATTTAAAACTTTCTTCCAAGTCAAAACAAAACAAAAATTTTCATTGGATTTTTTTTTCTCTTTAGTTTTCCATTAATTAACAAACCTTAAAAGTGCTATTACACAGTTATCTAGTGTGATTTAAAATATTAATTTCCTATTTATTAAATTTTATCCTCAGAATGAAAGAAACATCATTGCTTATAGTTTAAACAAACATTTGTTTTGCGCATCCCGTGAAAAAATGTCGAAAATCACTTCATAATCAATATAATTGCAACATTGTCGGATGCAAATCAACTACAAATATCTAGAAAAATGGGGCATAATTATGTTAATAATTTCAGAAAAATATGTTGGCACCATAGACCTATTATAAAAGTGGACGGGACAATGGCAACCTTTTTCAGTAGCAAAGATAACTCATAAAAAAGTCACGTGACTGTTGAACTACAGGAAGCCAAACTTGCCAATACTGAAATTTTCTCGCCATGCTCTAAACTCTGCTTTTTCTTAAGCAGACGATATTTTTCCTTTCTCTTTGAAAGTTCTTTTTAAAATTTTTATTCTACTTTAAAAGTTAGATTGTTTTGAATTTAAAAAGAATTTTATAGCAGGAAATAGTAATTAGATGTACTTTAAAAGCACTATAAGTTATGTAAAATAAGAATTTTATTTCACAGGTAAGATTCTTTTTAATATTTTATTATTTCGTTCTTTTTAAGTAATTATTTTTATAAAATGTTTATAATTGCTATACTTAAATCTCTAAATTGAATTATTTTATATTATACCTTATAACCTTATATAATTTAAAGAAGGTCCATGATTATTTACGAGAGTTAAAGCGAGTATAGACAAACCGAAGTTATAAACACTTTTGAACTTTGTTGGAAAGTGTTAATAACAAGGTAAAAATAAATTTCAGCAGCTGTAGTGTTTTATACAAGTTTTGCTTGCTCTATCTTTTAATAATAATAATAATAATAATAATATTTATATTCAGAACAAAAAGTCGCCAATAACGCGATAAATGCCAGAAAAGATAACCTTTTTTCAGCAGTCACGTGTTTCATCTTTGCCACCTTTACTTATATTCCCTTAACAATGGAATGCTTCGTCCACTCTAATAATAGGTCTATGATTGGCACCTGAATTTCTCACCAGATTTTTATTCGGTTTTTTAGATGTTCTTACATTTAATATTTTATATACGAAGTGAAAACAAAAAATGATGGTTATTTTATTTTTATTTCTTTTACTTAAAAATACAACTTAACCTCAAACTAAGTGCGATATTTGTGTATGAATAACACTTTTTCTTTCTTTCTTTTTTAACCCTCGCTTTCCCAAAATCAAGGCGTTACTGCAAAAAAATTGCTTTGAGGTGCCGCTTGGCACGTTTGGCGAAAATCACCAGCACCACGCCTTTTTGTATCGTTTAGGACAAATCGTCGTGCAACATTCCACTGATTATGTTTGCTATCTCTGGCGAATTAGCGCACTTTTTGAATGAGGCGGCTTAACTAAATTTCAACTTCAAAATGGGGTCAAAATGACGCCATTTTGGGAAAGCGAGGGTTAAAAAAATAAACCCATGACGATTATGATTTACTTATACACTTTTTGTGAAATTCAAAGGTTTTTCAATTAAAGTTGTAATAGTTATCTAACATTGTAATCCTTCTAACAACAAATTCCGGCTTAAAAATAAAGCTCGTTTGCTAATTTAGAATTTAAAAAATAAATAAAAAAATAAAAAACCCTTTGTTTTCTACTTAACAATTTCACGAAAGAAAAAATAAAAATAAAATTAAAAATATTAAATTGATTTTTGATCAGCTGAATGGAATCTATTTCAACTTATTATTATACTTAAAATTTTCTTGATCCCTACAACCTGCCTACACAAATCTTACAGTCTTCCATTAAATATTTCCCAGTAAGTATATATACAATATTAGTGGTATAGTTTAATTAGTAATGGCAGTTTTTCATTGTAATTTCCTTTATGAATTTTGATTTCTTAAACAAACAAGAGAGGAAAATTAAATTTTAATTTTTTTCAAAGAATATAATAAAAAAAAAAATTGTGACTTTAGGAAATAATATGCAAGAATTGTTTATTCATTATGAGAAAAAAAAATTTAAACCACAGAAAAGGAAACATTATATAATAACATTGTAAAGTATGGCCCTGAAAATATAATTGTGCAACGTATTCATAAATAGTTACTTGGGGAAGTACATCAAGTATAATACAATAGTATTTTAATTAGAACAAAATATTATGGGCAATAACATCAACAATAAAATACCTGAATGAACTACTAAAATAACAAATTTAAATGAAAAATAAAAATCATAAAAAATTGCGATTATTAATATAAATATAACAAAATAAATAGCACTAAAATGCATATATACAAAATTAACGGTAGCAGTAACTTTAATATAAGTTTACCCTTGAATTCCAATTTATGAGCATTTACGAATTAATATTACAATTTTTCAAATAAAATTGAGGTACTTTTTACGTATTGTATGAAAAGCATCGCTAATAACACTAATTAGTTTTGTTTAATTATCTAAAAACACAGTTTAAAAAAAAAATATTGTATAATTACTCAGACAAAGGTATGAAAACCGCAAATATTTTTGTACAATTTTTGAATAAACATAAAAATCCTATAAAATTTCTTCAAAAAATTGTAAATTATAGTTGAACATGCATTTCTAATGCTTCAATATTTTACATTTTTTACCTTTTTATTAGTAAAACATTAATAATAATGTTTTGTTTTAAATTTGAAAGAAAACTTATTTATGGTTAAATTTAAAACAATAATCTTTCTTTTTTATCTAATATCACGAGTTAGCTTTATCACTAATAAAAATTCAATTTGATTATTTCAATAGCCTATATGCGTTGTTTTTATCATCTGCAATATTTAATGGCGAAAGTGCACGTTTTAAAATATGCAAATTAAACGTAAGTTTTATTTTTCATGACTTAAAAATTTAAATTTAGTAAACTAAACAAGATCTAAGTCAGCAGACTTTATTGTTTACTATTTTATATCTAGTTTAGTAACGCACAAATCAAAATTTAAATTGGTAGCCTTTATAGCATTTTTTAAAATTTAATTTAATATCAGTTCTAGTGTAAAAGTTAACATTACTTGAATGTTTTGGAAAGTTGGTTAATATATACAGTCGGCTGCAAAATTATTCGAGCACTAGCAATAATCCCTGTCTAAAAAAAGTACACTTAATACTGCTTTGTTAAATAAATCCTTATCGAGTCAGGTTCTTAGTCAGTCTAAGAAAATGATTCGACAAGGATTTATTTAACAAAACAGTCTTAAGTGTACATTTTTAATATAGGAATTATTGGCTAGTGCTCGAAAAATTATGCTGCCGACTGTACAGATATAAAAATGATTTATATGCAATTCAAATGATAAATTAGATTTAACCAAATATAAATTTTATGATTTGTTGTTCTATTTTCAATGCAACAAATTCGAAAGAGATACTTATCATCTATGCAATATTTGGATAAATATAAAAATTTCGATATTACACTTCTATAATATTACAAGCATATCCGTTTCGTCTTTTTAATTAATACAAGTAGCGCTCATTATCAAAACAAGTTAGAGAAGTAGTATTGATAAAAAACAAAACAAGCAAAATGACTTTAATTTTTCATAAATAAAATGGAGCTTTAATTTCATCTGGTAGTACAGCAACGTAACTGTAAATTCTTTTGCTTTTTACGCAACACTATTTCAGAAGAAAAACTTTTGCGTTATTTAAAGATTAAAATTCTGAAATTAAATAAGACAAAGATCACTATTCTCAAATAGTGGGGTTAAAATTGCACAAGAGTTGACAATTATGCAGAAAACACATATAACACACCTTCTTCCACGAAAATCCTGAGGATGTCCTGATAATATCCTGTACTCTCCAAGATATCCAGAGGAAGTTTAGAGGAAAAGGTATAGTATGACATAATGATTAAATCTCAGAAAATTTTAACTATAATTAAATATATTTAATATACAGTACCGATATAAATAAACTACACTTGAAACCATACCAATGTAACATCTAACATACATCATAAATAATCATTTTAGAAAACATTTGAACATAACTCCTATTACAAAAAATATTTCAGAAAGTTCCAAATATCTTTCTTCAATCATATATTGAATTTTTTTAAAATAGCAATAGCATTTTTCTTTTAAATTTAATTATATCTAAGTTATGTTGATATATATATATAAATATATGTGAATATTTTTTTTTTCATTTATTATATTATATCATATTTATTAAATTATATTTTATTTATTATTATTTTTTTTTCTGTTAAATTGGTTTAAATTTGGCATTAAGTTTTAATTTTTCCAATTAATTTTCTCAAAGATAAACAGGGGTGAGTTTATTTGAAATTAAAATAAACTATCAAGCAGAAATATTCAATAAATAAATGAATAAAAAATGTATATATATATATATATATATATATATGCAAGTTTTCTTCAAAGATTAAATATGAATAAATTATTAGACACTATAAGGTGAATATTATTTAACTGAGAAAAAAACTACAACGTGTTGCATGATAAAATTCATATAATCAATTTTAAATTTTATCTATATATTTTGTAAAGGAATTTTCATAAGAAATGATAAGTTAATGCCACATTAGAAAGTACTTTTCAGATCCAATGATATATCAGTCTATTGCTTTTAAAAGGAAACATAATGTACATAAAAAACGTCTCTTCATAAACGAAATTTTACTTATTTCCTTCTTACAAATTCTTTTTCAAAGTTTTTAATCATCTTAGGGGCTAGAAATTTCTAAAATATAATTCGTATATGTAAATTCTGTAACAAAAGAAAGAGTACAAAATGTCCATACATTTGATGTAAAAATGCACTTTAAATAAAAATATAAAAAAATTAGAAAATATTTAGTTTATCACAATGTATCATTATAATCGTTGTTTGATGTGAAAACTTTCACATTCCATGTGTAGACATGAAGAATTTCAAAAATATGAAAAAGGGAATTTCTGCTTCCCATATTTTAGCATATGTAACATATTCTACGTTCACCATAATGGATTTATATGAATAATTTACCTACTTTTAACTTTCGCATGCACCATTTATAAAATTTGCATGGATTTTCTATCAATACCCTAATTAAACTTCTTGAAATGACTAACTCAAAATGTTACATTTTTTATTGTCTAATGCAGTCGATATAATTAAAACAAAATTGTATCTTAATATTTTGCTTTAACATTTCAACATTATATATCTATAATTCTTTCAACATTATAAACCTAATCTCTCATAATATTCTACTTATGTATATATATGTATATATATATATAGATTGACATGTATATATATGTATATAAATATATATTTTTATATTTTACCACAGTAGTATAATAATTTACACTTTTTAAGAACCAATGCATCAGTATGCAATACAAATCCGCGTAGAAAGTCACTGTGCGGAGTAAATTTTTTGTATTTTGTAAAACAGGAGAGGAAACCACAAAAAATGTACAAGACCTTTGTAACATGATTCACTCTTTTGTATTCATGCCGTCAAGTTGTCTCTTTTTGCGAGAAATGACGACTTAAAAAACAGCATAAAAAAAATGAGATACTGAAATATTACTTTAAGGATTTGAACACAAAGAAGCTGATTTATTTTATTTTATATTTTATTTTTATTATAACACATGCAAAAGAGTAATTTTTCATAATATTATATGTATTTTATATTATAGGTATGTGCATAGCATTTAGATGGAAATCAAAAAGCACGCCTCTAAAAGTTTGTAATTATTTATGATTTTTACATCTAATTTATTTTAATCTTTTGGTATACATTTCAGCAAAACATACATATTTTGAATAAAACGTTCTTTAATGATTATAAATGATTTTTCAGAAATATATTCCCGATTTCCTAAGCACTTTCATGTCGCAAATTCCTCAATTTGGAATTACCAATGCCATTATTAAAAATTATTCTTGAAAAAATTTCATGAAAAACAATAAAATCTGACACAAGATAAGCAATTTATATATTTTTTAAGAATTAATTTTATAAAATATTCTTGAAAATTCTTTCACAAGCACTAATGCATTGCATAACATGTTGCAAAAGAAAAACCCTTTAAATATATAATTCTGGCTATAATTTCAGCACTTAAAGCAATTTTATATATTATTAAAATCACGAAAATATTTAAATCATTATTTTTAAAATGGCAATCTATTTAAAAGAACTGTTTTATTTGAAGAATTTTAAAAACTAATTTTAAAATGTTTGAAATTCCCGATTGTATCACTTGTAGCATTTATCTAAAAATTCTGTTTGATTTTACACATTAAAATGGTTGCATAAGTGTAATAATTGTATAAGTAAAATGAAGAATAAGAGCATATTTCAAACACAGCTTTACATTATAGTCGGTAACAAAAGTGTCCGAACACTAGCGAAAATTCCTATGTAAAAAAAGTACATTTCATACGATTTTGTTAAATAAATCCTTATCGAATCATGTCCTTACACTGACTAAGCACAGGATTCAACAAGGATTTATTTAACAAAACCGTATGAAGTGTACTTTTTTTACATAGGAATTTTTGCTAGTGTTCGGAAACTTTTGTTACCGACTGTACCTTCTTTAAATTTATGTTTTAATTTTGCGCAAAGAGAAATTTACTTAGAATATTTAGTACAAGAATATCCTGATTTTAAAATTAAAAATCTGGGAAGCAAAGATCGATAGAAAAATGAAACAAATGGTATGTTTATCGCGATAGTTGTAAAAATTTAACACAATAGTTTTAAAAATTAGTGGTAAATGTTATCAACAGAGGGCATTTTGTGCAGCAATCTCAATATAAAATCTTAATAAATAGTACCCATATCATCCGAAGATCGTCGATTAGGCTTCCATTCTCAGAGCAATTAGTTCCAGAGTTAAAACATGAAGGACTGATTCATGTAACTTATTGCTTTGTGCATCGGGGCATTATTTATTAGAATTCCGTATTACGATTGCAGCGTATAAATTCAATCCCACATCTTTCGAAGTTCTCAGAGCAATCAGTTTTAGAGTTAAAGCATGGAAGTTTCATGTAACTGATATGATTGCTCTGCGCATCGGAGCATTATTTATATGGATTCTGTATTACGATTATAGCATACAGTCGGTAACAAAAGTGTCCGAACACTAGCAAAAATTTCTATATAGAAAAGGTACACTTCATACGGTTTTGTTAAATAAAACCTTATCGAATCATGTTCTTACACTGACTAAGAACAGGATTTGACAAGGATTTATTTAACAAAACCGTATGAAGTGTATTTTTTTTACATAGGAATTTTTGCTAGTGTTCAGACACTTTTGTTACCGACTGTACATATTCAATTCCACATCTTTTGAAGTTCTCTGAACGATTAGTTCCAGAGTTAAAACGTGAAAGTTTCATGTAACTGATTGCTCTGCGCATCGGATCATTATTATTTATTGCGATTCCGTGTTACGATTACAGCGTGCATATTCATTTGTTGTCAACATTTGTTGCTAATTTTTAAACTTTTAATATAATCATTTTTTAGCATTCACTATAACCATACCGTTTGCTCCAATCTTCTATTAATCTTTCAGTTTGAGAATTTTAATTTTCAACTAGGAGTTGTGAATAATAAAATGAAATTCTTGTTCAAACAAATGACTGATAAATTTATAATTTAATTTTGAAATATTTATGCATATACATTTCTTAATGATCTCGTATCAGAGAACTTAACGGCTGCTAAGCTAGCATCATACATGCAATAGAAAAAGACCAATAGGCAACATTTTAAATAAATTTTAAACTTAATCCGTGTTAGTTCATGACAAGCTCGCCACAGTATAAAAAATTTAAAAGAGACTAAAACTGAAATATCACAAAAATATTTATATTTTAAGTTAATTGAGTCTCAAAAGCCCGGGATAAAAAACATTAATATGTATAATATGTTACATTAAGTGCAATTAAATATTTTTTCCGAAAAGAATTTCATTTAATTACGGATGAACTGTCATTTTTGTTTAATGCATATTTAATACTTTATACTGAAATCATGTTGAATGAATAATCGACATGACAGTCTTAAAATACATACCACATTAACTTTAAGGATAAAAAAGTAATACTGAAAAGAAATGCTTAGAAATATCTATATTGTACATTCACAATGCTTTATGAGATAAAATTTATAAATAGTATTGAAAATTTGCCTTTTAAAAAATTACAAATAAGTTATTGGTGATATGAGGGTTACTTTTATTATGTGGAAGACCACTTAACTGATAAGGGGCAAACATACCTTGACATGTAATGGTTCGTTCACTGAATTTAAACATGTAACAGCAACGAAGACTTTGAAAGAGGAACGTATTCGTTTAACTTACTAAAATTTTTATAATATGGAAAATAAATCGATCAAAACAGAACAAAGGAACATCATTCCTAATATCTACAAATTGAACGTATGGAATAGGAAATTATTTAGCAGAGATTTGAAATAATATAATTTGAAATGATAAAAAAATTCTCTTTTCGGACGAAGCTCCTTCAGAAAAACTGTAGGGCTTAACTATGTTACCAGTTACACAATACTTATATTGTTTATGAAAAATAAGCAGTATCTGACTTGCTACTCTATGCACAGCATGTACTATGTTGTCTACTGGTCATTTTCATTTAAAGAGACAACTCGTTTTGAGTAATGTGCCAACGAAATTCGTATAAAAATAATTGATTTTGGCACAGCCACCGGTTACTTGGAATCATATCCAACCAGTTCTCATTTCCTTATTGACGGGTTCTATTCCATAGACAGAGGATATCATTCCCAATGTACCATTACTGGGTTTATGTGGGCTCTCCGTTTGACTTGATGCAATGATTTCATTTTGGGACGTGAGGGAACGTGCGGTGGAAAAATTTTCTGGCGAAGTGGCTCTTACGGTTATATCCGAGTCCTTCTTTGGTAATGAGCCTTCCACTATGCCATAAGGCGCTTTCTTCGGATTTCCCTTTACCACGATCTCTTCTTCAATATGTACTGTAGGCACACGGAAACTTTCCTGGAGTCGCACATCAGGAGTTTTGGGGGAAGACGGGGAGTTTAGTGTAGAGCTGCCAGCCGACGCCGGATCCTCGACTCCTTCGAGTTTGCCCGATAGAGTATTTAAAGTTCGGGAATTATTTTGCACCGATACACTTACAGAAGGTATGGAAGCGTATGGTGCAGTGGCTGGTGACTTTATGGCTAACGGCGGGTGTTTCGCATGAGCACTAGGGGCAGGAGCACTAACTGTCCTACGAGCCTTCGCTTTCCTCGTTGGATCACTTAAATGGGGTCGATTTGGATGCTGATGACGGATACTTGAAGGTGGATGGGATATTTCTCTTTCAGGAACCGAATCCTGAAAAGCCATCCGAAGACGATGAGGTAAATTTAATTCGCCCAACTTTGACCACTTTCGGATTTTTGACCATTTGAGTGCTGGTGTGTCTGTGTTAGTGGCTCTATCACATCTGATTGATTCTTCTTCATCGCTAACTGTTACCGCGACACCCGCCGTAGATCCTGCTTGGCTGATACCCGAAGATGCGCTCGAAGTTGATTCGTTGTGTGTCGCCTCCGCTTCGGACGTCACTTCGGAGCTGGCAGATTCGACGCTTTGACTACGCTCGTTGTATGGCCATCTAGAACCTTTGGCTTGTTTTTTACCATTGGCTAAATTGGCAAGTTTAATCCAGTGAGAACGAGGAGATTTATTTGTGGCCTCCGCATCTGCCTTGTGACTTGACTTATTCGGTGGCTGTTTGACGACACCTATATCAAATCCTTTCATAAGTCGACGTTCTTTTTGACGACCTTTCTTTCCTCCTGTGCCTGCAACGAAAATATATCAGACATATTAGATTTTAGCTTATTTTAAATTAATGTTACAGTTTAATATTTAATAAATTTTAATACCTAACGTTGCACATAATATCAGTTTAGCAAGCTATAAATTGTACACAGAGGTGTGCTAAAAATTTCCGTCACTCTAATCTTCTATGTACAAATTCAAAAAATCGTTTTTAAACTTAATTGAAAGTTTATACAAATACATGAAAAGTTGCATCAGCTATCAGAGGAAGTGCATGAGTGACATTCAATGCGGTTTACGGCCGATTCAAATGAAGAAAAAGAGCAGCTTTCATTGCTTCATTTTTGGATTATTGAATATATAATATTGAATATATGCATAAATATGTGTGTGTATGTATATTGAAAATTCAAATTTAAATAATTCCACAATGAAAAGGATTAATTAAAAAACATGTTAAAGTTCATCTAATTTTTTTGCACTACTATGTGATGTATTTAGTACTTCAAATGAATTGAAACTGAATTTAAAAAAATCGTAATGAGGAGCGTGTTTGTATATTTTTCATTTAAATCCAAATACATATAAGATTTTAAATATATTGAAATTGATAATGAGGTTACTAGTTTAAATAAAATGTTAAATTGAGGAAACATAGTACGAAAATTTAGGTGCAATATATGCAACATGTATAATTTTTTTTCAGTTATTTCTAATAAAAGTCGGTAACGCACCATATTTTGAAAAAACAATATGCAAGAATTTATGAAAAAATATGTTTAATTATATTAAAAAATAAAAAAATAAATAAAAAAATAAAAATAAAATAAACACTATTTTCTATGTATGCACACTCTTCAAACGAGAGCATTTATAATTTTTTGATAAATCATTTTAATTTTAAATTTATGTCTTTTCGTGTTTTCTCTACATATTAAAAAAAATTTACTGTCGCTGGCATATATATATTTTTTTTTTTGTCTGCGACCGCATCTTTTCGCGGAGGGCAGGGTCCTTTGCATCATGAGAGGTTTTAATGCATTCCGAATACTCCAAGGGAGTCATTTCAGCTGCTTAGAAATTTGTATCATTTTAATTAAAGAAGTTATTAACTAAAAACGACGGGTTTATGAAGGTACTCTATTTGCCACCTTGAGAAATGTTTATCCCAGTGACGTTGCTCTTCTGTCATGAAATCATTTTACACGGAAAAATTAAAATATGATCCATGGTTGTAGGTAGGTAGGTTGGGTTTAACGTCGCATCAGTACTGCGCTATGGGTAATTGGTCACGGTCTAGGACGCACCTCTAGAGATTTTCCGGAGAAATGTCATCCCAATCTTGGTCCTCCACGGAGGGGATGGCTCATCGGCTTCGGTGATCCCCAGAAGTACAATTTTGATGGGAACATGGAGGACTTTGCGGCCACGGGGAATTTTATGTGCACCAGCCACTATTAGTATACACGATGGTCTTTGGCCGGCCTAAGTGTTAAACCCGTAATCTCTCATTTACGAGCTCGGCGTTTTACCGACTGGGGTACCGCGGCCCGGATCCATAGTTGTAAAAAGGAAATAAAAAGGGTCATATACTAAAGCTGTAATGAAAAATGGTGTAGATATTACGAATGTCTTTCTATTCCAAAAAGAATTACTGATTTTTAGCATAATTTTCATGAAAATAAATAAAAATAAATAATGTGGTATTAAATATTATGTATTTCAATTTGACATTGAATATGGGAATTTTTATGATATTTTTCTGCTTTTGTCTTGTAGTATGTACTATTAATATTCCTATTCAGATAAAAATAAAGCAGCGAACAGGCGGACAGAGCTCTGCGTGGGTTAATAAGTAAAGTGAGTCGGGGGTTGGTGAGCGGAGCGAGCAGGGGACAGAGCCCCCTGGTGAAGTATAGTAATGTTTAGAAAGATGTTTTCGTCTTTTAAAAATTAATGGCTTATAACAGATATAGATGCCAGTTTTCCGAAAATAATTTTACCTTTTGCCAAACCACCCTGCATTTGGTCAGACGCAGTAGAAGTGTTAAATCCACTGTTTTTCATAATCTCTATTAATTCAAATCGAAAGGCAGAAATGTCTTGCTTGATTTCATTCACATCATCTTCTGTCACCCCTTGGTTGTCGGCATTCCGTTGCTCTTTGGTCACGTAACGACGCACGAGATTTCGCATTATCTCCTGTAAAAAAATGCTGTAATTATTATACAAAAAATAAGTTTTGTTAATAATAGATATAAAATCTTTATAGATAAACCAATATCTTTATTATTTTATGTATGCTTCTTCAAATATAAAAATAATTCTGTAATTTCGGATTACCTAGTTTAGATTTTAAAAACAGCTGATTGATTGACAGATAAAAGTCACGCATATGGCTACAAAGTTTTGAAATTCAACTTTTATTTCAAAGTTCTGTAATTATTAGTGTTCAAGATAAAATTATACAGTAAATATCTCTGCGATTAAAAAGTGGCATAAGGACATTTAAAGAAAAGACGTACAACATTTTCAGTAAAAAAAAAAAAAAAAAAATCTTAAAATAATATTTTTTAGATTCTGTTTATGATCAGCAAAAATATAAATTAGGAAGCTTTCCGAAATTCTAAAACAAGAAAAAAATTATGCAGTTCACATAGATTACCCTAACAGCACAGTTAGGCTTAACTTATCCACAGTACAGCTTAAGGACGTTTCTGGGATGTCTTTTCATCCAGAAGACATCTTGAAGATATCCTGGGGAGGCGATGTGCTGTCTGGGTATAAACATTTTCCAACTCTGCTTGCATGTTGTATCGTTTAACCTTCATTGCACTGTATCTCCTTCGATTACAGCCAGTAACAAAAGTCTCCGAACACTAGCAAATATTCCTATATAAAAAAAAAAGTACACTTAATGCAGTTTTGTTGAATAAATCCTTGTCGAATCCTGTTTTTAGACTGACTAAGAACAGGATTCGACAAGGATTTATTTAGCAAAACTGTATTAAGTGTACTTTTTTTATATAGGAAATTTGCTAGTGTTCGGAGACTTTTGTTACCGACTGTACACCTTAAAGTAAATTTTGGTTTATATTATTTTTCTAAATGGCTTCAAACAGGCAAAATTGAATTGTTATTTTACAGAATGATTTTTGTCGTGCAGTAAAATAAAGGTTATGCTATTATATATATATATATATATATATATATATATATATAACTATGCATGAGAAAATAAATCATATCACAGTAATATATGACTATTATATAAAAAAAAATGTTGAAACTAATTAATAATGTAATTATTAACAATACGTGAATTGCAGAAAAGCAACAGCTCATTGAAAGGTATATCCCAAAAGGATAGTTGAAAATGAATAAAGAAGGTGAGTGTCTCAAAATATTTATAAACAAAAAACGAAATAAATTACATTAGATTTACATTTCGATATAATGCATTTTTTAAACAGAAAAATTAAATAAAAAAAAATCGTTGTATTTAAAACAAATTTCAAATAAATGTGCTTGAGTAAATTTAAATAAAAAAAAAGAAAGAAATTTTTTTAAAGTAAATATAGATATAATAAAAAAATTCAGATACTTTATAATAGGATGAGTCGACTGAAATGTATACATTACCCGATATCTATTGTCTCTTTCAGTCGCTTGCTTCGCTTTTCTCTGTAATAGAATAAAAAAAGAAGAAAAGAAATGTATCAATCTTGAACAAAAACACGGTAAAACAGAAGTATTTTAAATTAAATAAAACTAATGTAAAATAACATCAGTCTAATAGTTTTTAATTTTGCAAAACTCACTTATTGTAAAATCATTTCATCACGTAGAAGAATGAAAAAGAGCTCTTTCATTCACTAAATGTCACTAATGTAGTATTTTAGCAATAAATTGTTTTCTTATGATGACATTTTATTATTATTTTTTTTTTAGAATTTCTATTTCTAAAAGCTAGTTTAGGGGCTTGTGTTTGGAGTATCGGTCTATGGTGGTCATTATTTGCCCATTGAAACTCATTAGACCAAGATGTACGACTTAAAAGTGTATTTCAAACATCCATGGCTGAACCAGAATTTGACCTCAGAACCTGACAAATAATATAATAATAAAGCTAGTTTTGAAGCTCATGTTATTTTAATTCAATAGATCAAACTAATCGGAGTATAAAAATCCCTCACAAGACGTGTTTTAGATTAAAACATATTTTAAACATTTCTTTCATAAATGAAAACAAAAATACAATCGTTAATATAATGTCTAGAAGATTGTTTTTTTCCCCTGGATGAAAAGATATGAAAATGGATGAAAATGTCATAAGTGCTCCATAAATTTATCTTCTCGTAAGAAAAAAATAATTACTATCGATAGTCCTAAATTATTAAAAACGTGAAAGCCATTTTTTAGTTAAACGTCTTAGAAATTTTGCCTAAAAGGCACTCGGACACTACTTCTGACACAATTTGTATTTACTAACATCATTATTTTAAAAAAGTATTTTTTTTTAAAAACATTTTTAGATTTTTTAAAAAAATTCTCGACGAAATAGCCCGGATCCTCAAGTATGCAAAGAACGTTTGATAACTCAGATTTCCTGCTATCGATTTAGACCAGAGTGCAAATAGAGGACTAACCACAAACTGAAGAAGAGCAAAAATACACTTATGGACAAAAAAAAAAAAAAAAAAAAAAAAAAAAGCCGCACTTCGATATTTTTCTTTTCTCTTTCTGCAACCGCCAATTTTATCGTTTAAAAAATAAATTTTTGAACAGATTTTATTACGTTGTCCCCCACGTACACTTTAGGGTTGAGCCCAGTGCTAAAAACAAAATGCAGATGTGAGGAGAATTGTAATTTTCGAAAATATTTCAAAAATGGCAAAGAAAAGGCCATTAACGATGTCACAAAAAGTATTAATTTTAGAGTGAAAATCAAAAAATACCGGGTGATCCAAAAGTCAAGACGAACTTCAAAAATGAATAATTCGAAAACGAATCAAGATACAAAGATACGGTTTGCACCAAACGGATGGAAAAGAAGCCAGATTTTGTGTGGTTACGAATATATATATATATATATATATATATAGTTCTGTTGGCGACGAATAGATGGCGCTGTTGGATTTCTGATGTAGGATTTTGCAAAGCAAAAACGATATAAAAAGGAACAACTACAGCAGGTAATGGTATTCGAAGTTTATATGCATCGAAATATCGCATTCTCAGTCGCTACTTTAATCACGCATGGCCTCCAAGATCTCCCGATCTGACACCCTGTGACTTTTGGCTGTGGGGATTCTTAAAGTCAAAAGTGTACCGCAACCAACCTAAATCACTAGCAGCACTGAAAGATGCCATCCGCAAAAATGTGTCTGCCATAACGCAAGAAATGCTACTAAATGCTGTGAACGATGCGGTGAATCGTCTCACCAGCTGTACTTCTGAATGATGGAAATTGAACAGTTACTGTAGTAGTACTAATTAACTGTAATTAAGCTGACTTGTAAGTTCTCAACATTTTTTTCATTTGTAAACCATCTTTTGGTGAAATAAAACACTATAGCGCCATCTGTTGGTCGTCAACAGAACTATTACTTTCTTTGCCACACAAAACCCGGTTTCTTTTTCATCCGTTAGGTGCAAACCGTATCTTTGTATCTTGATTCGTTTTCGAATTATTCATTTTTAAAGTTTGTCCTGACTTTTGGATCACCCAGTATTTTAATATTTGAGATGGCAAAGTAATTAAATGTTAAAAAAATATTCGTAAGAGGATTTTTAGCAAAACATAGAAATTTTTGGCTGTTTAAACTTGAAATTTGGCCACATTCCTCATCCAAGCGATTTGACCGCAAGTTAAAAAGCAAATGTTTGAAAAACCGATTTGTTTCATGTTCAGAACATAGAAAAGATTAAAAAAAAAAAAGTGTATAGCAAAATACTTTTTCCAAAAAGAATGTGGGAACAATTAAACAAAGCAGGTTAAAGAACAAAAGATCTGTGAAAAAAAACCGTTATTAAGGAAAAGAATTAGAAAAAACAATACTGCAGTTGACCAAAAGGTAAAAAAAAAAGTTTCAGTTAATTATTCGGCTGAACTGGTTTTCTCTGATGAGTCAAGTTTACTTTATTTCGAGCTGATGAAAAAAGCTAGTATGACGACGAAAATGTGACCTACTTAATGAAAATTGCACTTTTAAAACAGTGACACTTTCTCCGTACATTATGGTACGGAGGTGCACAACTTTTCAAGGAATCGGGCATATTTTCATGCTCAAGGGATCAATTAACTTGAAAAAATATATATACGGTTATTGTAAAAGCAGCACCTGAAGAATTATTTTGGAGGTATCTGAGACTTTCCTGCAAACAGCATTTCAAGATGATAATGCAATTTGCTATACGGCGTCAGTGGTAAGTTTATTTAATTCAAATTGTTAAAATTACCTATTTATCCCTATGAGCACCTATAATTTTGTAAGTAATCGTAATTTTTTTCACTTTAAGTTAAATCCCACAAAGAATATCGTAATTTTTTTTTCCCAGACCTAGAAATAGTCTTAATCTCAATCGGCTCGAAAATATTTAGTCTATAAAATGCGGGGGGAGAGGGGAGAGGATTCGACATTTCCAGCCTACAATTTTGCAAGAACTAGAAAAAAAATATTTATGAGGTTTGGCACAGTGACATTTCTGAGATTTATATTAAAACACTGTATAGTACTATGCCATTGCGTATTAAAGCAGTAATTCCATATAAAGGTGGAATTAAACCAATGCAGAACACATATTTTTATTAAGTAATTGTTTACATCTAAGAAATAAATAGTTTTATTTCATATATTAAAATATAACTTGTTTAATTCATATATTAAATCATAATAGAATACAAAGTATATGTTTATTATATTGCATTTAAAAAGAAAGTTTTATGTAGATTTTTATTAAATACTTCGTAGAGTGTAATAAAACGAATTTCTAAATCGAAAATTTACATAGGTGTTGTTTCATCTCTTTGGTGTTATGTAAACATGGCAGCTTTATTTGTTTCAACCCCTAATTTTGAAGTTATTACAAATAAAAAAGGTATAAGTGAATTTTTCTGTAGTGCGGCTTTTTTTTTTTTTTTTTTTTTTTTGTCACCCTGTATTATAAAAAGCGACATGACTTGTAACTTTAACACATTGTTGCACATACTATGTAGAATATTTATACGTTTTGTTGTGGAAATTACGCAATTATTTAGGCATATATATATATATATATATATATTATAATATATATATATTATAATTTTTTGCTTTTAACTACAAGCTTTACAAAACTCGCAGCAAAACTGACAAAACGTTAGATATATATTATTATGAAACAAAAATTCACACATATAACATTTGCTGAGATATGAGCATTTATAGTAAATATTTTTTTACTGCACATGCGCGAAAGTTAAAAACTTTTTTGTTACATAGATTGAATGCTAAATATATTGGGCAACTTTTGGCAAAAGTTCATTTGAATTGAGTAAAAATTAAGCAAATTCTCGGCAAAAGAACGAACTAGATTTTAGATATCTTCCAGCATTGAAATTCCATAAGGGGTTTTTCACAAGTTGCGTATTTAATTTGAAGATCCAATTATTTCGAAAGTTCTTTTTTGTGAAAAATACCTTATAGGCTTGTAACTCTAACATATTTTTATTTATTTATTAAGATTTGTGAGTTCATAAGGTTTTTTTCACAAAAAAGAACTTTTTCAACGTGGATGAAATAATTGGATCGTCAAATTAAATACGCAGCATGTGAAAAACCCCTTATGAAATTCCAACTCTGGGAAATACCTAAAATCTAGTTCGTTCTTTTGCCGACAATTTGCTTAATTTTTACTCTATTCAAATGAATTTTTGACAGAAGTTGCCCAATATATCTAGTTTTCAATCTAGGTAATAATTTATTTTCTATCTTTCACGCATGCACAGTAAAAAAATATTTACTATAAATGCTCATATCTCAGCAAATATCATACGTGGGAATTTTTATGTTTCCAAATAATGTTTATCTAATGTTTTGTCAATTTTTTTGCAAGTTTTGTAAAGTTTTATGGAAATCCGTTCTAGTTATATGCAAAAAACTTGCCAAAAAATATGAATAATTTTTGAGAAAAAATTATGTCTGCCTAAATAATTGTGCAAGTTCCACAACAAAACATAAAAATATTGTACATAGTATGTGCAACAATGTGTTAAAGTTACAAGTCTTTTGTAGCTGTTTATGATACAGGATGATCCAAAGTATTTTTGCCCTTCTTCAATTTGTCGCTGGTCCCCTAATTGCATTCTGGACTAAATCGATAGCGTAAAATGTGTGTTTTTAAATTTCCTTTGCTTGTTTAAAGTTTCGGAGCATTTCGTGTAGTATTTTTTCAGAAAATCGAAAAAATAAAAAAATAAAAAAATTTCTAATCATTTGATCCCCGATTGTAGTTCTCTCTAATAATATTTTATTAGGGCAAGTTGGGGTAAGATGCCAAGTTGGACAAGATGGTGAGTCGCATGGTACTTATACGCAGGCGCCATAGGGGGTCGCTGGCTATTCATAGGAGAGGTACATCTGTAACGAGACGTCGGTTACTTTATTGAGAATTTTTAGGAATTTCTTAGGCTAGTTTGGATCGATAATCCATCTCTCTTCATTTAGTAAGTGTTATAAAATTTTACTTGTCTCTTGCTTAGTTAGTTATGCAAACCATTGTTTAAACAAACAAAGAAACAACAACAACAAAAAAAAGAATAATTTTTAAAAGTGCAGCGTCTGGACTTTCTGCCAAACCTGTAAAAGAGGGCGGTTAACCCTTTTGTAAGTTAATAAGTGGATTTACGTCTTTTTTAACGCTTTAGGGTAAGATACCGGTAGTTTTATATTGAGAAAACGTACATGGTTGTCTTCTTTATATTTTTAAATTGCATCTGGGCATTAATTTTAGCAAAATATCGATTAACGTAATTTTAATAAAATAATATTTTAATATTTTTAAAGTTAAAAAAATGGTTTTAAGAATTTATTTTTTCATTTCAAGTAAAATGCGTATGTAGTGCAGGCGAGCTCTACGCCATCATGGTTGCCCGATGGAGGGGTGAAGAGAGGGATACAGAGAGAGCATCAGAGTGAGAGTAGTGTTTGAGACGGCGGAGGAAGTGTCCTGCCACGCGCTCGTGATTTTTGATTTATTTGAAATGCACTAATTGTGAGTGCATCGCCAGAATTAAATGTCAAATGATACTTTCTTTCTACGAACTAATGCAAATATATATATGTATATCATACAACCTTGGCCAAATGTATTAAGTACCCAACAAACTTTACACTTGTACTATAACCATAGCAGTAAATAAACCCTGTTATTTAAGAATTATTTTGTAGTCATCCAGAAAAGTTTAAAAACAATGTATCACGTTAAAGTTAAATCACCTAGTGTAATAAAATTTTTTATTTTGAAAATTTTCTGTTTATTTTTCAGGTCGCTGCTTTCGTTTGTTGTGGATACATCTAATGTGCTTTTGGTGTTTCGATTTGTGTCATTTAATTATATTGTTTCAATATGCCTAAAATAAACGAACTTAGTTTAGAAAAATCGTGTGCAGATACAACTTTTGCATGAACAAAGGAAATCACAGGTACAGATTTTGAAAACTGTCAAATGTTCACGCCGATCTGTCCAATAGTGTATTGAGCGATTCGCCATGACCGGATCACACGTTAATAGGACCAGAATCGGGCGCAAACATATCACGACAAATCATGAGGACCGAAAGATATTGAGAGAGTCGTTAAAAAATAGGATTAAAACTTCATCAGACTTCGCTGCTCAGAAAGTTTTAAACAATATCTGCTCGGCTCACTCGTAGACAGCTTCAGTTAGCGGGTGTATAAGGCTGTAAAGCCAGGAAGAACGCATGGCTCTCCGACAAGGGTAAAAAAGCACGGTATGAGTGGGATCTAAAATACAAAAGTTTCAAAGAACTAGATTGGTCAAATATTGTGTGGTTAGACGAATCAAACTTTGAGGTAAGTTAGTCAATTTGATGTTCTATCAACTTTTAACAATTTAATTAGAAAATAAAATTCATTAACAAATAATAATAATATTAATAATAAAGAGCGAATTCTCTACAATATTTATTCACACCTCATATTTTTGGTACTCCGTCCGTCGCCAGATTGTGTCCGTCCGTCGCCAGATAGGAGAGGAATTTAAACCAGGGTGTGTGGTTCCAACTGTGAAACACGTCGTTCGTTAAGATCTGGGGCTACATGAGCGCTTCTGGAATGGAGCAAATGTCCATGTGTGACTGCGGTATGAACTGTATAAAATACATAAATGTCCTAGAATCTGCATTACTGCCCTCTTTCATATCACTTTTATGATGATACAAACATAAACAGCATTAGGTGTCAACAGGTTAACACAACCTGTCCCAAAGCTGTCCACACAATGGCTTGGTTTCGAGAAAATGACACTGGGCTCCAACGCATCTTCAACGTATTTTGCATTGAAATCCCATAAGCCATACCCCTAAACAGACATCCATCTTACTCAAATTTGGGGTAAGATACCGAAATGAAAGCATTAGGGAAAATTTTTATTTTAAAGTTTTTATAATAATTTTTAAGTTAGATATATTTTTAATATGCAATTAAAAGTATAAATTTTCACAAGAAATCGGTGAATACGAAATATAAACAAAAAAAAGAAATTTACAGAAATTTTAAACAAAAACTACAGCGGGTTTACCATGATCTACAATAAATAACATGGCAATTCGACGACTAAATAACATGAATGCATTAATAGTGGTGTAAAGTTAAGCATAATATATAAAAAGGACGCTGTTAAGGCACTAGCCTTTAAAGATGAATATCTGTTTTTTCTACTAAAACTATGTTTCAATATTTTGATATTCTATGTTTAAAAAAGAAAATAATTAAACTGTTTTGTTTTTATGTTTATTTTTTATGAAATATTATTTACTGCATTATTTTTTACACAAACTAAAATGGAAGAAAAACTTTTGATGGAAGCTTAATACGGGTAATAAAAAATCAGTAAATAAAACTTAGATTTTCAAAATGTATTATTAATTTTTTCGCACTTTATTCCGTTAGCACCCAAATGTCCTCATTTGAGGACAGCTAATAAAATGGCATGTATATTTTTTGTGGTTTCTTGGAATGATTTCTGCTTTTTAGTGACAGTTTATAGCGTCACTCTAAATGATCCCTGAAAGTTTTATGTGCCTACTATTAATTACATTATTTCATAATTTCATAATATTATTTCATTTTATGATTTTTCATTCGTCGCACGTATGATTGTTTTTTGCGCAGATTTACTAATTTAGTTAAAATTAAAAACTAATGAAAGTATAAAATTTGTAAGGACTTCACGTGTAAACACATTAAAAAAAGGTATAATTCACTTTAAAAACACGTATATAAAATTTTTTATTAAAATCAAACACAAAGCTTTTCGCTATTATTCAAATAGCATCTTCAGGTGTTGTTAATTAACAGCAGAGTAGATAGCATTATATACTGGAGAAGTTCAATACAGTTACAGTTAAAAAATAAGTCTTGTAAAAATCACGAGTCATTTAAGATCACTTGGCGTCACACTAGGGTTACACAGCAAGTTCTGTAGAAATACTAATTTAAATCAAGTTGAATAATGATATATATTATAATACTTTACTTTCGAGATCTTTGTCAACATATAATAAGAAATTAATCTGTTATCTCAAAGTTTTTCTATCTCGAAATTTTCTCGCTAGAACACTAAACGTCAAGAAATGAGGATAGGCTTTAAATTTAAAACTATCAGAAGAATTGTTCAAGTTAATATATTTTACTGTCAGCTGTCTATAATTACTTAGAAGTGAAATAATCAGCTAATAATATTTTGCAAAATTAATTCGGGCGTTAACGGGTTAATATGCACTTAATAAAAACATAGTCAAAATACACTAATGCAAATGCTTATATAGCAATACAGACTATAGTGATACTTGAAGCTAGGACATATGCGAGTAGATGATTGATAATACATCAAGTAAAATAAGAATTAAAAGCTGGAAGAAGTCTTCCACCCTCAGTAATTTGAAATATATAAATATACAGGGTCCGCCAAAAGTCCTACACCACTCTCCTATCTCGAAAATGCGTCGGAATTCTGAAAAATGACGAAACACGTGTTCAACGAATTCGAGGGTGACCTATTTTGGGAAAAATATTTTGGGCCCAGAGGGGGGGGGGGGGGTATGGGGCCGCTAGGGAAAGCAACTTTCAATTTCAAATGGGAAGGTATGTCTTGTATGTCCGGCCAGCATATTTAGGAGCACTCAACCACGCAGAGCATTGGCGTAAACCTATGTAGCCAAACGCACTTTCGCCTAAAATGTGTCTTCTGTACCATAAGCATGAGTGTGGAAATGCGTTGAAGGAAAGGCTTTTTACTATGAGATTTTTTAAAAATAGGTATTTCGTTTTCATTTGCTGTGATATTTAGGCACACAGAATGCTTATTTTTTTTAATATACATTTCTTGAAAAAACAGCATTTTAATACAGTTTTCAAAGATATTTATTTTTATCATGTCACAAAATGAAGTTTACTTTGAAATAAATTTTCATTCCTTTTTTAAATTTACCAAAATAAGATTTTATTTATTTATTTTTTTTTTAAACTTTCATTAATACTTTAAACTTTGTTTTAGTAAATTTTATTTAATAAATACAAAAAGAATTGATACAAAGTGTGCGAGTTTTAAGATTGGCTTACATATATAGCAAAAATGATAAAAATAACTAGAGTTTTCTGCATTTAAACTGACGTGTAATAATAAAAGGCAACAGATGTATGAGCATAGTCAAGGAGGTACACTAGACTCCTCCCCTACATTACTAAATGACAGAAAAGAAAATTCTCATTTATTGAAGACCAGGCTTAGAAAGTATGGAAATGATTAATTTCTTATTGTAAATCTTGCTAATTCCTATAAGGTTTAAAAGAAAGTCGAATAATAAAACGTAGATTTAAGAAAAAAAAAAAAAAAAGGTTTAATTTCGGAAATAATGTTTAAATTTGATTAAAAATACAATGAAAATTTTGATTTTAAAACCCAAAGTAAGAGCAATTCTATTTGGATGTTTTCTGTAAATATTCAATAACACCATTTCATTATATATATATATATATATATTTAAATTTCTCTGGATAGCCATCATCTTAACTATCTGTCTGTAAGTCTTAATTTCTTGACAGTATTTAACGTCATAGCGTTAACACTAAAATAAATAAATAAATTACGACGAGAAAAATTAATAAAAACATGGTACTAAAATTAAATAATAATAATGATAAGTGTAAAATTAATTTTATTTTGTTGTTTCAATTCAATTCTCCGATTCGAGATCTATTCAAACTTTCGTTTACGGGATTTATGTGTAACTTTTTATGTTTTGAGTATAATTCTTGAAACTCTTTTCTGCTTATGGGTATTGCACATACAACAAACTGCAAAATAAGCAAGGTCATAGCTAACGGGAAGTTTTGGAAGCCCCCCCCCCTTTCCGAAATTTGCAAATTTGGGGAATCATTTTTAACACCCAATATTATACTAGTGGATCTGCAGATCAGGAGCCTCAACGTCCAATTTACATCAGACATTATTCAATAGGTCATTTTTATTTATTCTTTACTATATAATCTTATATATTGATTCGATCGACTTGTTACCATAATCAGATACATTCCTGAGGGGGGCTGCCGCCCCCCTCAACCCCCCGCTGTGTCTCTATTTGCATATCTTATAATGTGTTACGGAATTGTAAATAATTGCATTTATTTTTGTATCAATTCTTTCAAAGAGGTTTAGTAAAATTAATAAAATGCTAACTTTGTGCATTTCTAGTCGTTTTAGTGTTAATATAGCCTAATTTTCCTTTAAACACACTTAAAAAAGCTCCACTAAGGGAAGAAATGGATTTGGCGCCAAATTTGGCGACTGTTTTCCTCCTTGGCGATTCTTTTGGCGATCTTGGCGAGAAAATCCTTATTAAGGATATACCAAATATGGAAGCTCTAATCTCATTATGAGATACGAGAATTTTCCAGAACAGCCTGTGTTCGATAGAAAAGTATAAAAGGAGCATTTTTTCGCCAAGGCGGTCAGTCTCAGATCTGTGTCAGTTCCGTCAAATGCTTGCTTTGCTTTGAGCCTCTTTAGATGAGACTTTCTTTATGTGTTATTGCTAAACAGTTTGTACTGTTGATTTGCTGTTAACAGCTGTTGTTTAAGCTGTGTTTACTGGTTGAATTGAAGCTGATACTTGGTTTATAGACCTGTATTTTTCTGGAACTTCCTGTGAATACATCACTGAATTTTTGCAAGTTTTGTCTTTCATTCTCGGACAACTTACGGACCCCGAAGTACGCAACAATATGTATTCTTAATAAACGACGGTCTTGTATTATTTCCCTGAAATTCATAAATACCAAATTTCATAACTACCAAATATCATACAAAAAAATTACATAGCATATCGGAAATATTTTGCGTAACCTTTAAACTAATTTCCAATTCTATGCCCACAATTATCAACAAGAAAACATGCTTTTAAAATTCTAACAAAATTTCATTATATTTGATGGGGTGTAACCATGTTAAAATAAACTTTTAAGAAATACCGACTATTGACCGTAATAGTACGAAATTATTTTTGTATCCCGGAAAAGTAGCCACAGTCATTATAAACGCCAATAATAAGAATAAACCTAATTAATTATAACTCATTACTTTTTCAAACTAATTTGACATCATTTGGATGATTACAGTACATACTCGGAATTATTTTGTGTGGTCCCATAAATTATTTAGTCTATACATAACCTTTTTTAAGAGTAAACATAATTTTAAGCATCTTTATAATGTATGTTAATTTTATTAAGTTCAATTCAGCATAAACGCATTAAAGTGCGCGCTTAAATAAAAGTTTGTCCATAGGCTCTAATGCTACGAAATTCTTTTGCGTGTCTCTGTAAACAAACCATAAACATTGTATACACCAGTAAAAACTATTCAGCTTACTTTGCGTTTAAAATTAATAATTGTTCCAAATTTAACATCGTTTGGATGACTACGTGACATTGTCAGAACACTTTTGTTAGGTTCATTAATTAGAAAGCTTAAGAGCACATATTTTCTTCAAACAACATTCGTTTAAACATCTTACTCACGTACGCTAGTTTAATTTTCTTGATGGCAAAGTAAAGATGTTAAAATGCGTTTAAACGCAATTCACCTCATACGCCGTAATGTGAAGTATTTTGGCGTGTCCCTGTATACAAGCCATAAAAAGTATAGACCTAAGAAAATAAATAGCTATTTCTATACCGAGCCTGAATATATGTGTCAATTTGCAAGTCAATCGGAGAATTTTTGCGGCCGCTATTGCGGTACATACAAATTCATCCCATAGGCCGTAATGATAAAAAAAAACTTTGGCGTGTCCCTGTACACGAACTACAAATGGAATGCACACCCAAAACTACACAGCTAATTTCGTGAGGATCATGAACATGTGTACCAAATTTCAAGTCAATAGCGTGATATTTGCGGCCGCTATCGCACGACCGACAGACAGACAGGCGGACAGACGGAACACGAAATCCTTTTGAGTCTCAACAGAGGGCCTCCACTGACGTTTTGGCAAAAATTGGAAGTCAATAGCTTGTTTTTTGCGGTAGCTATCGCGGTACATACAGATTCTTCCCATAGGCCGTAATGATAGAAAAACTTTGCCGTGTCCCTGTACACGAACTACAGATGGAATACACACCTAAAACTATACAGCTAGTTCCGTTGGGCTCATGAATATGTGTACGAAATTGCAAGTCAATAGCGTGATTTTTGTGGCCGCTATCGCAATACATACAAATTCCTCCCTTAGGCCGTAATGATAAGAAAAACTTTGGCGTGTCCCTGTATACGAACTACAAATGGAATACATACCAAAAACTATACAGCTGATTTCGTGGGGCTCATGAACATGTGTACCAAATTTTAAGTCAATAGCGCTATTTTTGCGGCCGCTATCGCGCGACTGACAGACAGACAGACACACAGACACAGCCCAAAACCGTTTTGAGTCTCAACAGAGGGCCTCCACTGACGTTTCGGCAACAACAAAGCTTGAAACACCCCTTCCCCCTCTCCGAATTTTTTTTATAGCTAGAGTCTTGAAAATAGAGAAGTACAAATAATTTCTATACAAATTTGTAAATAAAAATTAATGTTTTTGTGATAAAAGCATAATTGTTATTATTGATACTGATGGTAACATTATGTAGTTCTGTCAATAAATCTGTGTACCAGAGAGGATTTTTTTTTTTTTAAGATTAAAATAAGGTATTAACATTTTCAATAATTTTTTAAAATGTTTTCTTTCTGCAATTTATGATCTACAGCAAATGAAACTTTACTGAAAAATTACATTAATTAAATGATTTTTATATGTACTGTACATGTTGTATATATTCTTTATGTATTAATTTCAGATAGCTTAATTTTATTTCATTACCAAAATTTAAAAAGATTTTATTTTAAAATATTGACATATAAAAACAGAAGTTAAAACTTAATACATAATTTAAATTCATAAAAATTATACTTTCGAAAATAAATTGTTAAAAAATTGATTTAATGAAAAGTACATATTATTTTCATGTTATTAAATTCAATGTTACTTTCACACCTTTTTTTTTTTTTTTTTTTTTTTTTTTTTTTAACACGCTTTTATTAGCTTCACCTGTATGTATGTTTGTATGCATGTTTGTATGAATGTTTGTATGAATGTATGTTTGTAACCGCTCTGGGAGCAAAAAAAATTTATATTGTAAAAAAATACATTCTCTACGTGAACGATGTGGCGTTGAGGGTCAGCTCCGCGCTACGAACCCAAAATGTCCAGCGTTTGATCCCAGTAAGGGGAGATTTTTAAAAAATGGTTTTTGTTTAATTCTAAGTTATTTTAATTAAAGATTTAAATGTATGTAAATATTATGATGTGTCACTCACACGATTTTCTCTTACCCTGCATTTTAATACTAAGATAGATATTTTGTGCTTTTGAGTTCACATTTCTATAAAAGCGTGTTCTTTAATTTTTTAAAACTATAATATTATCTTTTTTAATATGCTTTATGAGAAATTTCTTCTAAAAGTATTTTAGAGTTATTTGAAAACTAATGTAATTTAATATTTTTTATTTTCAACCGTTTGTTTGATCCATTTACTTTTTCTACCTGATAGAACGACAAAACAGAATATAAAATTTTTTTGATAAACATATCTTCATTATATTGCATTAATTACACAGATTACATTGATTTTTTCCTTCGTAATTTTGTTTATTATTTTAAAGTAAAAATGTTAATGCTATGCAATTGACTACCATCAACAAATATAAAACGTAGAGTGATAATTAAGATAAGGACTATCCAGAAAAAAAAAAAAAAAAAAACTAATAAGATGAAGTGTTATTTTAGAAAATCTTTAAAAAACAACCAAATAGAATTTGTCTTTACTCTGAGTTTTAAAAGCTGCAAAATTTTCATTTTTAGTACGACAAGACTATTTCTTCCAATCTGGCATTTTGCGTCGTTACCAATTTATAGTATCCACTTCGGATATGTCTGCCAATATCCAATTTTACCATTTAATTTCTTACTCTATCTTAAAATATTTTGTGAAATGCGTAAAAACGTATATATATATATATATATAGTCACTTACCATCGGTGAAGATCGAAATCACAACCTTCGGGTTTGTAGTTGTGTACTCTGACTACAGAGCCTACGGGTCTTAGCTGAATATTTCCTTATTATTTAAAGTAGTGTTTTCAGATTTTCTTTTTTTTTTTTTTTTTTTTTTTTGAAAGGGTGTTAAAATACAAATATAAGTAGTCCTGTCGTACTAAATTAAATTCTGCCAATGAAATTCTGTCATAGACAGAATTTCATCCACAGTTTTTTTTTTTTTTTTTAAATCAAACTATCAAAAAAAAAAAAAAAAAAAAAAAAAAAAAAAAAATTGAAGTTAATACTATATATATATATATATATATAATTTACATTTTATTATTTGACTTACTTTAAAACCTTTATGGGACTTTTTAAAATCAAGATTTACAAAAGGAAATCAACCTTTTGCCTATTTGCAAAGCTTCTCTTCATTAAATGAGAATTCTCTTTTCTGTCCTTTAGGAAAGTGGGAAGGGGGGGGGGGAAGATTAATGTACCCTTTAGCTATGCTTATACACCTGCTGCATTTTATCATTGCGTGTCAGTTTACATGCAGACAACTCAAGTTATTTTTATCAGTTTTACTATATATGTCAGTCAATTTTAAAATTCATACATTTTATATCAATATTTTTTGTATTTACTAAATAAAATTTACTAAAACAAAATTAAAAATATTAATGAATGTAAAAAAAAAAAAAAAAGAAAAGAAAAGAAAGAAAGAAAAAATCTTAGTTTTATAAAGTTTAAAAGAAATGAAAATTTAAAAATTTATTTTAAAATAAACTTCGCTTTGTGACATGTTCAAAATATAGATCTGTGAAAGCTATATAAAAAAGTTGTTTTTTGAAGAAATTGGTATTTGAAAAAATAAGCTTTCTGTATGCCTAAACATCACTGCAAATGAAAACGAAATAACTATATTTAAATAATCTCATAATAAGAAGTATTATCTCGCCTTTCCTTCAACGCATTCCTAACGCATCACTGCAAAAGAAAATGAAATAACTATATTTAAAAAATCTCATAATAAGAAGCATTATCTCGCCTGTCCTTCAACGCATTCCTAAGCTAACTAACGTTTATCGAAGACGTATTTCTGGCGAAAGCGCGTTTGGCTACACAGGTTTTCGCCAATACTCTGCGCGGTTGAGTGTTCGTAAATATGCGTCCAGCCATCACAATTTTGGATAGTTTGGCCATCACAATTTTGATCCTACACGGAGGGAATGGCTCCTCCGCTTCGGTGACCCCCAGGCAATCCGGTCTGTCGTGTTGTTTAAAGAGAATGTGGTTTCTGAGAGTGATCAGTATTTATTTGCTATGGCTCAAACGCATCTTCTATGTGAAGGTTAAAAGTGGTGAATAATTGGTAAAATGGAGGGAAGTAAAAGACAATTGAAAGTCACCCAGGATTTGAATATCCCTCAAAGTGTCATATCAAAAGTTTGGAGCCGCTTTTTAAGCAATGGATCAGTTGATAGATAGCCTGTTCAAGGGCGACCAAAAGCAAAAACTGCATTCGAAGACTGTTTTCTGTCATTATCAGCTCGAAGAAACTGTAAAGCGACTACAAGAGATTTTGTTTTTAAACATTCAGGCTGCCACAGGAACTCGAATCAGCCGTTCTACTGCTGCATAAAGGATTAACGAGGTTGGACTGTATGTGAGAAAACCAATTGTTTGTGTTCCATTCACCTCTAGCTGTCGGGCCCGTTTCAGTCATTTGTCATGACCCTCCCTTAAACCTTTAAACTGCGTTCGCGGAAACAGGATATTTCATGGACAAGGTAAGGCAAGTTGCGTGTTTCTTTCTCTCTTCAGATCGTTCAGACAATACCTAGCCTCTTCAGTAAACAATACTCGAGTCCAGTCTTTTTGGTTCTATTGAACATGACAACGGCACCAGTTTAAATGGATCCCTCTGAAAGCTGAATTGAGTGGGACACAAACCATTGGTTTTCTCATATACAGTCCAACATCGTTAAGTCTTCGTGCAGCAGTAGAACAGCTAATTCGAGTTCCTGTGGCAGCCTGAAAGTCTAAAACCAAATCTCTTGTAGTCGCATTGCAGTTTCTTCGAGCCGATAATGACAGAAAATGGTTTTCGGATGCAGTTTTTGCCCTCGGTTGCCTTTGACCAGGCTGTCTATCAACTGATCCAGCTCTTAAAAAGCAGCTCCAAACTTTTGATAGCATACTTTGAAGGATATTCAAATCCTGGGTGACCTCCACCTATTTTTGACCTCTCTCTATTCTACCAATTATTCACCACTTTAGACCTTCCCTTAAATCATGCCTTTGAATCTCTGATCACTCTCAGGTACCACACTCACTTTAACCAACACAACAGACCGGAATTCCAACATGCGTTCATTGCGCACCACATTGTCAAACGCCAAATTTACATATGTCCGGCGTTAAGTTATGCGCAGAAATGCAATTTTGTGCTCAATCGTATTTAATTAACATCAATAATGGCAGAATTGGGCATTGGTTGCAACATTAACTTAGTGAGCGCATTTTATCTTAATATTCTTTAATTTTGATGACCAGTATAAATATTGTTATTTTCTAGACGTTTACTTATTGTTTTACATATAAAGTTTTTGCTATAAAAATACATTAACCCGTTAATCATATATATAAAGGAAGTCCCAAAAAGTTTAAAACGTGGTTTAATTCTTCACCTATTTGAGATAAGTGAGCAATGTAAATTGAGAAATTGTTTAAAATATGGTAGGAAATAATAATATGTTAAGAAAAATATCTTTTTATTATTTTTTTAAATGTTACATTTTTAAAATAGTTATACGACACCTCTAGACAAGTTTAGTCAATTTTAAAATCTTTATTTTCCACCCCACAATATTACTCGAAAAACTGCATAACTGTACCTTTAAAAATAATAATTATTATTATAAAGATGATACACACACAAAAAAAAAAAATGATTTTGTTTTCTATATCATTTAAAAGACTGTTTATCCAGTGAAAACTGGGATCATACACAAATTGATAATAAGAATTTTGAGTAAAAAAATAGAATTAAAAAATACCGAATGCATTTAATTAAGACATAATAAACAGTAGTAAGCAATAGACTACCTATGCGAGTTGCGGGAAGCATGGGGTCCTCGATTTCATTTTATACAGCCTCACTGTTGGAACACATAATTTAAAAAATATGCATACAGATTGATAGATACTTTTAAGATATATTATGTGTACAGACTCATACCAACATTTTAATCCTGAGCATTGTTAACGACCGTCTTTTTTTTTTTTTTTTTTTTTTTTTTTCACATCACTTTCCTTGCAGGGTCTTTTTCTTTCTTTTTCTTTTTCTTTTTATTATTTAATCGTAATTACATATTGGAAAAAATTTCACTACAAATAAAGTGGTGTAAAAAAAAGGGCGGGTACTAACAGTGCTCCCGAATAAATTGTAACGTTAACATGTCTGTTATAAATGTAAACTGGTGATAGCTTTTAAAATCTGATTAAAAAAAAAAGAATGTAGAATAAAAATTTAAATAGACAATTACGCATGATTTTAAATACAGATCTCATAAAACAAATGAAAATGTTAAAAATCGTCTTGGACTTAGTTTGTTAGAACAACATTTTGCGAAGTATGATAAATTTGAAAAGAAATTATTATTGTATATTCTTAATTTTTTTTCAAATAAAAATGGCAGTATTATATATAAAAAATAAATAAATAAAATACATAAAATAAAATAAAATAAAATAAAATAAAAATTTAAGAATACGTGAGCGGATAACGAATTGACTCTAAAAACATAAAAACTGCAAATATTACCATAATTTTATGCAAATATTAACATAATTTTATAGTTTTATGTGCAGTGTTTCCAAATTTAGGGGCATTTTTATTGAATATCTACCACCAAATTTTAATTGTAACGGTTGTCTAATCATTTCGAAGGTTAATATTCTATAATATATATAAAATATCACTCCTCAAAATCATTCTTGATTATTGAAAAATTCCCTAAATTTTTCAGCATTATTTGTATTTCACAAGTTAAGTTACAATTCTATTTTGGTTTTTATGCGCAGCATTCAATTATCAATTAAGTATAACACACTTTATTTTAAAGATATACGTATGCTACACTGGTGTTCAAAATTAAAGCAACAACCTATTTTCTCGTTTTTTCTTTTGCGCATAACTAAACAAATAAACACAAAATTTGTATGACATGTTTGTTATTATATCATTAATCAAATTTTATATAACTTTAGAAAAGTAATAATTTTTGAAGTTATTCAACTTTTCTCAAGAATAAGTTTTGGAAAAAATGAAAAATTTCAACAGTTTTAGAAGAGAAAACTTAATGAAAAATAGTGTTAAAAATGCATTACAGATAGATGATAACGCAGATGCTTTCAAATGTCAAACTAAATCCCGATTTTTCTTTTTGTATTCACTTTTCTTTTACTATTATAACAGACTTTTTGAAAAAATTTAATTACTAATTTGTAAACTATGAGCATTACCAGAATAATAAAAATGTCGATAAATAATTTTGTAATGAACGTCTTATCCAATTTTCATGTTTGTATGTATATTTTTAAAAAAGTAATTAACATGCGAAAAAAGGAGAAAAAAGAAGAAACAGAAAAATGAATTCAGGAGGAAAAATCCGGTTTCAATCTAACACATGGATGCATATGCATCTTCACCTATCAGTAATGCATACTTATGACCATTTTTCATTTTCTTTTTCAAAATTATTGTTGAAATTTTTCCTTTTTTCCAAAGCTTATTTTTGAGAAAAATTGTATAATTATCAGTTTAAAAATCATTACTTATGCTGAAATTATATAAAATTGAATTAATGATATGATAACGAACATGCTTTCAAAATTTTATGTTTATATGTTTATTTGTTTAAAAGTTATAAGCAAAAGAAAAAAATGCGAAACATGTTGTTGCTTTAATTTTAAACACCAGTTTTTTTTTTTTTTTTTTTTTTTTTTTTTTTGTAAACAGTAAAAAAAAAAGTACTAATTGCTCAAATTTCTATAGAGGGGTCGTATAAATGCTTAAAAAGTGCAACCTTCTGAAAATTAACCGGAAATTTTTTTTAATAACCTTATTTTGAAGAGTATTTTGAACACTTTTGCGGATTACATTGCCCACATCACAGGGATGGAACATGGGCACAGAATTCATACCGGAATCTGTTTAAGCAATTTTTCTACCTATAATATCATTCATTTAAGAAGTAGAAAATTTTCTTACATTGATAGTGGTATGAATTCTGTGCCCGTGTTCCATCCCTGACATCTCTAAAAAAAAATAATAAAACTGCGTTTCAATCTTTTTGAGACACCCTGTATATGTCTTTATAAAAATCCTAAACACTTACATAAAATCTAAATTACTTAATTGTGCACATGTAATAATGTGTAGTATATATGTAACTACAAGTACACATAACATTTAAAAGCAAATAAAAATTTCAAATACTTGCACGCTACTTGTGCAATCGATTAAGCGAAAGCTCTGAAAATGACTAGTTTTCTAAAGAGTGCAAGTGCTTCCAACAACTAATACTTCATGAAAACAAACCATGCATCTAGAAAACAATTTCAACAAAATAATACTCACTATCAATAACTTTTAGGAAGGAGGTGTATGAAAAGGAAATATATAATAGTATTAAACGCAAATTTTCACAAGACAAATTAAATTTTTACAATGAATTATAGTAATAAAACAATTTCTTGCATTCTATTAAAAAGAATTTAGCTAAATAAATACTTAGTACAACTTTTTTGTATTTATGAAAAATGTGTTAGTATTTGACAAATATGAGAAAGTTTCAGATAAGTGAAATTGGTATTAAAAAATTAGCTTTTATTTTTATGAAACATTTAACAATTTAACGAAGTTCTGTTACCAATAATAAAAAAGCAAAATACAACTCCTCCTCCTTCTTCCTTAATTTTTTCAAAATATATAGAAGTGATATATTTTTTTTTTCCTTAACTGTTTCATAACTGGACTGCGATCTTTTATCGTAATATAAAATTTTCTCTATCTTTTCTACTTTGAATTTTACATTTTCACTTTGCATGGCTGTAAATTTCTTACCTGTATGCTACATTTAAAAGCTGAATTTAAAACAACAACAACAATTCACAGGATTAAAAATCTTAGCATTTAAATAATTTGATAAAAATAATAATAAGAAGATATCCAATTTAAAAGTCACATTAAATTTTATAAAATGTCAATTAAGCAGAATAAGACTCCTTAAACACAATTAATTTTTCACCTGAGTGATAAAAATTGAATGAAAGAAGCACAATTAATTATAACCTTTCAGACTATCAGAATGATAAAACAATATACATATGGTGATACGCTTAAGCGTGTACAAACTTAAAATAGAGGTAAAATATTCAAAGAAAATTTAGATTTGCATAGCAATGTTGGGACAGTTGCTGCCGTTGTTGTTGGGATTAATGTCAACGTAAGGTTCTTAGAACGTATTCACGCGAGCTTCGAAGAAAACCACAGAAAACCCCGAATGGTGAGAGTGACGAGCGTGTCCTGGGTTCAAACTAGTAACCTCCCGTCTACCAGCTTTAAAAGCAGAACCTCTCGGCCACTGGTGGGGCTAACGTTTGAATAGATATGCTTGCTTTTTGCGGTGGAGGGCACTGTCTGAGAATTAGACCTGCACGACGATTCAGCCGTAGAAATCTGCCGGTGCACCGCTGAGCCAGTGCGGAAGCTTTTCCATAATACCACACTGAGAAAAAAATATATATACCGCTTCCATCTAGAAAAAATAAGTAGTCATTTTCTGAATTCCTAAACTAGAAAAATAGATTTACGAACTATGCGTATAGGGTAAACAAATAACCTGGATAGACGAAATGATCGAGAATTTCTAATCTACACTTTTCTAGATGGTGAAACAATATTATGAATATTATGAATTCTTTGTATTGCGAATATTTCTCGTTTGATTTTCCTAGAATTGTGTCATGAACCAAAGTTATAGATACTAAAACTCGCCTCCTGAGTTCGCATCTATTTGCATAAATTTTTAAATAAGTTTCACCACGATAATATAGGAAAATTATCTAGAATTTTAATAGGAGTTTTTAGAACTTGCAAGCAAAGGGAACTAAGATTGATAAGGATGACATGGAACTATTTTTATTAGAGACACAATTTAGTTTCTAGATGTCAGTAACAGAATTATTTTTTCAGTGCAATGAAAAGTATGCTAACACCTAAAAAATACATTTGGACATTATTGGACTAGTTGTTATGGGTCGATCGACGAATAGGCCTGCGAGATTGACAGATATTACACAATGTCAAGTTTCCGAGATGTGAAGTCTGGGACGCTTGCGTTCTAATTGTTGGCAAAGCACATTCTGAAACTTAACTAGGGATGCAGATTCTTAGCTTCTGTATGCTTTATGCCAGTCTAAAGTTTGTCAATAAAATATAGCTGCTTTTGTTCTTATATTTTTTTCTTGTTTTGACCCTAGCTTTAGACCCTAGCTTTAGACCCCGTACTGTTAAGTAATTTCAAATCTGCTTTTAGTAACCTACCTCTACCAAAAGTTAGCACACGCTAAAGGGAATCCTCTTGAAAATATAATAATGATTACCATTAGTTCTACTTTATTTTTATAAACCAGCTAAGAATTTTTCGAACACATTTAATCTATTAGATTCGAAAACAAGTAAATTTATAATGAAAATTTAAATTAATATTCCTCTCTCACTTAATCGTCATTTTTAAAAATCTATGAAAATTTGTTTTTTTTTTAATATTTATGTTTCTTAATATCACCAATACTTATCATAAACAAAAATATCAATAGCAGTTTAAATAAAAATAAACTTTTAAGAAGTAGAAAAATTAGAAAATAAAGTTTTTATTAATTAATTAAAAAAAGTTTATTGATTAATTAAAAACGAATTAAAAATTTATTTTTCTATTACTTCTTTTTATTATTTTAACTTATGAAAAATTACTACCTAACTGAGATATTTATCTTAATTTTAAAGAAGATATAAAAGTCTGTACTTTATGAATGTTTCTACGATGTTTTTCTTTAATTCTGCAAACTCAAATATTTCCTTTATTTTAAATTATGCAATTTCATTCACATTCTGTATTTATGCATTGATTATTTTTCTGCATTAGATTTTCTCAGATTGTTGTAAAATAATTAATTTGATCTAAAATGAACAAGAAAAAGGAATACTTTCAATGCTATAAATTATCATTAAATCAAATATTCCAGACAGATATCTCAACCTTTTCCGCTTTTATTATTGTCCAATAAAATTATTGAAATAATTATACCTTTCTAAACAATATTTCTTTTTTTAGCTGTGAATATTTAGTTATGCACACTGTCAAATAAAAAATTTGAAATTAATCAAATATTACGTATATAAAAATAGTTTATAACGATACACTTATAGTAAAATAATTCCCTAAAATACTTTGAATCACTAAAAAATATTATATTACAAATAACTGAAAAATATCATATAAATTATAGGGCAATTACCCGAATAGTCTTAAGATCTTTCTTCTTCACTGTTCTTGTAGCACAAAATTTCCTCTTTAGCCACCGAAATAAATACATTGCACTCTTAGGCGTAGGTATTATATTAAAAGGAGGAGGCACAGTAGCTCCGTCTTCAAAATAGCTTAGCCACAGTTTAGTTCTTGCGAACTTCCATTCGACGTCAGCATGTTCCTAAAAGAGTAATTAATTTTGATTTAAATTTTATGCAATACAAAGACAAAAGATTGCATTAGAACTTTTTGCGAGTTTTACAACGGTGTATCTTATCACGGTATCTGACACAGACTATTACCCATAAAAAATTACACAGGCCATTAAAAAACGTCAACTCTAACGATACTATATTAAAGATTTTTAAAAACTTGACGACACCTGTTGAACGATATGCAACAAAAGTTGATAGATACCATTTTATATCGAAGTGCAAGTTAATACAACTTTTCACGAATTTTTGTTCATTAGTTGTTCATTTAGAGCTGCGACAAAATTTTTGTGACGCACATCCAGACACACAGACGGACATTTTTAAAAAATGGTCAAATTGTGTTCAATACATCTCAAAACGTGTAAATACATCAAGAACCGTAATTCGAAAGCTTTTGCAAATCTATTACTTTCTTCTACTTACTATAAAAAAATCGGCGTTCCTAAGGAAAATATCTATTATTATAAATAATATCTATTATATCTAATATTTTGCCCATTAAAATTTTATAACTTATCGCTAAGACATAATTGAGAATGCTGTAATTATATTTAATTTTAAATGGTCTTCATTTATGTTAGCCATCATTTAATGGCGACTTTTAATCAATTAAAAAATTTTTAGGTATAGGGTGAAGTGAGTTAAGTGTAACCTTGGCTTATAACTCAATCGATTAGTTGGATTGAGGCCTAATACTCATGATATATGTTTGTTTAAAATTTTCTTTGTTATTTATAGCCTTTAGTTTGAACAATTACTTACCCTCTTCGACAAAGTTGTTCTCTCGAAATTCGAAGTTTTGTAACTTTTACACTTGAGAAATAAACTCCACGGTTTTGGTGACAAAACTAAATTTTATATGTAGATTTTGAATATAACTTCAGATTCATTCTATATCTTAAGATATTTGGTTTATCACCTTTCGTTACACTTAACGCAGAAATTTTGTATGTCGGTCAAGTGTAATGAGAGTATTCATATTCGTCCCAAATACCTCAACTGTATCACACACACACACACATATATATATATATATATACATTTACTTTCTATTTTCCATCCTGTCTTTTAACTTCAATGAAAGCTGAAATTCTAATTATATATATATATATATATATATATATATATATATATATAATTTTTGTTCGAGTATTAAAAAGTTTGAGATGTGAAGTACTAGTTGGAGGCGAACGTTTTCGTTCGCAACTGTATAATAAGTTGAGATAGTTTAAAAATTCAAAAAGTATCAGATTCATTTTCAGAAAGTTTTCACTGTTTGGAACATGACTTGTATATCTCGTAATGTACTGTATATGGGTCAATGCAAAAACCCTTAACGGTTTAAAAGTTTGTGAGACAGCTACTTTATGGTTATAAGAATTTGAAATATGAGTCTTAAAAATAATGATATCAAATTTTAAGTGACGCTTTGTCGTTAGTTAAAATATACATAGATTTTCTTTTATTTGGTCATTTGCTTTTTTCTTCTATTTATATTTACAATACAAACATAATAATTTCAATTTCAATATAAACAGATATAAAAAATAAACTCACTGATGCTTTTTTATTTGCATTTCAAATTCAAAATAAGGATTAAAAAAAAAGGATATCAAAATTTCAGTGACGCCTCGCTGTTACTTTAAAAGATTTATTTTTAGATTCCATTAAAATTAATTTTGTTTTGTATATTAAAGTATATTTACACATTTAAACAGTGCTTTTAATTTTCAAATATGCTGAAAAATAATCACACTTTCACTCAGTTTGCATTATAAATTGAAATTATTTCAATAAATTGATTTGTTTTTTGCGTCACGCTACTCAAAACTGCAAGTAAAATTTGTGCAAATGTTTTCTTTGCATCATACTATTTCTTTGCACGCATTTTCACATAGTTGGATACTATTATAGAACGTAACATTTACACAAATTTTACTTAGAGTTTTGGATAGCGTGACGCAAAAGAAAAAATCAATTTACCATCAACTTACCATGTATGTGAAAAGTTGCAGATTTACTGTAAATGCTACTGCTATTTAATTTTCCTTCTTGATTTTACATTATTATAGTTTAACAATATATTCTAACATATCTGGATACAGGATTAAAAATTAGAATGTGAAAGTCAAGTGTCAATTGTACCTATTATTTTTTCTTACTTGCCAAAATGGTCTACTCAGGCATTCCAAAGCTACCGAACTATAGATTTAAAAAATATGCAAAGTATGTGTCAACTGCTTTAGTGTAAGCATATATTATATTTAGTATAATAGCATATATATATATTTAGTAACAATAACTTGTACAATGGTTTAGAGTTTGCAAGAAAATAAAAAGATTCACCCAAAAGTATTCAAGTTTATTATTAACTTTTAGGTATTCAGTTTTAATAATATTAGCGTATTTCTTTAAAATGTTTAATTTTATATTGCTATCTAATAGAAATTTCAAAAACGTGTTTATAATTTTTAATCTATTATTATTATACACATACAGTAAAACATCGTTTATACGTCTTTTACATTATACGTCCTTTTAGTGAAGTCCCGATTCATTCCTATTCATTTTAATGCAAAAATTATTCGTTTGTACGCCGTTAATATCGATTATACATCTTTTACACTTTACTAAAATTCGCCAAATTTCTCGGCTTGTCATTATTTTCCATTTTAAATAAGAGGATTTTTCCTAGAAAGCATCTTAAGTGGAGAAACACATTAAAGATCGAAGAATAATGATCAAAGCAAAAAATCAATTGAATGCACAGTAGAAATTTTAATACTCATAGACAAGAAGCAAATCAGACGATTATTAAAGATTTTTAATGTTATTAAATAACTATCTGTATGGACATAATCGTAAGCTTATTATTAAAGATACGAAATATACAGGGTTAATTAAAAGTTACGATTTCAAAAACGCTATAATTTTAAAACTACCCATCAGAGCGATTTGATATTTTACTAGAGCAATCGTGAGGCAATGAAATTTTGTTTGGGGCAGAAAAAAAGTAGTTCCAATATGTTCCTATAGATGGCACTGTCAGGGGAATATCAGGGGAAACGCCTAAATGGACTCATTAAACACAGGAATGTTGTTAGCAACACAATGGTATAGCAGGAAACAATAGACTTCAAGGATTTACTACAATTTTTTTAGCCAAAAAACAAGAATACGTGTTTACAGCGGAAAGAGCCATAGTGAAAAGAGAAAAAAAGGAGCTTCATGAAACAATTACTAATTAACGGCACATTTTGAAACTTTTTTTTTTTTTCCTTTAACCAAACAAAATTTTATTGCCTCACGATTGCTCTGGTAAAATATCAAATAGCTCTGATGGGTAGTTTTAAAATTATAGAGTTTTGAAATTGTAACTTTAATTATAATCACCCTGTATATAATTAATATTCAAAATGTGTTCATATAGTTCTTAAGAAATGTAATATAATACTCAGTATATGATGTATGTAATTAATACCCAGTCATGCATTAATAGTATGATCTTTCTCACTTTTTATAATAAATCATTTTTTTTAATTAATTATTGTCTTTAAAAAGTATAATATACATTTACTAACTTAAGAAACTTTGTTAATTAGTATTTTCATATAAAGTTTGCTTAAGTGTCATTAAATATGCAGTAATCAAAGTGTTATTATTAAAATTTCGATTATGCGTCTTTTCATTTATACGTCCTTTTACGACAGTCCCTTGTATAAACGGTGCTTTACTGTATATATATATATATATAAAGGTCGCTTGTATAGAAAAAAGAAAGTAGCCAGTAAAAAAAAATATATATATATATATATATAACTTATACTGTCCTGATCGGTAATTGTTCGGGTGTGATCGATATTTATTCGATTGCCGCGGGGTAATTACCGATCAATGAATTGTTTGGCTATACACTGTTAAAACTAAAGGTGGCAAATCGGTACCATTTGGCACCCCGGGGTGAAAAGACGGTACCATTTGGCACCTTAAAGCTTGAAAATGTGGTTGGCGTGCCAGTTGGTCTCTGACTGAGTGATTAGAGCTAATTAAGGTGCCATGCACTATATATAGGGTGAAATGAGGCACCCCGCAGAAGAGTGATCAGCTGGATCGCTAAATTTTAATCGCGGCGTACATGAAGATGCAATTTTTTGTATTCATTGGTAAGTTCCCTGGTGCTTATTCAAAGTAAGTTCATTAATGATTATTGTTTATTTTGCTGTTATTCACATTGTAATGTGTTTATTTCGTACAAAAATTTATCCAGAAATATTTATAAACATTTTCTCTAAGCCTAAAATTTTTACGTCCGATATAAAAATTAAGAAGTGTGTGAAGTAACTGACTGTTGTAAAGTTATTAATTTTAATAAGATATTTAGTAAATTAAGTAAAGTAATATTTCAAATATTATATGAACGAAATTAAATTCTAACTTTTTGTTTTTCATTTATTTACTTTTTTTTTTGATTGATAAAAACATTATGCATAAAACTAATGTCTTAACATTAGTTTTATGCATACAAATCCTTCTTACTACCTCACAATCATGATATATTTTTACATAATGGTATTGTTTTACATTACTCAAGCATGTTTAAGGGATTTTATACAACTAAATTAAATTGGATGAGTTTTATGTGGGTTTTAAACTGTTAAGCTTTTAAAAATTATGACTTCCAAAACAGCCCCTCTCCACCCTTTTTTTCCCTTAATAATTTTACATTCATGTACTCTTTTATTTCGTAAGATTGTAAGTAAATTAATTCCTGTGAGCAGAGGGAGGGGTGTGTGTGAAGTGTAGTTTATTCAAATTAAGTTTGTTCGTGGGGAGTTAAGGTCGATTGACTACATTAGAGTTCCAGGCCTATGGGTGGAATGCCGTTCTCGGGGAGGGGGGGGGGTCTTTCTAACAAGGTCTTAGCCCACGAATTTAGAAGAAAACCACGGATAACTCTGAACGACTAAGTCGACAAGCGTAACCTATATCGAACCCGGCACTTCCCGGGAATACAGAAAAAAGAGATTATTTTATTGCTAATCGATAAATTTCTTTCTTTTTTTCCTTCTAAGCTATTTCTCGATATCCATGCTAATTTTGTGGCCTATTATTGAAATGCAGAATGGTTTGCCACAAACTAACAAATTTTATGTTTAATAACACGAATAATTGCAAATAATCATGATTATTTCATTGCCATAAAAAAATTTGCTATTTTCAAAGAGGTTTACCAAAATTTGCCACAATTTTGTAACCTGTCATTAAAATGTACGATCATTTTGACGCTAACAGTCCAAATACGAGGGTTGCTATCTATATTTCTGGCCTTGGCAACAGTAAGTGTTGCTAGGCGACCGCAGACGATTTTAATCGAAAGTTTGATATTTTTAAACGTAAATTCAACAGACGATTTACCATTATAGCTTTATTTGTGTTGTTGACAGTAAATTGAAAAGTTCTTCTCTTTCAAAAAATGGAATTGAATCGTGAAAATTTTCGTGCGATTATTTTTCATAACTTTCGACGTGGATTGTCAAGACAAGAGTGCTTCGATGAACTTAATTCTTTATACAGCGATAAAGCGCCATCCTACAGCACTGTAAAAAATTGGTATAACGAATTTAATCGTGGTCGATGTTCGATCCAGGACGAATCCCGTGCAGGTCGTCCAAAATCCGTTGTTGTGCCAGAAAAGATCGATGCTGTGCGTGAACTGATAAAGCAAGATCGTCATGTGACATACCGTGAGATTGAGGCGTCTTTGGACATTAGTATGACTAGCATCAATAAAATATTGCATGAACATTTGAGCGTAAAAAAAATTTGTTCTTGTTGGATCCCGCATAATCTGACAAACGCTCAAAAAAAGGCTCGGGTCGATTGGTGCAAGGAAATGTTGGAAAAATACGTTCAAGGTACATCAAAGGCTGTGTATAACATCTACACAGGTGACGAATCATGGATCTATGCATATGAGCCGGAAACAAAACAGCAATCAACTGTATGGGTCTTCCAAGGCGAGGCAAAACCAACAAAAGTTGTTCGAGGAAGAAGCACATCGAAACAAATGATTGCCTGTTTCTTCGGCATTAACGGTCATGTGGCAACAGTGGCGTTAGAGCAACGCAGGACGGTCAATTCTGAATGGTACACGACCATTTGTTTGCCAGAAGTCATCGGAGAAATTCGAAAAAAGCAGAAGAACAGGCGAATCATTCTTCATCATGACAATGCGAGCTCTCACACATCGACTCAAACAAATGCATTTCTGACTGAGCGAAAGATCGAACTGATGGGTGATCCGCCGTACAGCCCTGATTTGGCACACAATGACTTCTTCTTATTCCCACACATCAAAAATAAATTACGTGGACAACGATTTTCGACCCCCGAAGAAGCGGTTGATGCATTCAAAACGCATGTTTTGGAGTTACCTCAATCGGACTGGAAAAAGTGCTTTGAAAATTGGTTCAAATGCATGCAAAAGTGTATTGATCATCATGGAGAATATTTTGAAAAACAATAAAACCAATTTCGATCCTACATATTTGTTTTTTCATTATTAGGTCAGAAATATAAATAGCAACCCTCGTATATGTTTGATGAAGCAAAATTGTGGAAATAGGTTTAATTCGCTGCAAATTGATGAAACTCAAGCTTTTTTTCAAGGTTATTTATATTGAAATATGCGATTATTATGTGGCCTAATATTGAAATATGGAATTATTTCACTGCTAATTATTAAATTATTTTAAATATTTGCCATAATACAAAATTATTTCTTCGCAAACCAAAATAATTCAATTTTTTGGCTTTTTGTAAAGGTTATTTACCAAATTGCGCGCTAATTTTGCAGCTGATCACTGAAATATGAAACCATTTCGTTGTTCATACACTGCAAAAAATAAACCTGTAAAAGTACAGGAAAAATCTGGCAGCTGGGGTGCCAGTATTTCTCCGTCAAATATACAGTTTAAAACTGCAAAATTGTATCACTGACATATATTTTACGTAGAAATCCTGTAAATCAAACAGGTTTTTTGTTAAAAGTACAGTTTTGTTTTGTATATTTGACGGAGAAATACTGGCACTCCAGCTGCCAGATTTTTCCTGTACTTTTAACAGATATTTTTTACAGTGAGGCAAGATAAAATTGAAAACTTTCTGCGTACACCCCACTTTCTGCGTATGACCAAACACTTCCAGCAAAAATCTGTGGAGCCATCATACATAATACACAGGGTTAGGGAAATTTTAGAAATTGTTATCAGTCAAGCTTTTTTTTTTTTTTTTTTTTTTACCAGTCAGCAATGTATGATACCAACATAGTCAATAATCTTAGCAACAAAATTTACGCAAATGTAAGGGGAATCTTCCATTTAGTTTTATTCTTTTAAGTTCCCAAAGCACCATTTTTTTTTTTGGGGGGGGACTATAAAGTTTACACATCAGACGTCAGACAGTTTTTTTGACTGTTTTACTATGTTAAATATTAGCAACGAAACAGATTATTCACTCAGCATGTCCAAAAGATTACTCGCCAGTGGCGAGTAGATCAAGCATTTACCCACCCCTGTACATACACACACATTTATACATATATAGAGAGAGAGCATCGCTTTACTCAAAATATCTGAGAATAAATTTAAAAAATATAATTATTTTTATGTATTTTAGAAATTAAACGGAGAAAATAACATACATACAAATAAAACATTGGAAAATGCATATATGAATGGAAGAGATAAATTTTTATCCATCAGATCTATTTATTTGGGTATAGTCCAATCCGCAAAGTTGTGATTTTAAAAGTAAAAGCAGCCAAATGTAACAGGAACAAAATAACTGTATGTGAGAAAAACTGTTCAACAGCTGGATTTAATGGTTGTAAATTTCGTTATTTCCTAACTATTTCGTTATTTATTAAAAATGTACAGAAATCCACGTGGGAGAAATCAGATTTTTAACATTTATAAAGTTGTACTTCTATTCTAAATTTTATTTATTTAGTTGAAATTATTCTATTCAAACAAATTTGTTAAGTAAAAGTTTGGATATTGAAACATGGAGATTATGAAAACATATTTCTGTTAAATTATTAAAACACTATAATGAAAAATTTTTATCCGATCAATGTGTCAATTAATAAAATTTTTAATTAACATTCATTTTATAGATAAAAGTAATAGTCTGCGTTAACATATTTCCTTCGGAATAGTAAATATTTTCTGCTTACTCTTGATAATTTTTAGTTCCGAAGTAAACGATACGGAAACGGAATCGAAAGTCAGTAAATTTTAATATTTAAAACAGAATACCAAATCATGAATAACTAAATTTTTTAAGAAATAAAACTATAAAACACTTATTTTAAATCACTATACGAAGTATCTTTAAAAAGGACGGTAAAATTAAACCCTATGAATTAAACCCAAACCCCAAACTACGCTACGGCAGGCATGCCCTAACAACAACGCTTCGCGGAAGGTTACATGAATACATGATAAAATCGATGATGATGATCATGAATTATTATTTTTTTTTTTCTGCTTTAAAATTTTTTTAATTTATTATAAATAACAATGACATAGAATATCTATAATTAAAAAATACTTCCGAATTTGTTGTTGTTGTTGTTGTCGTGTGCCACTCAGAAATTCCGAGCCCTGGTAGCGGAGCTAGCCGGATTTTAAATCATGAGGGATTGCGTGTTCCGTTATTAGGAGCGCCTCATGGGGAGAAAGTACGACTTTAGCTCCAGAAGCTGGTGAAAGATGGCACCAGCCAAACAACTCGAATTTTGATCCGGATCAGAGCGAGTCAAACCCATGTTCCGGTACCCCCAGAGGTATAATTTTTTATGGGAACTTGGAGGACTTTGCGACCACGACGGAATTTAACGTGCACCAGTCGCCATTAGCATACACGACGGTCTTCGGACGGCTCGAGGACCGTATTAAATATATACTTTTTGTGACGAAATGTGAAATTTTAAAATAAAAAATATTTTTTTTATAACAAAAGATAAAAAATATTTAAATAAAATTTGATTTAGTACAGTGCCGGCAAAAAAAAAAAAAAAAAAAAAAAAAAAATCTTCACACTTGAGCGGCAAAGAAATACTTTACATGTCAGCTGCCGTTCCCGCCATAAAAATCTGTTGAATTCCATTGACGACACGTGGTGTTAGTCGATCACAGGCAACCTTTCCCTGTCCTGTCAACACTCAGTTCACCTCGTGGGCTTTTAGAGTTAGGCTGTACGCTCTTTGCTCCCGCCATCCAGTATTTCGTTCATTTGTTAAAAGTTTGATAATCTACATCAGTATTCCAACTCCGCACAATGGGTCGGATTAAGCTTAAAATGGAAGAGAACTCTCATGCCTTGACTCTGATAGAGAAGGGAATCTCTGTGATTGATGTAGCCAGATATCTAGCAGATCATTCTGGAGGTAGTCAGTTGTAGCCATCTGGCAGATGTAGCCAGAGATCCATGCCTAAACGGCTGCATTCGGCAATAAAATGTAAAGATTATATGACAAAATAGTGACGTGTCATCACTAGGATTCGACACATCTTATGACGGAAACGGCAACTGACATGTAAAGTTTTTTTTTTCTGCTGAAGTGTAAAGATTTTTTTGCCGGCACTGCATATATACAATGAATATTTAAAATATGTAATAAAGTATTTTTACGTTAAAAAAGGAAAAATCGAAATAATTTATTGGCTGCATTCAGGTTAGTCAACCAACCAACTAAGCCTTACAAGTTCGAGCCGCATAACAGCATTTTCATCGAAGAAACAGATGCTACTGGCGGAGTAATATAGTTCTATTTTTAAAACAACTTTTATAAAAAACAAGAGTTTTCCCGAAAAAAAAAAAAAAAAAAAAAAAAAAAAACGAAGACGTTACTTGATTCAGAAAGATCCCATTAATATCATATTAATTTTTAAAAAATCGCTGGTGTCATTTTAGAGGTAATTTCAGTCCATTACAAACTTACACCAGCATTTTCCCCCATCTGACTTTAAATTGAGATTTCAGATCTCAAAACATAGTGCATGTAGAAATGTAAAAATTTCAGTATAGAATAAGACCGAAGGTAAAAAACTATTTTGAAAAAAATCAGAACAATATATTGCATATTTGCTGAGATATTAAATTCCGGCTTTTCCCGATCTCTTTAATGTCAAATTAGCCGTATATATGAGTTTTCCAGCGTCCATTTGTTATCCCGCTTGCGTCACTCGCATTCCTGATATAGTAGGCCTAGATTACACTATCCCCAAAAGATGGGGTAAGGGGAACACATAACTTTCATCATTTTCTTTGTCTAAGTGACATTGTTAGGAGAAAAAAAATCATATTTTTTAAAAACCAATTATTTATAGTTTTTCATGCCTAAAATTTCTCAGAAAAGCAAGTGCAATAACAATTGAGGAAAATGAGGTTAAAGTCGAACTGCGCCAAAACGTTGTTAGACGTACCCCACTTCAATCTATATGTTTTTATAATGTATATTAAATAGTTCTTAATAAAAGTAATGACGGATTTTTTTTTTAAACATATTAAGTGATGTGGAAAAATTAAATGATGCAATTTTATTATTAGTGAAAATATTTAATGAGGAAGCATTTAGTTATAATTCACCAGTTTATTAAATTATCAATAAATGTTAATCTAGCAGGTCATTATAAATTTAATCTTGTGAAATCTCATTAAATAACGCTTGATTACGTTCTCAGAAGAAAAAAATTTATAACAGTTCATATATCGATACGTAGAATAGCAACTAAGCATATCTTCTGTTTTAGATCTTACTCAAAAATATATTCTTAGCATAGCTCAATAGCAGCTATAGAATTATTTTTATACACTGAAAATCGAAACAGTCACTTATCCTTATAAATCTACGCAATTAATCTGTAAGTAATTTATTAAATAATTTTGAAAAAAAGAAAAGAAAAATGTCATTATTTAAACTTTCAAAATTCCAAAATTCCTCATACAGCAAACTCTCGATTATCCACAGGCGCAGGAAAAGTGCGATATAAAGAAATTGCAGGATCAAGAAAAACTGTTTTCTCAAGGAAACAAAAACAAATGATTAATTATTTTAATTTAAGTATATATAACTATGCTGTTTCTTTTCCATTTATTTATTGTTCAGTATAGTACGGTATTGTTTATTTTAGCGTATAAATTAGCTTACAGATCGTATCTTGGCACCATCATATCTCCAATTTTTGTTTATTGTTTTTACATCCTTTAGTACCTCCAAAGATATTTGTTTACAAATACCTTACAACAATGTCATTTAAGTGCAATTATTATTATTAATAATGTAATTGTAGTTATGATTAAGCGCAATCTCTCCTACCCTATAAGGAGAGATTGCGCAAAATAGCTCTGTTGGTTTTATTACAGCTCTTGTTTTAAATTATAACAGAACAACAAAATAGCAATGGAAAGGCGTAGAAGGGCCAATTCAAAATTATGCACCAATAGTTTAGCAAAAAATTAATATTTGGATTTTTTTATATCGTTTTGTTGAATTGTGCGCAAACTCTCCGAGCTTTACCTTATATAATATTTTTGCTTTATTACAAATATTCTATAATAAATAAATAAATAAAATAAAATAAATAAATAAATAAATAAGTAAATAAAATAAATAAATAAATATACATTTATATTAAAAAATTGAAAAGAATGTAAATAAGTAAGTATGTCTTTTTTCAAATGTTTAGAAATTGCCGTAAATTCATGTAATATTTACCATGCTACATGACGCGTCAAATTTATTTACCAGGATAAGTTTACTTTTCGTGCATTTCATGCAAAAATAACATTTATGTCCATAGAAAAACGTCCACTTACCGAAATAATTTGGTATGAGTGATTCATCATAGCTATTAGCAAATTTAAGAGCACCACGACATTTATCACGCAGTAGGAACCGAACATGAGCAATCCCCAGAATCTTGTATAGCTCTGGATTCCCTGTAGTTCGAAGTTATCAAGGTCAATGAGGCCAAAACTAGCCCAAAACAGCGTTTGAGAGGATTCAAATAAACTGAAATAAAGAAATTATTTTGAAGAACAATATCTATTTAATTAGAGGAAAATAAATAAATTTTTAAAATATTTGTATTTATTTACAGCAATCAGTAAAAGATACATAATAAAAGTGTACTATATATACACACATGAAACCTCGCTGCTAAACATTAGCCGTGAATTTTACGGCTGAGTATTTTGTATACTTTATTTGCCATATTTTACTGTTCATTTGCTGCAAAATTAACATTTCATCGTAAAATTTACTGAAATATTTGACAACGAGGATTCAATTTATTACAATGTATGTATGTACATGCACTAAGCGACCAAAAAAAAAAAAAAAAAAAAGCACTTTGATATTTTCCTTTTCACCTTCTACAACCGCCAATTTTATCGTTTAAAAAGCAAATTTTTGAACAGATTTTATTATGTTGTCCTCCACATACACTTTAGCAATGAGTCCAGTGTTAAAATGCAACTGTCAGAAAAACTGTAATTTTAGAAATTATTTCAAAAATGGTAAGAATAAGGCAGTTAACGATGCACAAAAAGTATTAATTTTTGAATGAAAATCAAAAAATATTTTATTACGTGAGATGGTAAAATAATTAAATGTTAACAAAATATTGGTAAAATGATTTTTATTAAGATATAAAATTTTTTGGCCGTTTAAAGTGGAAATTTGGCTTTAGGCGGCCATGTTGCTCATCCAAGTGAGATGACCGTAAGTTAAAAAGCCACTGCTTATAAAATCGGTTTGCATTACATTTAGAATATAAAAGAGATTCAGAAAAAGTGTTTAGCAGCATAATTTTTTTAACTACAGTGCAGCAACTATTAAACAAAGCAGGTTTAAATGACAGAAAATTTGAAAAAATTCCATTCTTAGATAAGAGAATTAGGAAAGCAAGACGTTAGATGGCTAAAAAAAAATAAAAAAAATGATTAGTTAATTATTGGGCTGAACTGGTTCTCTCTAATGAGTCAAGTTTGACTTATTTCGAGCTGAAGAAAACAAGCAGATCTGACAACGAAAATATCACCGACTTAATGAAAATCGCACTTTTAAAACAGTGACACATTCTCCGTACATTATGGTATGGAGGTGCATAACTTTTCAAACAGTCGGGCAAATTTTTATTCTCAAGGGATCAATTAACTCGAAATAAAAGACTGTCTTTATAAAAGTGGTGCCTGACCGACTATTTTTGAGGTATCTTGGACATTTCCGCAAACAACATTTCAAAATGATAATGCACCTTACTACACGGCGTCTGTGGAAAGTTTATTCACTTCAAATTGTCAAAATTTCCTATCCGTTCCCATGAGAACTTATAATTCTGTAAGTATCATATCTTTTTTCTCTTTAAGTTAAATCCCTCCAAAGATATAGTAGAGTTTCTTCTTTACCAGACAAGGAAATAGCCCTAATCGCGATCCGCTCGAAAATGTTTCCTCTATAAAAAGGTAGGGGAGAGGGGAGAGGATTCGAAATTTGCAGCCTACAACTCTGCCAGAACTAGAAAAATTATTTGTGATATTTGGCACATTGAAATTTCTGAGATTTATATTAAAACATTGTGTAATACTATGCCATTGTGCATTAAAGCAGTAATTCCATATAAAGGTAGAATTAACCCAATACATAATACATGTTTTTAATAAAAAATTGCTTAGATCTAACAAATAAATAGTTTTATTTCATATATTAAAATATAACTTGTTTATTTCATATAATAAATCATAATAGAATACAAAGTGTATGGTTATTACATTATGCTTAAAACGAAAGTTTTATGCAGATTCTTATAAAGTACTTCGTAGAGTGTAATAAAGCGAATTATTATATCGAAAATGTACATAGGTATCATTTCATCCCTTTGGTATTATGCAAACAAGACAGTTTTATTTGTTTCAACCCTTAATTTTAAAGTTATTACAAATATAAAAGGTATAAGTCATTTTTTCTGCAGTGCGCTTTTTTTTATGTCGCTTAGTGTATATATGTGTGTGTGTATGTACATATATATAGTATACGTATATGTATGTATTATTAAACAAGAACAAATTTAAAGGTTGTGAATTTCTTAAATGTGAAAATGGAATTTAAAAATACATTAGATAATGAGTAATTCTCATAACAAATTTCCCCATCGAATAATGTGGGATTTGACTGCCGGAGGTGACAGATACAAAATTCCCTTATTGAAGAGTAATTAACAAGCGTTCATTTACTTGAATACAAACTAGAAATTAAAATTTAAATTTAACTCCCTCGTTTTATTTAACTAATTTAATTATTTAAAGAAATGCTGTTCAATAAAATTTAACGAGACGTTCAAATAACTTGAAATGTTCTCTGAATTGCAATGAATATAATGTTTATTGCTTCTATATTTCATGAAAATTACATATGAACAATATTATGAAAAATCCATATAATCAATTTTCGGAAAATTCTATATAACCAATAAACTTATTGAGAAATTGAATAAAAACTTTCTAATCAAACACAATAATTTGCAAAAAACTGACTCGCAACAATTGTTTTGGATAAAAATAATAGCACAATCTTTAATAATGTAATAAATGTAGACTCAAATTAAGTATAGAAGCGAAAAAATAATTGTTGCGTGTTTTTCCAATTTATGGTGTTTTATTACGAAGCTTATATTCATTGGCATTCAACACCTATTGTTCAGTGCATTTTACTACTAATTGAGAAAATAATCATTCTTTGTAAGAGAAAATTATGAATGAGAAAAGGAATATTATTTATTGTAAAGAGTCGTCAAAACGTTTTCCTCTACGTCCAACCAAATACTAATCTTTGCCGACTGAGAGGACTTGTAGAAATTAATTTAAACAGATTATAAGCATTGAAGAATTATTTTGCTTACATTTTCAAACATTTTCAACTTTAACAAATCCACCAATTTCTTAATTCATCACCCTCTGAATAGTGTAAATTATTTTTCTTATTTCTTTTTAACCACACTGGCTTTACTTTCACATTGTTTAAAAAATGCACATCGGAGAAAATATTTAAATACCTACAAAATTGAATACGAAAAAGTGATTTATGTTTTGTGAAATTAAGTGAACTGAAGTGATTAAACACTTGAATGCAAATACTTGTATACCCAAGGGAGAAATTAGATATACCCTAAACCCATTAACATTAAAGAGACAAGTCATTTTAAAAATGCAGTACATCAACATTATATCATTTCATTTTATCGCAATTTACATAAACATCATCATATTATAGTCTTACTCTGTTTAAAGAAAAAAAAAAAAAAAAAAATGTATACTACATGAAGCTTCTACCATTTCAAAATTGTATGTGATTTTTGTCAACTATTTTTTTTTTTTTTTTTTTTTTTTTTTACATGTATGAAATTTCCTTTTTTGTATATATCCATGCGTTAATAATACATATATAATAATTCTAAGTCCATAAAAATTTTATTTTATTTTTGCTTCTCTAACATGAAGCTGATACGAAAGATTAATTTCAAAGAATTTGAATATTACACTTATAATTCAAAAATTTTTAAATATGTATTTACTTTCGTTACTACATATTAAACGTTTAAAGCCATACTTTTATTAATCACTTCGTAGTTAATGAAACTATTATAACAAGATCTTATGCTCAACATAAAAAAAAAAAAAAAAATCTCATGTTACCAATAATATATGATAAAAAATACCTACGTAACCTACACATACAAATTTTGAAATGCTTACAAGATTTGTAACCTATAAGAAAATGATTTGTCGGTTAGTATTAAAAAAAAATCAAGTAATATCTCAGTTTCCTTATTCTAACACTTCAGCCAAGCTCCATACTCACCTTCCCCTTGAAGAGAAAATAAATTTTCGGATTCCACAGCAAATTTATAACATGGCTTCTTCAAAGTTAAATAAATAAATAATAATTTAATTATTTATTTATTTATTTAGTTTTGCAAACTTAATAGTTAACTTTTGTTTTATTAATAAAATTTTGTATACCATATGTATACATACAGTGTACTCAAAATATCTTGATCTCAGCTTTTATCCCTTAAATATTTATCATAGATATAGTGTTATAAGTAGGGAATGCAAAGTTCAGAAAAAAAAAAAAAAAAAAGTGACAGAGTTTCAAAAACCCATTAAAAAATGTCAGGGAATTCAAATTTGAGAATTGCAAAACTTAATTTTTTAAGACTTGTATAACAAAAAATAACCAATGACTAAAATGTATCCCCAAACCTAATTAGTTGATATGCAAAATTTCTGGATTGTATTATTAAAAGTCAGCGAAGTATGACAAAACTTCGCAGAAAAGCTGCCTTAAACTATTTTCTAATACCTCGACTTGAATACTTTAACGTCAGAAACCATACTATAAGATCACATGCCAGGGGTTATACACAAATTAGTAATAAAAACAATAATAGAGTAAGTTGATAAACACTTTTACATTTTAATTTGTGACTAACTCCACGATACAATTTGTTGAAACATATCTTTAAAGCTTTCCATGATGCAATACTAAAAATGAGTACAACACCTAATTAAAATTGTGAATTTATTAAATTGAATATTCTGAAGTTTCTGATAAAATTTATAAAATACGTTATTTTTTACACATTTATATATATATGTATATATATATATATATATATATATATATATATATATATATATATATATATATATATATATGTATTTAATATAAATGTTAGGTCAAAACATAAGGATTTAAAGCTTTGGTCAAGATTTTTCCTGTATGTAGCGTAAACCCTGTACATATGCATAAAATTTTTACATTTAATTTACACAAATTTAAAACGGGAAGACAGATTTTTTTTTTTTTTTTTTTTTTTTTTTTTTAACATCAAGATGTTTAAAATGTAACCAGTGGATCGCAAACATTTTAATACTTATCCCGTTTTAACATAATGCCATAAAATAAGAAGAAAATTACTTTAGTTATTGTAAAAGCAATTAAAAAATGGCCAAATAAATATTGCTTAAAAATAGTCTGTAGTGTGAGTATAAAATCTGCTACGTACATTTCTTGTGAAGCATTTGCGTCTACCAGAGATCAATGGATGATGTGCTTGTTTTTATTTAGTCTCAAAATACTTAAAACATATTTCACTTACTTGGAAAATCTCCTCCATGTCAAGCAAGCTGAATGATCTAGTTTGCTCTCTTGACCATTTTTCCCTGAGAAACAGACTTGTCGTTCCATATCAGCATAATACCATAACAACTGGTTCATGCCGCAAGCAAAAGCAAATAAAACCAAAGTGTATACAAAGAAAAACTTGATAATGTCAATGACCATTCGGCCAAGGCAGATTTGAAGAGGCCCAAGATGTGGGTTCACAGAAAATATGTACACCAACTTCAATGAGCTAAAAATAAATAATTTATATGAAAAGACTGTAACAGTTTTATTTCTGCATATATGTTTTTAAAGATATTTACATCACAAAAAATTTAAACTGCATCTACCTGAAAGCAAACTCCAGAAAATTTGTACGAATATTGACGAATTTATACATTGAATTTCAAAAATTAAGATGCAACATAAAAAAAAAAAAAACCTTATCCTTAGTTAAGTTAACATGGATGTTCCATAATGAGTGATAATACTCAATTTAGTGAAACTATGGTTTTTGATGAACAGTACCCAGAGGGAATAGATATTAATAATGAATATAAATCGATATTCAAACTTCAACCTTATTAGAAAATTTTCGGGATCACTTTGGCTATCAGGTAGATGCTAAAATTCCTCCTACGAAATCATTAAATGAGCTTGAACAAGGACTTTCTATGCATGCTACACTGTAAAAAAATAAAATAAAATAAAAATAAAACGTTTTCGATTCAGAAAAGGCAACTAGTTGCCTTTACTAAAACGAATCGTATTGTTTGGGGAACGAAATGTTTTAATTTACAATACGATTCGTTTGTAAATTCGTCAATTTTTTTGATAATGAAAGATCTCTCAAACGACACTTTATTAGCAAAAACTTTAGTTTCGTTGAAGTTCTGAAACAAATCTTATAAATTTAAGCATTTTGTATCCAAAACGAATCGATCCGTTTTCAGAATTTTTTTTACAGTGTGGCAATGGCGTTATACGAAATATGGTTGGCATATAATGGAAACTCACTGATAAATTTCCTTAAAATTCAATAAGCATGAAAACTAGGGTTGGATTCTTGATAAATTAAACTAATTTATTTATATTTATTTTCATAAAAATATTTCTTTCTCTTTTCTTTCTTTTTTTTTTTTTCTTTTTTTTATTATTATTATTTCTCTCTAAAAATGAGTTTGAGAATTTTTTTTTTGTTTTTAGATTTCTATATCATGCTCCATACGAAATTTACCTAAATATATTTACTTTAATAAATAATCAATTATGCACATATTTATCCGTTGATTAAGTTTATGCTCTTATGTTCATTTGCTTTCAAAAAAGGAAAAAAAAAACGAAAGAAAGAAATAAACTAGAATGTTGTGGCCACCACATGACTTTCTTCTACTATATTTTCCTATGAAAATTCACTCAGTAAAAATAATTTATTAAAATCATTATTTAATAAAATTATCTTCCATGATAATGCTGTACGACTTCCATATTAGAGATGTAGTATAACACTAAATATACATAAAAAAAAGTTCATTTTATTCTCGATATTACATTAAAAAAAAAAAAAAAAAAAAAAAAAAAACCGATAACTTTATTTTAAATTATCGTAGATCGATGGTTCAACCATTCATTTTAAAGGTATTGACGAGCTATTTTGAAGATGCCCATCAGGAAAATTTATTCCCCTCAAGGGGGCACTTCCCTCCTAGGTGAGAGGCGATGCTCCTACATATACAAAATATTTTTCCCAGTAATTATAAATATTTCTTGTAAATTTCATAATAATTATTAAAAAATAATTCTCTTTATGCACATTTATACAAAATTTTGTCCGATACCACCATGTTAAAAATTTAGAAAAAGCGGGATGGTAACGCAACCTGTAAAACAATTTTTACCAAAAGTTGGCAGGCACTAATTTAGGTCAAGGTGTAACTACATACCAATTTGTATGAAATTCTGTGTAGTAGTTCCTGATATATAGTTGCCACAAAATTTTGTCACGCACACACACAGACAGACAGACATTTTCTAAAAATGGTCAAATCGTGTTCTACAGCTCTCAAAACGTGTAAATCCATCAAAAACCCGAGTTTAAAAATTTTTAGGAATCCAATACTTTCTTCTATTGAATATAGAAGAAAGTAAAAACCTAAACATTAACGTTTGTATGCCAGCGTAGCTATTTCATTTTGTTACTTCTTCTATATGATACAGTGCGACGCAAAAGTTTAGAGAATGGCGTTATTCATCTTTAAAACTTAGAATTATGACGTCAGAATTACAAAAACTTGTATATATATTTAAAATATGTTTTAAAATGCCATAATCAAAAGACAGTCGTTTCATTTGCTATAATTTTAATTTTTTTGATAAAAATAAAAATTTGCTTGTCGCAAAAGTTTAGACACGATTATGAGTTTCTGTGAATATGTGCTGGCATCTGCAAATTTAAAATCGATGATGTCACAGAGTTTCAGTACTTAAGTTCTGCAAACGATAATGCTTCGTAGTCGAGATGCCGCGAGCTAAAAAAATTCAAGGGAATGAGGTTTCAATGATTTGGCAGTTGAAAGCTGAAGGGAAGCGCGTTTCAGAAATTTTGGCTATTATTATAATAGATCTAAGAAATCTATTCATCGAGTTTTATCGCGTGGTTGTAAATATAAAAAAAAATGTAGATCTGGGAGGCCACGTGTAAGAAATATACAAGAGGATCGCCTGATACAAAGACTAGCGAGTACCCAACAAATGAGTGTACGTGGAATTCAAAGGTCATCGGGACTCTCTGTATCAAAGGATACGATTCGTAGACGAATTGTGGAAAAAGGAACAACAGTTTATAGCAAAATGTAAAATAAAGCAACTCTGAAGCCACATCATAAGTTACAAAGAATGTTGTGGGCTCGAAAGTATATGTCATATGGACAGAAATGGCAATCAGTCATATTTAGAGATGAAAAAAAGTAGAATCTAGATGGTCCAGATGTCTGGTCATCGTATTGGCATGATTGCGGAAGGAACCTCTAGGTTTTTTCAGTCGCAGATAAGGAGGGGGCTCGGTGATGATTTGGGCAGCCATTTGCTATAATGGACAAGTATCTCTGACCTTTATCAGTGGTCGTCAAATATCACAGCATCACAAAGTCATCACAAAGACATTAGAAAAGAACTTAATGCCATTTTATGAGCTTCTAGGTGGCCCTCAGTGGCAATTTCAATAAGACAATGTTTCGATTTACACTGCAAACAATACAAAATCTTGGTTTAATTCTCATAATATAAGAGTTCTCGACTGGCCAGCATGTAACACAGACCTTAACCGTACAGAGAATCTTTGGGGCATCATGTCTCGCGAAGTTCATAGTAATGGTAAACAACACTTTTCTGTACAGGAATTCAAGACATCTATTGAGGATGCATAGTACGACATCGGTCCCCAAACTATGCTAAATTTAGTTTCTTCTATGGAATCTCATATTTATGAAGTAATACAGAAGCACGGATGCATAATTAGGTTTTAAAAATTGTTTATTTAGATTTTATTTATTTTTTTGTCTAAACTTTTCAGACAGTATTATATTTTTGTTACCATTTAATTACTTGCAATGTGTACAGTACTACTTTTCATTGTTATAAATATTGTTTATATGCACAGCCCATTACATTCAAGCTATGTTAGGAAAATTGATTAAATATTTTTCGAAATCTGCATGAATTTCTTCATTGTCTAAACTTTTGCTTCGTACTATATATAGAGAATGTATTGGATTCGTGAAAATTTTCGAACTCCAGTTTTCGATGGATTTACATGTTTTGGGATGTCCTGAACACGATTCGATGGTTTTTAGAAAATGTCTGTCAGTCAGTCTGTCTGTGTGTCTGTGTGTGCGTATCACAAATTTTGTGGACGCTGTATCTCACGAACCAATGAACGAAATTTAACCAAACTTGGTATTTAGTTGGACCCTGACACAAACTGGTGCTGATTAGATTTGGGAATCATTTGCTCAACAGGTGGCGCTGTGATCCCATTTTCTCTAAATTTTAACATGGCAGTATAGGACAAAATTTCATATAAATGTACATAATGAGAGTTATTTTTAATGTGTGATTTTAAAATTAACTAGAATTATTGATATCAGTCGTAGTAAACTAGTAAAAAAAAGTTTGTTCATGTGGAAGCATCGCCCCCCTCCCTTCCCCCTGGGGTGTGTAAATTTTCAATATGGGTATCTTTGGAAAGATCTCGTCAATTCCTTTAAAACGAATGGTTGAACCATAGATCTGAGATAATTTAAAATAAAGCTATAGATTTTTTTTTTTTCATTTTTTAACGAAAAAAAAAAAAGGTATTTCTTTTGATATTGACAAAAAAAAACTGACTTTCTTTCGGTATTTAGTAATATAATTCTGTCAGATAAAAATTGTCTGCATTTATAATGGAAAATAATTTAATAAATAATTTGTATTGCATGAATTTTGTGTAAAATTATATAGAAGAAAGACTTGTAGCCACACCATATTAGTTTTTTTTTTTTTTTTCCAAAGCCTTATTATTGAAAAAAGAATTTTTATATATAATACATACAAAAAGTATTACGAATTAATTATCAGCTGATTTAAATAATGTGGAAGATCATTAGATGCGGTAAATCAGTAAATGGTGTAAATTATTATATATATATATACATATTAATTGAGTAGATGGAATTTGAATATATATCTTACGACTGAAGTTTACTTTTAATTCAGATATACTAAAATCTTCTCTGATCTAAGGGATTTAAACCAAATCAGCAATAATAATTGCAATGAAAATAAAAGTCAGAAATTTAAAATTAATTAGAAGGGATTTTCGTACGGCGATGTTAATTAACATTACACATATTATGTGAATTACGGCAGCAGTTTACACCATTCTGTTATTTTAAGTCACTTACATTAAGAGGTTAATCTCTAACCTATGACTATTGTATTAAGACTTATCTAAAAATGCAAGTGTCCTATTTCTTTCTTATCAGATGTTAAAAAATTACGTTGACTATAAATATATGATTATTCAAATTTTAACCAGGAAAACACTAGAATTATTTATGTTAATTTTGGTAAAATATTCTTTTACTTTTTATAATACAATGTGCCACGCCACGTGCAATTTAACTTAAAAACTGCAGAAAATTAACTGATTTTTTTTTTTTTTTTTAAGTTTAAAGGAAATTTTGAAAAGCTTGCAATGGAATTTAGTATTTTAAAAAATGAAATTATCAGTATTATTATTAAAACAATTCGGTTCTTTATTAACAAGCTTGCAATAGAATTTCTCAGTTAAAAAAATGAAATTATCAGTATTATTATTAAAACAATTCAATTCTGTATTAACAATGGCTACGCCACGTACCTAAAAATGTTCGCTGTAGCAAAAAGCCCTTCTGCGATGAGTATAGGATCCCAAGCATCCCATTTTTCTCTAGGAAGATATGCTGTACCAGTGTCTTCAGCTATCTCTTTCTGAACCTAAAATAAAAATAAAAATAAATAATTATTTTCAAAGTATAAAGACAATAATTGTTTAATTTTAAGCCAAAGTATAATGGAATGTAAAAAATTGTGCTGAAAAGCGTAAAAAGTTTTTCATATGCTCATGGCACGCATTTCAAATCTATCTCTAGAGGCATTATAGTATTAAAAAAAATAAATAAATAAATAAAAATCTGTAAAAATATTTCATTATAAATTTCTCTTATATTACATTTCCATGTTAAATTTTTAAATAAAAAATGTCATTTCGAAATATATTAATAGTACATGAAACAAAAACAAACAAATAAAAAATATCAACAACAGCGAAATTTCTAAATTTTTTTTACTATTCCTATTCTTTATTTGGCTATCGGTACCAGAGTTATTGTTTTGTGATATTATACATTTCGTTTACACCTTTGTTTCCCTAAGGGACTATAAAAGATTTTTTTAACAATAAATTTTGAATACATTTATTTCTTTTATTGGTATTGTCAAGGCACATTTAAATACAAGGCACTTAAACTCTGTCACGGCACTTAAAACATGAATTTACAGCTGTCCATCATAAAAACATAAAGTTTTTCGTGAAACTGCGTAGATACTTAGAATATATTTTTAGTTTTGTGCATAAATTTAGTTTGGTCCTTGATTATCGCATCTTCTACATATTTTCTTTTAGTTTGAAAATCAAAAGCGTTTATATGTATAAACTAAATATATTTGAATATTTAGGGTAAATCATAAATACACATATATATACTAAATATGAAAAAAGGTATAAATAAAAATAAATGAATAAGTAAATAAAAAACGGGTGGAGAGGGTTAAACCAGTTTGGCGGGAGCCGAACTTTCCCCAAATCTTCAGCAAGACGATATGACAACAAAAGAAGATAAAAATGACAAAACGAAGATAAATTTAATTAAATAACAGCCCACAATGTTATATGACCGAAATGTAGAAAACATGATTATTTTGTTCTAAAATATGATTTAGTTTTTGAGACACAGTGCATATTGACTTTTACAATATATTTTGCCTTATATAAGGCTTCATTTCCGTATATGGTTGTTGTTTATTGATTATTTCAAGTCTTCCTTCCTGGCGTTTGATTAATGTAATGATGAATTATCATAATTGTTTTTATATATTTGCCTTATTGCCAAAGAATTGCAGGTGGCCATAAGATAATACCACTTGTTTGAATTTCGACTATAAAAATCTGCCCAAATATAACGTCATTTAGTCTACATAATGCACAAAAAAAAAAAAAAAAAAACCTGAAACTGATTGATTTGTTTTGGAACGAAAAGTTTTAAATCATAACACAATTCGTTGCAGATCTGAAACGAATCCATTGTAAATTAAAACGTTTCGTATCAAAACGAATCGATCCGTTTCAGATTTATTTTATTTTTATTTTTATTTATTTATTTATTTATTTATTTATTATTTTTTTTTTACAGTGTGTAACATAACAGTCATGGTATTTCGGTATATTAAAAAAAAAATCTAATAATATCCACTAGTTGGAATATGGCACTATACATGCAATTGGAAAACAGTTAAAATTGCAGAAATCAAAGTTTTATTCTTTGCCTGGTTAATCCATGTGATTCAGTGTGTTTGAATGTGATTACACTGAGTGTACTCTGAATGGTAAAATTTTCAAGGGCAGTTGCAATAGAAGCTATCGTTATTTAGAATGCACTGCAATTTGAATAACCGTATACACCGGATTTGAATAACAGTATTCGAATAATTTGAATAACAGTAATTGGATTTGAATAACCGTATTCGAATAATTTGAATAACAGTAATTGGATTTGAATAACCGTATTTGAGTAATTTGAATAACCGTAATTCGATTCGTATTTCGTATCTGAATAACCGTATGCTGAAATATACGCAAACTAATATTTCAGCTGAGCTTTAAAAGTTCGACAATAATTATTGCTTGATATACTTGAACGTGCATTTGCGATGTGTTATAATTGTAGAATTGTGTATTATTAATAAAATACGTTTATACTAATAACAATAATTTTATCGTAACACAATGGAGGGCATTTTCGCGAGGTCAAGATCTCTCGGGTGGCAATTATCCTTAACACATATACCAATGCAGACATGGACTAAATAATATATAGACAAATCTTGATCACATTTAGTGGGACAAATTTTGTAGATTCATGCTCTAAATATCTCTATTTATTTATTTATTTTTGTCCACCGTTCACTTAATTCATGAAATGTAGCAATGGAATAAAATTATCAATCAGATAAAAAAATATTTTCTAAAAGAAATAACTCAACAATAATAAAAGAAATTTATTGGAACTTTTATGAAATTTAATTTGCAAATTATACAAAATCATTTAGCAGAGAAAAGAAATTACAGGAATGGTAGGGGTTGTCAATCTACAACTGCGCATTAAGGTTAATTAAACCTGAACTTAATGGTTAAAATGGTTTACGAACCACAACGAAGTTCCATGTTTGGATCGAGATTAAAACTTGTCACTTGAGAACCTACAAGACCAGAGCACTAACCATCCTGCTACCAGATGGCGAAAAAATTTCAAGGGAATATATATATATATATATATATATATATATATACTACAACTTAAAAAGCTAAATTTAAATATGTATTACATCTTCTAACAAATTAATATTTTTTTAAATAATTTGTCAATTTTTAGTTACACCAATTTTTTCTTTTGAAAAATTTATATTTATTTCAGAAGTGCTGAAATATATATATATATATATATGTGGGAATGGTTTTCTCTGAAAAGTAATTCCCATGGTTATGAGCGTTTCTAATTTTTTCCCTAAAACAACTGGTTTTAATATGTTTTTACTTTGTTCATTTGTTAATCTTCTCTCATTGCTTCAATTTAAAATTAACATTGGTTCACTTCCAGTAGTAAGCCCCGCCGTTTGACCGACGGAAATGACGTCATAGGAGGGGGGGAAAGGAGGGGGAGGAAACCGGAAGTGACGTAACGCTTGGTTGATTGCTTGATCGTGAAAGATGACGGGGATAGAGTTTCTTTTTATCCGTTGGCAACCTGGACTTCTTGTCAAGACATGTGACGGAGGGGTGACGGGGAGGGGAGAATTTTCTTAAAGGGACAACACAGTGAATGGTTGATTGGTTGCTTGATCGTGAAAGATGACGGTGTAGAATTTCTTTTTATCCGTTGGCAACCTGGACTTCTTGTCAAGACATGTGACGGAGGGGAGAGTTTTCTTAAAGGGCCAACACAGAAACCTGTCAGAACATGAAAGAGAATGACGTCATCAACCGAAAAGAGGACAATGTATTATATTTTTTAATCAGTAATTAATTTTTAATGAGTAGTTCATTAATCAATTTTAATAAGTAAATTTTATTATTTTATTGATTATTAATTAATTATTTAACTGACTATTTTAATTCGCTAGATTTTTTACAAAACAATATTGCACTGTAGGGGAGTCGAACCCATCATCTTTGGCATGCGAGACCAACGCGCTACCGATTAAGCTACGATGACGCTACCTTGAGCTTTCTTCTTTTCGTTTCCGTTTTCACGAGATAGGGGTGGGAAGAGGTTTTCCCCACATGGCTTTTAACTTCAAAGTATAGTCCAAGGGGATATAGGCAACAAGGAGATTGTTAAATGACGTGATTTTCTCAAAATATTCATATGATATTGGTGATTTGTTCATTTTTGTGAAATTTTTTTAAACAATTAGAAAATATTGTTCGAGATATTTCTTTCTTGAAAAATATTAAAACAATCCCATTTTCTTAAAATTTTATTTACATTATTAATAATACGATCAGATTTTATTTTTTAAACATGCAAAAAAAAAAAAAAAAAAAAAAAGATTTTGCACATGTTCCTTATTTATTTTATGTTTTTATAAGTTACAAAACACATATATATTTTATTTATTTTATTTATTATTATTATTATTTATTTTATTTTATTTTATTTATTTACATTTTATTTATTTTTTTTTTTTTTGAGAAAAAAAGTTGAATTTTTTCTGGAAAATTTATAAAAACAATTCAAAAAACTAATGTTTTAGTTTTTTCTTTTCTAAAAAATTTAAAACAATTTTATTTTCTTACACTTTATTTACAATAGTAAAAATACTATCATATTTAATTTTAAAACATGCGAATTTTTTTTTAACAGTTATTCATTTTTTAAGTTTTATAATAATAATAATAATAATAAATTAACAATTCTTTTTTTTTTTTTTCTCATTTTGTTAATTCTGTATTTTCTTTTTTCTGAAATTTTTAAACTTATTTTTTATTTTTATGAATGTAACTGTTTTTAGGTTTAATGAAATATTTTTTAAAAAATATTTCTCTTCTTTTTTCAGTTTGTTAATTCTACATTTTCTTTTTCTGAATTTTTTAAACTTGTTATTTTAATTTTATTAATGTAACTGTTTTTAGATTTAATAAAATATTTTTTAAACATATCTCTTCTTTTGTTTCAGTTTGGGAATTTTATATTTTCTTTTTGTGAATTTTTTTTTAACTTGATATTTTTTTCTTTTTATTCTTATTGCTAATTTTTAAGTTAAAAAAAATATTTAATTAAAAAAAATTATCTTTCTTTTTTTAGTTTATAAATTCTTTTATTTTCTTTTAGTGAAAAAATATAACAAAAATTACTTATTATTACTATTTAATGAAACTTAATTGTATTACTATAATTATTATTATCATTATCTAGCAATATAATAAGATTTTTTATGCAATGTTCTTTTTCAGTTTAAAAAAATTATATTTTATCTTGTGGAAAATCTTTTTAGTCTATTTATTTATTTCTTTAATGTAACTTTATTTTCTTACTCGCAAATTTTCAAAAGAGTTATTATCATTTAATAATTTAGATTAAGTAAGGAATCTGTTTAATACTGTCATATTTTAAAAGATATTTTAAAGTAAAATGTTGAATGTTCTATTTTAAGGAAATAAATTTTAACTTAAGCATTCTGCTAGATTTGCTCAGTGAAAAATTACATTGAGTGACTAAATTAATAATTGTAGTCCAATCTAAAACAGAATTCCACTCGGCATGTGTTGAACTAAGGGATTTCCTTATTACCATTATTATTAAATAAATTGTTTTGGTATTACTATATACGCATTATGATACTTTTTTCATCACACCACAATATAATTCATCATATTCACAAAACTTTCCATTATTTTTATATTACTTCTTAAATATATAAATCTTCTGAAACAGACACCGAATCTTCAATAAGTTAATTAGTTTTAAAAATAGTTTATCTCTTTTGGGGAAAAAAAGTATGACATCTTGTATTATTTACACATAATTACATCAATATTCGAAAATAATAATTTGCGAAATTTTCTTGTACATAACAGTTTTTCATAATTCTGATAGAAATTTATAAAAATGAATTATCTTACAATGACCACCTATATCACTAAAGTTTTCAAAACACAAATCTTCATTCATACACATGAAATATTTTCATTATCTTATCACCTTCTTGTTGACAATTCGAGTTCATACTATCTCTTTTATTCAAAAGCATGTTAACAATTTAAGCCATGACACTTACCTATGTTTGCATAAAGTTACAATTTAAATGTCCCATAGTTTTTACAATTATTTTTTAATAGCTAAAATAATAATAGAATTGTTTGAAATTATTAGCTTTATAATTATACATTTTTAAAAATAATGAAGTTTTAGTACCATTTATAAACTGGAAATATATTGTGTTAACTTTCTTAAACGATAAATAGTTTAAAAATAAATATTTACATAGTTTTAAATTTTTTAGAAAAGAAAAAACTAAAACATTAGTTTTTTGAATTGTTTTTATAAATTTTCCAGAAAAAATTCAACTTTTTTTTCTCAAAAATAAAAATAAAAATAAAATGTAAATAAATAAAATAAAATAAAATAAATAATAATAATAATAAATAAAATAAATAAAATATATATGTGTTTTGTAATTTATAAAAACATAAAATAAATAAGGAACATGTGCAAAATCTTTTTTTTTTTTTTTTTTTTTTTTTTTTTGCATGTTTAAAAAATAAAATCTGATCGTATTATTAATAATGTAAATAAAATTTTAAGAAAATGGGATTGTTTTAATATTTTTCAAGAAAGAAATATCTCGAACAATATTTTCTAATTGTTTAAAAAATTTTCACAAAAATGAACAAATCACCAATATCATATGAATATTTTGAGAAAATCACGTCATTTAACAATCTCCTTGTTGCCTATATCCCCTTGGACTATACTTTGAAGTTAAAAGCCATGTGGGGAAAACCTCTTCCCACCCCTATCTCGTGAAAACGGAAACGAAAAGAAGAAAGCTCAAGGTAGCGTCATCGTAGCTTAATCGGTAGCGCGTTGGTCTCGCATGCCAAAGATGATGGGTTCAAATCCCCTACAGTGCAATATTGTTTTGTAAAAAATCTAGCGAATTAAAATAGTCAGTTAAATAATTAATTAATAATCAATAAAATAATAAAATTTACTTATTAAAATTGATTAATGAACTACTCATTAAAAATTAATTACTGATTAAAAAATATAATACATTGTCCACTTTTCGGTTGATGACGTCATTCTCTTTCATGTTCTGACAGGTTTCTGTGTTGGCCCTTTAAGAAAACTCTCCCCTCCGTCACATGTCTTGACAAGAAGTCCAGGTTGCCAACGGATAAAAAGAAACTCTACCCCCGTCATCTTTCACGATCAAGCAATCAGCCAACCGTTACGTCACTTCCGGTTTCCTCCCCCTCCTTTCCCCCCTCCTATGACGTCACTTCCTCTCGGTCAAACGGCGGGGCTTACTACTGAAAAATTCCAATTGTTATATTTTTTGCTCATATACAGTAGAAGTACTCGAATATATATATATATATATATATATATATATATATATATTCCTCTACATGAAGAAAAAAAAATATTTATCTTTATTAGATGTATTAGGTGTAAAAATTCTAAATTTTCTAAATTCATAGTTAAAATCTGTCATGAATTACCAGGTTTAAAAATTATCAAAATTGAAGAGGATATTAAACTTACTACAACAGAAAAATAAAATATTAACTTTCTTATGCTGTCATACTTTCGTTGAATAGAACCTTGAAATATAATTCATATTTGTTATACATTTTTCTTTTTTTGTAGAAATGTCATAATATCTGTAAATGACATTTTAGAGAAATACTAACTAATACTACAGGTTATAAGTGTTTCGCAATGTTATGTCATTAAACAGATTATATTAATTTTGTACAGTACGAAAACGGTCTTTCTTCAGTCATTTAACCGTATTTTGAGTTACGGATTACTGAATCATATTACGAAATTTTAAGGAACAATGCCATTGACTGAACATTACTATGGCTGTTTTGCCACAGTCATGAAAAGCAATATTTTAATTACCAATCATTAAACAAAATAAAGCTTTGAAGGTTAGTGGGGTTTCTGTAATTTTCTCGATAAAAGGTAAAATGAACATAAAATGCTGTTTAACAAAACATTTTTTTTTCCTTTTTCGTAATAGTTTAAGTGTAGCTTTCACTTTTGATCAAAATTTGTCTTCAAAAGTGTTATTAAATTAAATTTATGATATTTATTGACATTGTTACTGGAACGCTAAAATCGTTTGTGTCAATAGTTTTCCCAAAAATATTTGTTGTCTACAAAGAAAACTGCTCGCACTTATTTCACTGAAAACAAAATTTTGTAACTGACTTCTAGAATCTAAATTGTGGCTCTAGAAAAAATAGTTCCATGTCATCCTATAAATTCTAGTTCCTTTTGAAAGCGAGTTTTAGAAACTCCTATTAGAATTCTAGAGTGTTTGCCTATATTATCGAGGGCATAGTTATTTAAAAATCACTGCAAATAAATGAGACTACAAGAGGCGGGTTTCAGCAACTATAACCTTGATTTATTACCCAGTTCTAGAAAATCAAGCGAGAATTTCTCGCAATACAAAAGATTCAGAATATTCGGAATATTCAAAATATTCAGAGTATTGTTTCACCACCTAGAAATGTGTGAACTAGAAATTTTCGATCATTTCGTCTATTCAGTTTATTGGCGTGTCTTTATCCGCATAGCTCGGAAATCTATATTTCTAGTTAAGGGATTTAGAAAATGGCCACTTATTCCTTCTAGAGGAAGGCGGTATATTTTTTTTTCTCAGTGTTCGAACTGAAGAACTTCAAAAAGAAAAAAAAAATGAAGTATATTTTCAATTTTGATCAAAATTTCGAAGCAATTATATAATAATATTTATTATATCCAATAAATGATCTATACAAAAGCATTTATTTTCCAAACTTTCTTAAGCCGCATTTAAATAACCACAATTAAATGAAACATATAATTGTAGTTACCTAATTTTCAGTGCTGTATTCCATTAAAGCGTAATATTCTAACATCTAAAGCTGTACCTTTTTGTTTATAAAATGAGATCAATATTATCAAAAGATATATTTTCCTTATTTTATCATGGTTAAATAGAAGTACTAATTAAAATATACGTAAAAATCAAGGTAGAATATAAAATTCTTTTAACTTTACAAATTTATGTATTTGTACCTTTAGAATGTTAAATATAACTGATATATTTTCTATATTATCTAAAAGTTATACTGGAATATTAAAAGAAAACCTTAATTTCACGAAATCCGTCTTTATTGCCATTATATTTTATGGGAACGAAAACTTCTTGAAGCGCTGACGCATACTTCTAGAGGATATAATGTGTTACGAAAATAGATGAGTTATTGACATTCTGCTGTTAAAGTGTAATAAAGGAATAAATCTAATAGCAGATGAGCCTCATCCATAATAGTGCATATAGAAAATTAAAAACGAATGGCAGTTTAATCATTAATCAAATAATGTAGGAATATTTCAAAATTTAGGACGTTAGAAACATTTTCATAATAATCCAGTCTGCCTAAATTATGATATAATAATATCTTTTTTTGTAATCATTATTTCTCGAGCTATTTTAAGAATGGAATCAACACCTTTATCTTTTATACCCTTGAAAATCATACCCTCTACATGTAACCTATACACCGTTTCTTGTAACCATTAATTTTTTCATTTCTAAACGTATAGTACAATAGTAAATGGATTTCTTTACAGTAATTGTACCATATTGCTGTCAAGTTAATAATTTAGCGTGGAAACGTAATTATAAACTCATTTTTTACTGTACAATGTCTGGTGCAACATTAAAAAAAAAAAAAAAAAGTTTAAATGCAAATCATAAACTAGGAAAGACAAATATGTTAAATAAATGAATTAATTTATTGAAAATTCCGTATAAGTTTTTAAAGGTATTAAATAATATTAATAAAAACTACTTTTATGTAATTTTAATTAAAAAAATCTAATGTAGTATTTTGAGGAATTGACAAAGACTGTATTTTGTTTAAGATCATGTTTTTTTTTTTCCTGACAACGTACATTCTTTTAAAATTGAAGTCTGATTTTTTTTTTTTAAATTAGTAAAAATCATCATCACTTATATAAGTATTTTTATAAATGCATAATTTGTATTCTTAAACGTATATCTGTTAAACATTAAAAAATTTCTTAAATATTTCATTAAAAATTACAAAGGCAAAACGTGTTTCGAAAAAAAATTATTCTTCCTCTTCATTTGCATTGAAACCTATTGCTATGATAGTAAGAATCAGTCTTTTAAAGTAGTAACTCCACTTAATGCATCATAAATACAGGCTAGGACCCCTTATCAAGACACCCCCTTCCCTATGGAATGCATTCCACCAAGACCTAGGGCCATAGTGTCGTCAATAGGCCTTAACACCTACACCATCACCTATTAATACATCTGGTGCTCAAAGATTAATTATTTTAAAACACGCTTTACCTTTTTAATTTTTGACTTAAGACTTCTTTTTTTTTTTTTTTTTTTTTTTTTTTTTTTTTTTTATTGCATTTTGCACAAGATTTTAGCCTTGTTAAATGGTTTTATAAAATTCTATGGTTGAAATATGTTGTTTTTAGTTTTTCTTTCTTTAAATAGTTTTAATTATGTAAAAGTGGATTGAAAAAAAACTGATCAACAATATACAAAAAACAGCAAGTAGTAACAAGCTCTATCATCAATTATTATACCGACACTGAATTATAATATCAGATATGGAATTATTGTTACGTTAAAAAATATATATATATATAATCTCTAATAAATAATGCTATAGATAAAATTAATTCAATAATATCAATTACTGTATCACAATAATTACTTATAAAATTATGTACTAAAATTTAACTGCTCTAAAAAATTGTGGGACTGGTACAAAATTAGAATCATTTCTCGAAAATACAACGAAATGAAGCATTCATTTTATTTATTTATTTATTTATTTATTATTATTATTATTATTTATTCATTTATTTTATTTTATTTATTTATTTATTTATTTATTTATTTATTTATTTTTTTTTTTTTTGAACAGTCTGTTTAAAAAAATCTGTGATATTTAGCAAACGTCATCATATTACAACGAATTTTTTAAAGCTTACACATTACGAAAAATGAAACCAAAAAAGATAACTTAATTACACAAATAAAGTGAATATTTGTTTAAAACAATAAGCAATGTCGATTAAAATATCATTTCTAATACAGAATTACGTTTATTAAATTACAATAATGACTATTATTACTAAGCGAACAATTTTCATTGAACAATTTCTATTAAGCGAACAATTAGATATCATCACTAGAAAAAAAAAAAAAGGTTTAAAAAAGTAGTTACAATATTTATACTAATAAATGTAAATGAAAAAATAATAAAAATGGGTTAAAAATTAAAAACGCTTAAACTTAAAATGTAGTTAACGCTTAAATGTTCGTTAACATTATACAATGCATTATTTTAATTTTAAATTGGACATTTACGTTCAACATTTCAGTGTTGTTGTGTTGAATACATGACAAAACTAAGTAGAATAGCACGGAAAGATTAAAATAAACATACGCTCTGAATTCCATTTTCATCTTTTTTAAGTTTGACTAAAATAAATTACACTGCTCTGCAAAAGAAAAAACAAATTCGAGGTCTGATACCATTCTTGCTGATTTCTGCGTAAAATGACCTCCTGAATCCGAATATGACTCCCATTTTGCACAGTCACTCACCGTTTTCTAGAAACACCACGCCCTCCCTCAATTTCGTTCCCTGTTCAATAATTTTATGACCATGAATTTGATTTGAAGAATGAAAAAAAATTAATTTAACATCTAAAAGCAACAACAAAAAATAATAACATTTATAACAGATAAAAAAAATATAAGCTATGTAATGCATAATTTCAGTGACAAATGCCCCCAAAATTTGCCCCTTGTCACAAATGTCCATGATTTAGAATTTTCCAACTCTGTAGCCCCTCAGAAGATATTTAACGGTTAAAATAATCCTTCCCCTCCTAAAAATCAAATTTATAGCCATAAAATTACCGAAAAATGATAAAAATAGGGGGCCATTCCTAAAAAACGGTGGATGATAGGGTAAAATGGGCGTCATATTTGGATTCAGGAGGCCATCTTACATAAGAATATACTAAAATGGTATCAGAGGCAATTTTCATGTCGAGCAGTATTATAGATACCTTTTAAAAATATTTAAGCTATTACAGAAATATCACACACAAAATAAAATAAAATAAATCTTTTTCGATACGTGACCCCCTAGCGAACGTATCATTCACGAAAACGGCGAGGTAATTAGATTTAGATATTTTGAAATATGCGTTCAAGAATGAGGTGAAACATATTAACCCTTTCAGGGGCAATGCACTTAGGCTCATTTAAAATCAAGAGCCACCGGAATTTGAGAACAGAATTGGAAGATAAGAATTTTTTTTTTTTTTTTTTTTTTTTCCGATTAAGTCAAAAAAGAAAAATTTAATTAAAAATTTTAGGAATGAAATTTTGCAGATCAGAATTAAAATTAGATGATATGAAGTATATCCCACTGCCCTTGAAATAGTTAATATACTTCTCAAAGTTACGATTACAGCGATAAAATTTTGAAATTTTTGAATAGAAACACCCTTTTTATTGCATCCTAATTTTAAGAGGAAAACCATAAATGGTCTGTAACTAAAGAAACAACGTTAAAATACAATCTAAATAAGAGCAATGAGCACAGAAAATAGAGACAAACAAATCACTGGAAAATTTATAAAAATTGAAAATTCAATTTCCTATCCTAGTTTTTGTCATTGAAGGAAGGTTCTAATAGTAGAAAACCTTATTTTTCACACATTTTCATTGTGTTCACCCACATTCTAGAGCACAGCTCTGAAAATATCTAAATCCAAGCGCATGTGCCCTTTTCTTGAATGGTACGTTCGCTAGAGAGGAGTTTCATATAACGCGAAAGTTATTTCTGTATAATCATCCTGTATATCCTGATATGCGCGCAGAACCTGAATGTAGAAATTTATTCATATTCAAAAACATAAGTGAATTTTAGAGAAAACATATTTAAATAAGAATGTTTTACAAGCGTTTACATAATAACATATATCAATTCTGAGTTATTCCTAATCTCATGAAGCTTCCATCCCATTTCATACTCGACTTTGTAGCTTCTACGACGAAAAAAAAAAAAAATTAATAATAAAGAAAAACAAGCTTTTACTGCAGTTAAAATGTATATTCAATTTCTGAATTCTCCTATTGAAAAATAAAATTTTGAAGTTTCTCCCTATAAATAACTCTAAAACGGCCATTACAATTTCTTTCTTGTCATTTAATGATTCAAACACAAAAAATCAAGAAAATTTGTTTGAGTTACTGAGAAATATACAGAAAAAAGATTTTCATAATTAGAGAATACAAAAATGAACTGATTATGACCTACCTTTGTTATAGCAATCCACATTTTACAGAAAGAGGCACTAAAATTTTAGAAAAAATTATGAAACCAACGTACCTGATGCTTCAGACCAAGAGAATTGATACCTCCACTGACAAATACTTCACCGCGTTTGCCATTTCTCTGAATGTAACTCATAGCCTAACATCAATTCATATAAAATACACTCCCAGTATTCATATATCTTTTCCCTATAACAAATTTATTCGCAAAATATTTGCCGTTTGCACGAACATGCTTTTTTCTGCTTCTTCAATGAGCCATCTTTTTTATTTGTAGTTAATATCAGACGTCTTAAATTACTAATATAAACAGATTGATGTATATATTCATTATATTACCTGCAAGTAAGCAATAATCCTGAGTGCTACTGTGGCTACGTAAAGTGAATTTGTTATGAAATCTATGATATTCCACATATCATTAATGTACTGTAGGGGTCCACTGTCCCATAACTGCTTTATTTCACTCCAAATAAGGCCTGAAATTAAAAAGAATAACATATACAGGTAGTTTATTCATAATTATTATAATCATAAGATAATATATATATCTTTAACGGAGTTTAAATTTAAATATAACTAATCGATAAAAGATTTGTTAACCCCAAATTAAAACGTCATTTAAAACATATACAATAAAAAATTTTCTACTTGGATAAGAAATGAAAGACGAGCATTTTCTGGAGTCTCTTTACCAAATAAGCTGATCTCAATGAATTATTTAATACATTTTCCAAACTATGTCTTTTTTAACATTTTAATTCAATAATCCATTTAAGACAACACAAGGAAATTGTTAGCACTGAAATCAAAACCAGCTTCGGATTAAAAAAGGAGACATTTTTATAATCGAGAATACGAAAAAATTTTGAAATATCAAATTTATATATATAACAACTATTCATTAATAAAAATCATACACACAAGTCCAAAGGACAAGAAACAATCAAAAATGCAGAAAAAATAGAGTTGAGATTGAGGAAAGGTCACAACTAGGGTGCCAAGATAAAGGCACCATAGCAATATAGGCACCCTGGTCACAACCAGCTGTACAGAACTATGTGACGAATGTTACGCATATTATGCATACGCTAAACGACTCAGTTGATGTCGATAAGTGCAAAGAAGAAACGAATACAATACGTCCTTGAACGTAATAGTTAGCTAAAGGGCTTTTTGAAATTCTTCAGGCAGTTAAAGATTGTTAACTGTTCAGAAAATTCACAGGACTTGAGAGGTCTCGGAAGTTTTAACCTTTAAAAGGAATCGGCTTAAAAAAAAAAAAAGTTAAAATATGAACAATTCTGAACATGTTTATGCTTTATTTATGATTGTACGTACTTTTGTTCAAAACGTACGGTAAACGTGTACCTAATGTCAAGACCAAACTTCATTGCATTTCCAAACTTTAACACTTGTTTTCTCAAAAGGGCTTTATGCCACTATCCGTAAAATCTGTAAGATCTTACCGTGAAATTAACCTAATGTCTTTTTTATGGTCTTAAAATGTTTGTACAAACATATTTTATAAAATAAAAGAAGGATTTAGAGATATTTCAAAACTTACTATTTTAAAAAATACGTAAAACAAGAAAGTTTGAAAATTTTCTAAAAATTCAAACATGTTTGAAAAGAATATATGACCACTAAATAAAGTTAGTTTTACTAAATATTAATTCATTTTGTTGATATATTTTATTTAAATGTGGCGCATAACTTTATAGCAATAGGTAAAGAAGTATTTTTTTAAGTTTTCCAGATAATGGCCAAAAGAAAAAAAAAAAAAAAAGCATTTTTGAGTAAATAGGCGTTAAAGTTCAGAAAGGCAGTGAAGGCATCAATTACAATTTTCCTCAGAACTTTTGTACTAAAGTACGTAGAGCCATAAATGAAGCATCAAAATGTTGAGAATGGTTCATATTTTTTTTTTTTTTTTTTTTTTTTTTTTTAAGATTAAAACACCTTATACCCTTCGATATTTTTAAGGAACGAATTGTTGAAATGCCCGAAATTGATCGATACTAAAAGAAACGTCTTAAACTTAAATGTACCTTAGTGTATGATTTCTAGACTGCGTCAGAGATCCCCTGAAGATATTACCCAATGACCAGAACCAAGTCGTTTAATGAGGACGATTGCTCAACAAGACTACAGTGGCTTAGCCACTGTAACAAGACTAGTATTTGGCGTGATTTGCGGAATGTCAGAGAAAAGTGACAGCTTCTCCAGGAGACACTGCTTCGAGACAAATTATTTACAGAAGACTACATATGGTTCATCTCTATAGCATATCCACCAGACGTTTATGCACAAGAATGTGTGTATTTACCGGAATTTTTTTTATTTTTACAGTGGAGCGAAAAATAATGGGGAAATAATATGTTCAGAGTCTTGTCGGATTTAGCCAACAAAGTAATTCTCGTTTTATCGTGATTTTGAGAGAATGTTGAACATGTTTTTACATGTAAATCATCACACAAAGATACTTTTGTCTAGAAAGGGAGTCGTGGCCTGGGGAAAAAAAGGATAAACAGTAGTACAGATCTTTGCATTTTTAAATAGGAGTCGATTACCGGTTTAAAAAAATCCGAAGTTATTCAATATACCGTTCGTTTCTTTTTACGTACTGTCGTTTCTGTTTTTTATTCATTTATGAAAGATGCCTCCTCGCAAAATACCTTACGGGCACTTTCCTTAAAATCAAAGATATTCATCATATGCAGTGGTCTACCAGTTGATCGGAGTCTGTAGATTTGAGAACAAGTATGTGGAACTGAATACTATAGAACATATGTGAGACATGCTTGGAACTATGTTGCAGTTCTTCCATCATATGCTACGAAATCGAAAACTGCTCTCCGTGAAATGCCAAAATATTCGAGAACACAACCTATTTGAACCCTCATTGAAAATATAGGATATTGTTATTTTGCATGCATGTTCGCCCAAGGTTATACGTAATAAACTGAAGTATCACATTATCTTAGTCATTCTGCTTTAATTTGATTGAAAATTGTATCATAATTTGTTTTTCCGACTCTTTTCTTTAGATAATGAAAAAAAAAAAAAAAGTCACTGTTTTCACCTTTAATCGCACGTATTTCGTATTTCTTTTAGTGCCGATTTGAAGAACTGCATATTTTATTTTAAATATATCGGTGTAATACATTGTTATGCTAGCCTGTTCCTATGTTAAAATATTATTTTTATTATTTACATGAAATTTATGACACCTGTATAAATGCACAGCCGTGTTCGGTAATAATTTTATGTTATTTTTTTAGTACCTTGAAAATTATCAACTTCTCCAAAAAAAAAAAAAAAAAAAAAAAAATATCAACATATAAATGTCAATAGACAGGACATAAAATGGAAAATATATTTTTTTAAACCTTATTATTGTCTCGAAATATCGTAAGTAATATTTCTTCTTTACTAACTTTTAGTAACTGATTTATGTCAAATTAATCGATAATGTTAGGCACTAGCTAAGCTATTTCTGTAAATATTACTATGTCGACTATTTTAAAAGAAGTAATTTATCATCTGTGTGTTATAAAGAATCCTTGTGTTGTCATTAATGCATTTTTTTCTTTTTTTTTCGGTCATAAAATAGTTATTAGATAAGTGGTTATATTTCACTTAATAACACCATCGTATTTTCCAATAAAATGCAGTTGTGTTTTTCTATTAAAATATTACAACATTCTCTTGCGTTGGTGGTAAAATAACTTTGTAAACATTCTCCGCGCTTAATCTCCCTTATGATTTCTCATCAGTCACTGTTGTACAACGTCTTCTAGCTAATAGATCAATAAGTGCGAAAAATGCAAGGAATGTACAGTCATAAAAAAAGAGCAATCCTCCGACTAATTTTGACGTAAATTAGCGTAGAAATGTGCGATTGGTGGCATTAATTTTTTAATAACGTCTAGTTATTAATGCAATGGTTAAATGTTGCTTAAGGGATCGTCTACATATTAAAATTTGCATCAACTTCATTTTTTCGAATGAATTTAAACTCATTTTTTACTCAACATTCCAATTCCTGAGATCAAGGCGGTTCGGAAAAGGGTACAGTTTACATATTTTTAATTAATAATTGATAGAATTACAAACGACAATGTGTTAGGGGTTCATCCCTACATTTAAAATAAATAAATAAATAAGACCTCGCACAGAAAAGTATTATATCCATTCAGATAATAACCATAAAAGGTGTATGGCAATTTTAAACACAAAATAAACTAAAGTAATGCTAATTAAAAATTGATATGTGCGTCTTAACTTAATTGAATAACTATTTTAATTCCTGTGTATGCAAGGTTATAAATGACACAAAAGGTAACAAGCGATTGCCCTCTAACAGCAATAAGAAATTAAATATTATTGTAACTCGAGAAAAAAAATTATAGGAATGAGCTGTGAATTTGGTTGAATTATTTTTATTGGCGCAAGGTCCGCAACGGGACATGCTGCGCCAATCTGATGTAAATTTGGGAACCCATGCTTTTGACGATGCCTGTTCTTTTAGTGCAAAAATTAATATAGGTCATATTTCATAATTTTTTGGAATAAAAATTTATTTATAATTTTCAGAATTCAAAAAATGTTTTTTAATTAAAAATATGCATAGAGTATGTTTTGGTAACTTCATCCTAACGCATAAAAGAAATGAAATTTAAATATAATAATTGTTTGCGAAGATATGAATTAATGTTTTTCACATTCATTTAACATTAACATCCCCATATTTTGACAGCTTATAGCTCTATGAAAAATGAGAGAAACGCATAAACTGTAACATTTTCCGAGCTGATTTGACCCAAATATCCCCCCAAAATTGTCAAAAATGGGTGTTGCTGTTGAAAAATGATTTTAGTGCAAGTTTCAACACGTAGACGACCCCCTAAGCAAAATATAAGAATATCATTAAAAATTAAGCGTCATTACTAATCGATCGACACCAACTGCATGGATGATTTATTGAGAAATTAATCGGGGTGGATTTTTTTTTTTCTTGTAATGACTGTGCATAAATATTTTTTCTTTATACCGATAAAGTTATTATTGAACTTAAATTTGTTTTCATTTTATTCTCTTCAACAATTAAAGTTTTGCTTTCAATCTGCAACTAATTTGTGGGAAATAATACCTTCGTCTGATATTTTAAATAAATCTTTACTGTAAGTTTAAAATAAAAGTAATGCGCAATAACTATTAAAATGTACGGTTCCAGTAAAGAACGGCATTGAATAAAGAAAGCTCCAAAGAAGATTTTATATTTCATAAGTGACATTGGAAGAAAAATAATTAAATAAATATTTAGTGGAAGTAAATATCAGCAATAAGAAGAACATTTTATAGAAGAAGAATGCTTCAATTAAAATCATTTTCAGAAATTTGAAACTGAAAATCTATATTCTGACTTTTGTTAATATTTAATCCTTTCTAACAAAGTTGAAAAGTGTTTATGACTTCGGTTTGTCTGTCTGTGTGTCCGTCTGTCCGCGCTCTAACTCCCGTAAATATTCATGGAATCCCTTGATATTGATATATATTATTAAAGTTCACTATGGTATGTTCTCAGTTGAAAATGGAATAAATACCACCATTGGTTTGTGTACAGGGACACCTGAAAGAAACCTAAAGCATTGCGGTCATTAAAGACTACACTGGTCTACAGTGGTTCGGTAACAACGGTCAAATTATTATTTTTATTATTAATTCCAATTTTTATTTAAATATCTGCAAGTAAAAAAGTCCCACTACGTCACATTTTTCTGTTAGAGTATCAGAAAAAGCAAATTTTCACGATTTTTTATCATTTTCACAATATCATAGGTGGTAACCCATCCTGTTGGCAACCCAGAGTCCTGGCAACTCAGAGTCCCGGCAGCCATGTTTGTTCAATTTTTTTTTTGTTAAAGTATCAGAAAATGGCAAATTTCACTATTTTGTTTATGATTTTTACAATACAGTCGACAGCAAAAGTATCCGAGCACTAGCCAATAATTCAGAAATCAAAAAAGTACATTTAATAGTATTTTGTTAAATAAATCCTTATCGAATCATGTTCTTAGACTGACTAAGAACATGACTTGACAAGGATTTATTTAACAAAGCAGTATTAAGTGTACCTTTTATAGACAGGGATTTCTTCTAGTGCTTAGATACTTTTGCTGCCGGCTGTATTACGTAACCTTTCGTGCTATCAACCCTGCCTCCTGGCCATCCTCTCTGCTGGTAACTCCTCTTTGGACACCCTGTATTCGTATCTTATCTGTGTTTTTGTTGTTGTTGTTGTTGTTTTTGTTTTTTCTGGTATTCTAGTTAACAGATGTTCTTTGTTAAGTATGATTGTGCTGTTTTATAGTTAAAGTTTCATTTTCAAAATGGCAAGTTTTCAGTGTAGCACTTGTAAAATCGTACCCGATAAGTTTTGCTGTATTTGTGAACTATTCATATTAAAATCACAAGGTAGACAAGCCTATTTTTTGTATTTTGGTTTTAAAATAACAAATAATAACAATTTAATCATTTACTGTATTTTCCATGTTTTTATGTTCTACTTAGTCTACAATATGTATATTATCTCCATATTAACAGTATTCCGTGCTAAATTAATAATATTGGTAGTAATAATGCATGTCTTCTAAAGACTTTTGTACATTGCTTTAAGTACAGATTAAACAAGCATAACAACAAAGAAAAAAAAATAACCTGTACGTGTTACAGATTTTTCACTATTATTTTTAAATTCTGCACTACAAAATTAGTTGAAAATAGTTAATTTCATTTCTGTTAACCCCCCAAAATTTTTTTTGTCTAGTGTAATTTGAAATCGCTTGTATTGCATTTTCGTTTGTGTTAAGCGCTTATAACATATTCCATTAATGTTTAAGTGAGGTTATGAATTAAATTAGTACATCTGTCTGTCTTTCTTTCATTCCGTCCGAATGTTCTGGGACACGTGGGATTGAAGATTAAACTATGTAACGGGTGCGTACAGTTGAAAGTGTTAATAATCTATGCGAACCAAATGATTTATCGTTCTTGTTTCTTTATCATGAATGTTTTATTATTTATAAACATAAATGCCTGTGATAGAAGTTTTCAAAAACACTAAAATTGCCTTAACGACAAAAAAAAAAAAAAAAAAAAAAAAAAAGAAACAAAATAGAAATAAAATAAAAATAAAAATAAATTTGAATGAAATGTTTTTATTATTATTATTTTTTTTTCAGTTGATAATTCTTTGGAAATCTGTAATGTAAATTAACGAGCATACAAATTTAATTATTTTCTATATAATAATTTATCATAATAAATCTCTGAAAAAAAAATTGCAGAAATTAGAAAGGAATTTGGAAATTAACTTTTTTAAATAGTTCTTAATTTTTTCCCCTTCATTTTCAATAGACGATATTTTATCGAAAATTCTCATGTATTTTTTTTTTTTTTTTTTACTTTTCTCACATATTTAATATACATGCCTAGTAAAACTTGGATGCTTATCAATTGGAATACTAAAAGAATATTTAACATTTTTGTTTATTGAAAGAAAATAAGGTTTAACTTTTATTTATTTTTAGTTTTCTATATATATATATATAATACTATAGCTATAGGGAATTTAAGTATCCGTGAAAATTTTCGACCTAGGATTTTTGACATTTTTTACATGTTTTGAAATGTGCGAATTCGAAAATAACAAAGTTGATGTGGTGTCCATCTGTCAGTTACTCAGTTAATATACGCCTGCTCAAAAGTTTAGCAAGATTTGCAAACGGTCAGTATTTTTCAATTTAAAAAGATATCTTTCGATGAAATGTTTTCATACATTTGGTATTTAAAGAATTGTGTCTCCCACATGTTTTGCAGTGAAGCTTGGTTTAAGACATCATTTAGGGTACCAGTAACAAATAGAGAAAAACCAATAATGTTTGTGATCACCCTGTATCGTTAAGTTGTGAGGTTGAGACGTCAGAACGTCACCACAGTTGTTTTAATTAAGCTGGATCCAGCAAAGTAGGAAGTGGGGACGGTTAAAATCACTCCGTCGCCAAGTGGCTCGGTGAAGGTTGAGGTCGAGCTAGTTTTGTGTCGGCAGGGTGCTGCATTAAAAGACTTAGATTTTGAATATTAGTTAAATTAGAAGTGATTTTTAAAAGTACGGATTGAAATGTAGTGAAAGGAGGGTGTAGGAAGAAGTATAAAAATAGAGATGGTTTTAGTAGATAGTGTGGATGTTGGAGGATCGTATAGTGGATGTTATGAATCTTAGTTTGACAGATATTGAAAAGTAGAGTAGTGGAGATTTAGTGGCGTGAAGTTAAGTAGTGTTGAGTGTTGGTGAGTGTCTACTAGTTTTCGGAAAGTTCAAGCTGGGTCAGAAGGGAATCCTCTGTCCCATAGTGAAGCCGTAGTATTGGAGTACGAGTGCGACCGTCTCTACACCTTCGACTATCTGCTGTGGTGAGATATTTAAGATAATTAAATTGTTGATTTATATATTTTTGATTTAATAATACGCTGACTGAGCTAAGAGCTAGTTCCAGGCCGCCCTCCCATTAATCTGGTTCAAATAAACCTTTATTGTTTGTTCAATTCACGTCTCTGGTTTTCTTAGTAATCTAAGTATTTAAGTTAAGATGGAGTTTGCAGGAACGCAAACGCCACAGTGGCGCCCAACTCAGTTCGACATTCCCCCCACTCGGGTTTATTTTACTGGCTCAAACAATGTACTTAAATTTTTTGAAGATCTTGAACAGTATTTTGATATATGTAAAATTGACGAGGATGATAAATTTAATTTATTAAAATACTCCTTAAAAGGAGATGCTAAAATCTGGTATGACACCATTGCCTCTAGAGCTCTAGGCCAAAATCCTACGTATGAGGATTTGAAGCTCAAAATTAAAAATTCATTCTCTTCTATTGTGGATAAAACTAAACTCCGTCAAGAACTTTATACGACAAAGATGTCGTTTTTTGATAAACCCACCACATTTTTATTACGTAAATTCCACATTATAAAGCAGCTGGATTTAGTTTTATCTTTTGCCGCTGCAATGGAAATTATAACCCCGCTTTTGACTATTCCTATTCAAGATTACCTTGATCTGAAACCTGTCACCTCTTACGACAGTCTGTTTCAAACCTTAGCTAAATATCAAGAACGACACCCTTCAAGGGCGGAAAACACCTTTAATCGCCAACGGGGTAATGGAAATATGCAAAATTCTAGGCGTGAAAATTTCACCCCCCCCCTCAAAATTTCAATCGCTATCAGCAAGAACGTCAATCGCCGCAGACAAGGCGTAATAACTTTCAAAATTCTCGGAACGATCGTTCTAATCAAAATCAGTCTCAAAACTTTTCTCGAGCTGATAGAAATAACAAAAATTTTCGTAACTCTCGTAATAACCAGAGTCGTCAGTTAAACGAGTAAGTGGCTCTTGTGAGGAAGGTCAACAGCCACTGAATAACTCAACCACCTCCATATGTTTAGACACAATTTGTATCAGTCCGGTGGACCTTCCTAATTTGAATGCAATAATTCATGATACTTTCATACCCACTTATTGGGACACTGGTGCTGAACGTTCCTTTCTAGCATATGAAACTTATAAAAAGTATTTTGACTTTAAACCTTTAAAGCGGACAAATTTAAATATTACAACGGCTCAAGGCAAGTCCTGTGTTAATAGAGGCGAAGTCAGCCTGAATGTTAAAATTCATAATTTAAGTGTTAATTGGCCTTTTTACGTCATCGACAATCTTCAGCATCCCTGCATTATAGGGTTAGATTTTATGAAAGCAAATAATGTTGAAATAAATTTTGCCAATAAATCTTTACATATTGATGATTCTAAGTCAAATTCTAAACCTGTCGAGCCGACAGAGTTAATTGTTAATTTAGAGGAAAGTGCCCTCACTCATATTGAAAAAATTGATTTTGTTAATTTTCTTAATCAGTTTAAACAGTTATTCTCTGAGACACCTGGCTTAACCCATGTTGTTTGCCATGAAATTGACACTGGAACTAATAAACCAGTCTTTAGTAAGCCTTATCGTTATGATCAAGCCAAACAAGATATTATAAATTGGCATATTGACAAAATGTTGCAAAATGATATTATTATGCCTGTAACTTCTCCTTATGCATCTCCTGTTGTTTTATGTCGTAAGAAAAATGGTAAACCTATTACTGATCCTGAGGCATGGAGATTTGCAATAGATTATCGTAGGCTAAATTCTATTACACAATATCCTCAGTATCCCTTGCCTATAATTGATGATTTGTTAGCACATATAACAACGACAAATTTTATGTCTACTCTCGATCTGACATCAGGTTATTTTCAAATTGCAATGAAACCCGCTGATATATCAAAAACAGCGTTTATAACTAAAAACGGCACGTTTGGTTTTAAACGAATGCCTTTCGGATGTTCAGGGGCTGTGGCAACATTCCAAAAAGCCATGGAAACTATTCTTAAACCTGTTTTGAATAAGTTTGTACATGTTTATCTCGATGATATAATAATCACGTCCTCATCTTACGATGAGCATTTAGATCATTTAAAAACTGTTTTTACTCTACTGCAAAATGCAGGATTAACTTTAAATTCCTCTAAGTGCCATTTTGCACGACAGGAAATTAAGTACCTAGGCGTCAAAATAACGCCTGCTGGTATTTCTGTAGATAATGAAAAAGTTCAGCCAGTTTTAAACATGCCCCCTCCTACAACTTCCAAACAAGTTTCGAGATTTCTAGGCATGTGTGCTTGGTATGGGAAATTTATACCTAATTTTGCTCACATATGCGAGCTCCTCTTTAAACTCAAAAGGAAAAGAGTTAAATTTCACTGGTCAAATGAAGCACAAGAAGCATTTGATAAGTTAAAAACTATACTTAGCGCTCCTCCTGTACTAGCTCATCCTAATTATGATATTAAATTTCAAGTAGCTACTGATGCTTCTTCGTACGGCATTGGTGCCGTTTTAAGCCAAGAAGGCCGCCCAATAGCATATGCGTCCCGTACGCTTAATGCTGCAGAAAGAAATTATCCAGTAACTGAACGTGAATGTTTAGCAATGCTTTGGGGACTGCAAAAATTTCGTTTATATTTTACGCAACTTCCAGTAACAGTTGTTACGGATCATGCGGCATTAACTCTGTTAACAACTGGAAAGAACCTCTCCCCTCGCATGATTCGATGGACTCTTAAGTTATCTAACTTTAATATAAACATCGAGCACCGACCTGGTTCTGACAATATCGTAGCTGACGTTCTTTCACGTACTACTCAAACTCAAGAAAATAAGATTGAATCTAATTTTACAAATCAATCCCTTGCTTTAAATGAAAAGAATGATCAGTTAAATTCTACTGTTAAAGCCTCATATATTCATCATTCGCATTTAAAGGCTGAACCGGTTCAATCCGAAATATTAGCAGACGTGACTGAAACTCGTGTAAAGGAAATTGAAAGTGAACAAGTAAACCAATGTGCTTCTACAAATCTAGTACCTACCTTAAACAATAAATTCGTATCTGATCAGGAAAAAGTAGCTTTGGCGCTTATGCCAGCATCTGTGTTAAATTCGAGAGATCAATTAAGCCAAGAACAAAAAAATGATCCCGAATTTGGATTAATCTATAAGTATGTAGAAGATCCTGAGTCAGTTTCATTAACTGAATCAGCCATTGCCTTAAACTGGTCCCAATCTTTTTCTTTAATCGATGGCTGGCTTTTTTATTCAAAATTATTATCATCTTATGGCGAATTACGAGTTGTAATTCCCCAATCTCTTCGTCAAGCCATCCTATTTGAGTTTCATGACTCTCCAATTTCGGGGCACTTTGGCATTAGGAAAACTTATAAAAAACTCAAAGATGCCTGTTACTTTCCTAAAATGAGGAAGTTTGTTAATGAATATGTTTCGAGTTGTCGCTTGTGCCAGCAATATAATTATAAAAATGTAAAGCCGGCCGGTAAACTAATTCCTATTAAAGTTGATTTTCCAAATCAAATTCTTGGACTCGACTTAATCGGTCCTTACCCCCTCTCTAAACCAAATAGATTTCGTTATGTGTTAGTTATGGTGGATTATTTTAGTAAATGGGTTGAATTTGTGCCTTTACGTAAAGCTTCGGCACAAGCAGTGGCCACTGCCTTCTTTAATAATTATATTTCTCGTTACGGCGCCCCCCTTCAAATTGTAACGGACCATGGTCCTCAATTTATAAGTAATGTTTTTAAGGCACTTTGCGATACACTCGAAATTAAACATGTCTTCACGGTTCCATATCGGCCGCAAGCTAATCAGGCCGAACGTGTCAATAGAACTTTAATTAATATGATTGCGACGTTCATTGGTCAAAATCATGAAAATTGGGATCAGTTTCTCTATCATTTTGGCTATGCGATTCGTACAGCGGTAAGTGATGCAACCGGAAAAACTCCCGCTGAATTGTTTTTGGGCAGAATGATTCTGACCCCCTTTCAAAAACTGGTATTAGTACAGCAAAACGCATCTCAATTTATTACGCGAAATATTAAAGAATTGCTACCAGAAGTTCAGAGAAATTTGAGAAAAGCTCAAGAGCAACAAGCTGTATATTATAACCTTAAACGTAGAATTTTAGAAGTAAAAGTGGGAGATAAAATACTCCTAGAATCACATTTTCTTAGCTCTAAAAAAGATTCTAAAGTAGCTAAATTTGGGCCAAAATTCATTGGGCCTTTCTCTGTTTTAAAGATAGAAAATAATAATTTGACAATTGATTTTAATGGCACCCCAACGACCATTAATGTTGATCAGGTCCGAATATTCAAAGAGCGCACTCAATCATACGCTGAAACTTTTGATAGTGATAGCGTGCAGGGTTCAAACCCACCTGACGAACAGTCCGTCTTTACGCCTAACCTCACTTCCCAGCCTAGTGCTCCTGATTCTTGTACAGCTGATAAACTACCTACTCCTACAACACCCGAACAATCTGTTCAGGGCACTTCCACTGATCGATCTAGTGTTAGCAGACCCGTCGCACAAAAGCGAGCTCGTAGTGGGTCATCAAACCATTCTAATGTGAAATTTCCTAGGCAAACTGGTCGCAAACGCGACTATTCTTTTACTAATAGCTCTTTTATACCGCAGATTAAAAAGAAAAAAGCTTGGAATAAATATTTAAAAAGGCCACAAGCCCCCTCCTCAAAGTCCTCTGGAACACATCGCCCACAGAAGGTACTAGCAGTTCCAGATTCAGTGCACACCGACTCTTTCCGACCTAAGAGAAAGGCAAGGGTTCGAAAAAGACCTCCACCCTCTTCATCAGCTAGCGGACGGCACATGGAGAAATTCCTAGCAGCCCCTGACTCGGTCGGCACGGACGAGTTCTCTTTACACCACCGATTCAATACCCGGCGTCAAGCCAGACTTCGACAACATGCTCAGCCATATGAATCACCTGCCGAACAAGCCTTTGTACAAGCCTTTTGGGATAGCCCTAGACCCCGGTCTGAAAGCCTGCAACCCTGTGGCCTAGCTGACGAGTACATCGAGCACATCCACCAAGACCTCTAACCTTCCTGAAGTTACAGCTGCAAATCCACATCAGGTGATACCGTTCTCTATTTTTTTTTCTATTACAAGTGCATTTCTGTCAGAGCTGTACAAAATGTTCGACATACCTTGAAGCCTTTTTGGGACTTTATATTTTAAGAACTCTTACGAAAGTTATGGACTTTCCCAAACTAAACATACAAAATTTAATTTAGCCATGAACTTTCAAATCAAAATTCATGTTCTGCTTCAATGTCAACATTTTTGTTCTCTCTTAAATATCTATTTTATGTATGTATTAAGTTCTTTTACCTTGTAGCCATCACCTGCAGAAAGCTGGTAATATAAACTGTTTTTTGTGTCCCTTTGTAAATTCCCCCCCCCCTTTTTTTTTCTCTTGTATTTTTATAAATGATGTATTTATAAACTGCATATTTGTATTTGTAAAACTTTTGAATATTTGTCTAAAAGTTTATCTGTATGTACTTTTAGAGGGGGTAAAATATTTTTTTTAGCTATAAGCATAAAAGTCGTGTTTAACTATATAACATTAAAAAGACTAAGTGCTCAGTTTTTTCCGCTTATGCTTTAGCTAAGGAGGGAGAAATATTTCTGTATGTAACCTATCTATTATGTTAATAGAGACGAACATGTCTCAGTTTCTTCTAGAGATGAATTGTCACTTTTTTTACTATGCATACTGTAAAAGTTTTTCCCATTTCAGACACACTCTGATGGACTATTCTCTTAATCTGATGTTAAAACTATTTATATCTAAAGTGAAAGATCTCTTAATTTGATGTCAAAAAGTTCTTTTTCCTGGATGTGGACAGCCTGCACATTCCGACATCTGCTCTAGTATGAAGAAAGTTCATCCTATTCTTCGTTTAGTCATCTCCCTTGCAGACGTAAAGCTCCAGATACCAGTCCAGCCAGTACACTCCTACTAATCAGTGTTGCCAGATTTGGGGACTTTTTTATTGAACTCACACCAATAATTTTGAGAAGTGACATTTGCTATATATAATAGACGTTTATCTTTCGAAGTGCTTAGGCAACCGTTACAATTAAAATTTAGCGGCGGGGGTTGAATAAAAAAGTCCCAAAATCTGGCAACACTGCTACTAATAAAGATTTTCTCATGTTTTTCTTTAAAAAGAACAATTATTCTTGTGATTATAACAAACTTTAAATGTCGCATTTGTCCCAAGCGACTTACTATGTAAAGACACGCATGATCAAGTTTGAATTTAATATTTTGCCTCCCTGGCATAACAGGGAGACGTGTGTACATCCTACTGTAAGCCTGGTTTTAGCTCAGTCAGAGTCCCGGAGTTCTCGGGGTAAAAGTACGCCTTTTATTTAAAATTTTAAATTAATTTTTTTTTTGCGTCCCCGAGTTTTCGCTCAGAGATTTAACAAATTTTTAAGTTTTTCTCACCCGGTTAAAATTTAAGTGACGGCTGCACTCACACTTCAGAGATTTGAGATAGCTAGATATGGAATGCAGTTATTTAAATTTACTCGATCAAACCCGTTGGGGATTTTCCCGACTAAATTTTTTTTCTTGGAGGGGGACTGTGAGGTTGAGACGTCAGAACGTCACCACAGTTGTTTTAATTAAGCTGGATCCAGCAAAGTAGGAAGTGGGGACGGTTAAAATCACTCCGTCGCCAAGTGGCTCGGTGAAGGTTGAGGTCGAGCTAGTTTTGTGTCGGCAGGGTGCTGCATTAAAAGACTTAAATTTTGAATATTAGTTAAATTAGAAGTGATTTTTAAAAGTACGGATTGAAATGTAGTGAAAGGAGGGTGTAGGAAGAAGTATAAAAATAGAGATGGTTTTAGTAGATAGTGTGGATGTTGGAGGATCGTATAGTGGATGTTATGAATCTTAGTTTGACAGATATTGAAAAGTAGAGTAGTGGAGATTAAGTGGCGTGAAGTTAAGTAGTGTTGAGTGTTGGTGAGTGTCTACTAGTTTTCGGAAAGTTCAAGCTGGGTCAGAAGGGAATCCTCTGTCCCATAGTGAAGCCGTAGTATTGGAGTACGAGCCCTAACAGCACTGTTAGGCTTAACTTATCCACAGTACATCTTAAGGACGTTTCTGGGATGCCTTTTCATCCAGAAGACATCTTGAAGATATCCTAGGGAAGCGATGTGCTGTCTGGGAGTGCGACCGTCTCTACACCTTCGACTATCTGCTGTGGTGAGATCTTTAAGATAATTAAATTGTTGATTTATATATTTTTGATTTAATAATACGCTGACTGAGCTAAGAGCTAGTTCCAGGCCGCCCTCCCATTAATCTGGTTCAAATAAACCTTTATTGTTTGTTCAATTCACGTCTCTGGTTTTCTTAGTAATCTAAGTATTTAAGTTAAGATGGAGTTTGCAGGAACGCAAACGCCACAATGTGAATGAACTGATCTGTAACATTAGGATATGCTAATATAGGCCTAGTGTAATTTGAGAATGGATTTGTGTGACGATAGCATGTTAAATAATGGATACATAAGCATTTATTTTAAAACTAAAAAAAAAAAAAAAAAAAAAAAAAAAAACAGCATGTTTTTTATTTCTAATATGCAGAGTTTTCAACTAAATTATTCCCACCTTCAGATAAATAGAAAAAATACTTTTGAAACAATATTCTGCAATCGGAATACAAATATCCTAAATATCTCATGAAATATGAGTACTTTTATGAAAAATGTTATCACTGCGCATGCAAGAATGATAGAAAAAAATATACTGCATAGGTTGAAAGCTAGATATATTGGGCAACTTCTGTCAAAAGTTCATTTGAATAGAGTAAAAGTAAACAAACTGTCGGAAAATGAACGAGCTAGGTTTTAGGTATTTTCCAAGGGTTGAAATTTCATAAAGCCGCATAATTAATTTAATCCAGTTATTTTAACCACGTTCCAAAAATACTTTTTTGTCAAAAACTCCTTATAAATTTGTAACTCTAACATATCTTTGTTTATTTACTAAGATTTGTTAGATCGTAAGGGGTTTTTCACAAAAAAGAACTTTTGCAAAGTGGTTGAAATAATTGGATCTTCAAATTAATTTCGCGGCATGTGAAAAACCCTTTATGAAATTTCAACACTTGGAAAACATCTAAAATGTAGATTGTTCTTTTGTGACAATTTGCTTAATTTTTACTCTATTCAAATGAACTGTTGACAAAAGTTGCCCAATATATCTGGTTTTCAACCTATGTAATAAAAATGCATCTATCTTTCGCGAAAACGTTTTTCATAAAAATCCTCATATTTCATGAAATATTTAATATATTGGTATTCCGATTACAGTATATTGTTGCAAATGTATTTTTACAATTTATTTGAAAGTGGGAATAACTTTCGTTTAAAACTCTGTATATTATAAATATAAAACATGCAATTTTTTTTTTTTTTTTTTTTTTTTTTTTTTTGAATTTTAAAGTAAATGCTTATATCTCCGTTATTTAACACACTATCGTCACACAAATTCATGCACAAATTGTACTGGGTCTGTATTAACATATCTTGAAGTAACAGATAATTTCTTTCATTTAACGATGCATGGTGATCACAAACATTCTTGTTTTTGCTCAGTTTATTACCGGTCCCTAAATGTTGTCTTAAACCAACATTCACTGAAAAACATGAGGAAGACCCAGTTCTTTAAATATTCAATGTTTGAAAACATTTCGTCGAGAGATAGGTTTTTAAATTGAGAAAAATTGGTTGTTTGGAAATCTTGCTAAACTTTTGCGCAGGAGTGTATGTTAAACTGAGTCGGCATTATCTCATATCGAAAACTTTGGTAAGTTTTTTTTTTATCATGAGTGAGTAAGGCAAAATTTCGCTTAAACGCGTATTATAAGGAATATTTTCGTCATAAAGATATCAAACCAGCTTTAAAATATCATTTTTAGTAATGGCATGACCAACATTGAATATGAACAGTCTATTTTGAAAATATTGTTGAGTCATTTGAAATTCAAGATTTTCTAATTATGGCAGAGTAGGGAAGATTTCATATAAAATATTAAACTTACCTTAATACAATTAATCAGAAACTGAGGACAAAGTAAACATAACGGGTAACCTAAAAGGTAGGGCATTTCAGTCTGTTACCGTGCCAGTAGATCGATCTAGTTCATTTCTCTCAACATAAATCTAATATAATAAACTATAGTATAAATTGAGGAAAATAAATATATGATGGGAACTGAACAAAGTCCACCTGTGCCAACTAGTTTAAAATAAGTTTATAAAATGGAAACTCAGATTCGACTGATTTTTTTTTTTTCCCCTTAAGAGCGTACAATACCTAATCTCGACGACAGCCAGAGTCTATGTTATTATGAGAAAATTTGTTTCTTCAATACTCATTAGCTAATGCATTTTTTTTTTCAATTAAGTTTTAACATTCAGAAAATTCATAGTCATTAATTAATATTTGTTTTCAAAAAATAAAAAATCGATTTTTCACATTTTTAATATTTTATTTTCTGGTTAAAAAAATGTAAAAAAGGCAATTAGTTATTTCTTTAACTAAAAAATAAAATTTAAAAAATAAAAAAATAAAAAATAAATTTTGGAAACGAGTACTAATTTAACGGTTGTGAATTTTCTGTATATGAAAACGGTTGGTTGGTTGTACGGTTTAAGGCCGATTGACTACGCTAGAGCCTTAGGCCTATAGGTGGAATGCCCTCCATTGGGGGGTCTTTCTAAGGGGTCTTAGCCCGTATTTACTTGAATTTTGGAGAAAACCACGAAAAACCTCGAACAGTTAGGTCGATGAGCACGACCTGTTATTGAACACGGCACCTTCCATCTACCAGCTTCGAGCGAAGAATTGCTCGAACACGGCCTTATGAAAACGGAATAATAGTAATTAAAATGAAACACATTTGGTAATGTGCAAATATGGAAACAATTTTTTTCATAGAATAAAATGGATCTTAACTGTCAGCGAGATTATGCCGCATAATTGATTAAAAAGTAATTGAATTACAATTGAATCACAATTAAATCACAATTATAATTATTTTACCGTCAATCAATTAACAAGTAATTGATTACAAATAAATTGAATTACTTATTTAATTTATTTGTAATAATTCAATTTATTTGTAATCAATTACTTGTTAATCGATTGATAGTAAAATAATTATAATTGTAATTTAATTGTAATTTAATTGTAATTCAATTATGTCCAACACTGGATTATGCATTGTAAGCTCTTAAGAAGGTCATTATTTGCATAGTGAAAAACATATATATATATATATATATATATATATATATTTAATATTAATGGCATTTTTAATATTAAAAATAAGTTTTAAAATGAAACATTATCTTATATAGCTAAACTGATAATTTTAAAGTCTTCTAAATGCATTTAAAAAACGAAATTATTGAAAGTAATTTTAGATATTGATCGAGCTTCGTAGATTAAAACTGCAATTAAAAAGAAACCGAAAATCGTTCCTAAGGGAGAAACATTTTAAAAGTTTCTTTAGCGGATTTCATTACTCATTACAGCACCACGAGTTATTTATTTATTTTTATACATGTCTTTTTTCTGTGTTTCCAAACAATCTCCTTCTATAAACGTAAATGTAAATGAAATTACACTCCCATCTTAACGAGAAGCATTTAAATTAAAAAATTGTTCCTAATTGATCTCTAATTGCCAATTAAAAGCTGCGAGTATTCAAATTTGATAAAAAATAAAATTCTACTATTTTCAGTTTAGTTTTCAAAGCATTTGCGAACGTCCTTTGAAACCTTTTATTTTCTTTTATATTTTTAAATCCTGAAATGATTATAGTAGTCTTTTTTTTTAATCCATACTGCGAACTGGGATTGTTTTTGAGTTATTCATAAAAACAGTAATAAGATATAAATAAATAGATAATAAAATAAAATAAAATAAAACGCGGTTTTATTTCAAAACGTACTAAAAACTCCAGTTTAGAGGATGTGTACAATATACATATATGAAAGATTCAGCTAAATCTATGATATGAAGATGGTTAAAATTTGAAAACAAGTTTCGAACTGGAATTGGCAGCCCAGGTCTTCTCCCACCTATCCTTTCCCCAAATATGTTACTGCTTGTACATGTATTTATCTAGAGAAAGGATTTGATTAAAACTACAAAATGTGCTTAGTTGATGTTACTTTTGTTGCTTAAAACCAAATTTTCATTAGAAGTGAAAAATCAGTTTTTTTTTTTTTTATGACAACACAAGGTACATTGTTAACAAATACAAATTAACGAAATTTTAACGAACTTTTTTTGTATTTGCTTATATTAACAAAATATATTTGTTCAACTTTACATTAAATGTAAGTTTAGAAAAAAAAATTAAGTTTTTAAGTTTAAATAAAAAAATTATATAAATTTGGAAATATATATATATAAGAAAAGCAATACATTCTTTTTAGAATTGCAACAAAAATTATTTTGTTCATATCACCAAAATATATCTGTACTGATAAGTATAAAGGATTTAAGTCCAAAAATGTCGATTTTGAGTTAAGTACCTAGTCAGACCCAGAAAAAAATTCTCTATCGATTGGTATAAAGGATTTAAATCCATGTCATTTAGTCTTTGAGAAAATCCATTGGTAAAAAAAAAAAAAAAAAAAAAAAAAAAATTCAAGTCAGAAATTTAGCATTAATCCTTGTATAAAATATTTAATTCAATTTTTTCCCTTTATTAAATGAAGGTTGACGATGACTGAACGGTATAAAGGGTATAAATCAACATAATCCCATTTTCCTAATCGATTCTTTTGATTAGTTTTTAGTTAGTTTAACATTATTTTTCGTCTCCTGAAAAATCAAGAATATGGACTTAAATCCTTTGTACTTATCAGTACAGATATATTGGGACACATTTAAACAGAAATTATTGTTATACACAATTTTTTTTTTTTTTTTTTTTTGAATAAAAAACTTTTCGGTTAATTTTGTTGTCAGAATTACACATGCATGCGAAATTTCAACTCAATTGGACAATAGGAAACGGATTAAGACTATACATTAGTCAAATTCTCACTTTCTTTCTTTCCATGTTATCCAACGGGATTTTCATTGTTTCGTTTTATAAGAATATCCCATTCAAAAATGAACTTTCTCAGTTTCTGTTTTTTTAATATTACACTTTGAATGTGTCTCCTTTTAGCTCAGTGAGTCATTTTTGAAAAAATAAATTTAAGTATTTCCTTTAGAAATCGAAACTTGAGCCCTAAATTTACTTACTTAATAAAAAATAAGATATTTAAATTATTAAAAAAAAAAAAAAAAAAAAAAAAGCTTGCTAAGCTAAAAGGCGACATTATTCAGAGAGATATTCAAGAAACAGATTTCGAATAAAACCATTTTTGAATGACATATCCTTATAATGCGAAGAAAGAAAATTCCCATAGAAAAACATCAGAAAGGAGACGATCTGACACATGTGGAGCCTTAAAATTCGAAAACAATTTTTTAATTATGGGTGAAATCCCAGGGCCCCCAGACATCTACCCTTAGTCCACTCTTACTCGAGCAAGTACTATCATTGAAATTATACATGTATGCAAAATTTCAGGTCAATTGGATGATTAGTACAGTCGGTAACAAAAGTCTTCGAACACTAACAAAAATTCCTATATAAACAAAGTACACTTAATACTGTTTTGTTAAATAAATCCTTGTCGAATCCTATTCTTAGTCAGCCTAAAAACAGGATTTGACAAGGATTTATTTAACAAAACTCTATTAAGTGTACTTTTTTTACATAGGAATTTTTGCTAGTGTTCGGAAAATTTTGTTACCGACTGTAAGTGAGTGGAAATTCAATTCTTAGATTTGATCCTCACATATAAAACAACATATCAAGTGAAATGAAAGCGAGTAAAATTTTCGAACTGAACCTTTATAATTTAAATATGTTTAAGATGATTTTTTTAAAGTATTTTTTACTATAAAATTGCTGGACTACTGCATAATTTGGTACACTAAATCGCAGTGCAATACGAGATGTTATTAAAATTAGAAATGAAAAATTATTAATCATATTTAATTAATTTATTCTTTTAAATCTAGGATTTTAGCAGTTTTAGTTTAGAATAAATCTAAGGCATTTGGAAAGATATTTTTAAACAAAATTCTAATATTAGAAACTCACCACTGGCCGAGACGGTCTGCTCTTAAACCTGGTAGACGGGAGGTGCTAGATTCAAACGCAGGTCACACTTCTTTTCCTACACGTTTCGAGTGTTTTCCGTGTTTTTTTTTTTTTTCTCGCTTGAATATGGACTAGTATTCCTTAGAATGACTTCAAGTGGGGCCTCAGCATTCAAGCCTATATGCGACCCTAGTGTAGTCAATTAGCCTTAACCCCAATACTAACATCTGAGATGAAAAAATAAATTGTGAAATTAAGTAGTTTATAACTGTACTATGTTTATTCTAAACTTATTTAATTAAAAATCGATATTTTGCTAGAAAGAATTCTTTTAATAACATTTTTTTTTAAGTACACTAGGGGGCTCTGCCCCTGCTCGCTCCGCTCACCAACCCCCGAGGGAGGCTTCGCCTCCCCTCTGACTCATTTTACTTATTAACACATGCAGCTCTCTGCCCGCCTATTTGTTGTTTTCTTTTCATTGAATAGGACAATTAATAGTGTCCAAAACAAAACAAAAGCAGAAAATTATTATAAAAATCCCCATATTCGATGTCAAATTGAAATATATAATATTTAACAACACATTATTTTTATTTATTTTTATGAAAATTATGCTAAAAATCAGTTTTTATTTATTTATTTATTTATTGAATAGAAAGAATATCATAATATCTAGACCACTTTGCAATACAGATTTAGTATATGACTCTTTTTATTTCTTTTTCACAACCATAGATCCGGACGGCGGTACCCCAGTCGATAGAGCTCCGAGCTCTTAATTGGAGATTGTGGGTCGGTACTGGAGCTGGCCAAAGACCGTCGTATATACTAATGGTGGCTGGTGCATGTAAAATCTGTCGTGGTCGCAATGTCCTCCATGTTCCCATCAAAATTATACCTTTGGGGATCACGGAAGCGGGGGAGATATCCCCTCCGTGTAGGATAAAAAATGTGGTCCGGAACATCCCTTGGGGTACGTCTTAGATCGTCGTCAATTATCCATAACGCAGTAATGGTACGACGTCAAACCTATCCTGCGTAAGTACCTACCTACCTACAACCATGGATCATATTTTAATTTTCCCGTGTAAGAAAATTAATTTTCTAAAAGTAGAAAAACAAAGTTACTAATAGCGGCATTGACATTCATTTCCTTTCTTTTTTTTTTTTTTTTTTTTTTTACAAGGGTTCCGGGCCGTTGTACCACAGTAGGTAAAGCGCCGAGCTCATAATTGGAAGATTGCAGATTCGATACTTGAACCGGCCAAAGACCGTCGTGTATATTCATGGTGGCTGGTGCACTCAAAATCAGCCGTGGCCTCCATGTTCCTATCAGAACTATACCTCTGGTGATCACCAAAGCGGGGAGCCATCCCCTCCGTGGTGGATCAAAATTGCGATGGCATGTCTCCGGAACAACCCTAGGGGTACCTCCCAGACCGTCGCCAATTACCCATAGCGCAGTACTGGTGCGACGTTAAACCCAACCTACCTACATACAACCATGGATCACATTTTAATTTTCGCGTGTAAGAAAATTAATTTTCTAAATGTAGAGAAAAAAAGTTACTAATAGCGGCATTGACATTCTTTTTCTTTTCTTTTTTTTTTTTTTACAACCATGGTTCCGGGCAGTTGTACCCCAGTAGGTAAAGCGCCGAGCTCATAATTGGATGGTTGGTTGGTTGGGTTTTTTACGTCGCACAAGTGCTGCGCAGATGGGCAATTGGCGACGGTCTAAGACACATTGCTAAAGGTGGTCCAGAGACCCGCCATCGCAATTTTGATCCTCCGCGAAAGGGATGGCTCTCCCACTTCGGTGACCCCCAGAGGTATAATTTTTGATGGGAACACACTCATAATTGAAAGATTGCCGATTCAATGCTTGAACCGGCCAAAGAATGTCGGGTTATTAATGGTGGCTGGTGCACATAAAATGAGCCGTGGCCTCCATGTACTGATCAAAACTATACCTCTGGTGATCACCAAAACGGGGAGCCATCCCCTCCGTGGTGGATCAAAATTGTGATTTCATGTCTCCGAAACATCCCTAGGGGTACGTCTCAGACCGTCGCCAATTACCCAAAGTGCAGTACTGGTGCGACGTTAAACCCAACCTACCTACCTATAACCATGGATAATATTTTAATTTTCCCGTGAAAGAAAATTAATTTTCCAAAAGTAGAGAAAAAAAGTTACTAATGACGGACGGCAATGACATTCATTTTCTTTCTTTCTTTCTTTTCTTTTCTTTTCTTTTTCTTTTTCTTTCTTTTTTTTTTTTTTTTTTTTACAACCATGGTTCAGGGCCGTTGTACCCCAGTAAGTAAAGCGCTGAGCTTATAACTGGAAGATTGCCGATTCGATACATGAACCGGCCAAAGACCGTCGGGTATATTAATGGTGGCTGGTGCACATAAAATCAGCCGTAGCCACCATGTTCCTATCAAAACTATACCTCTGGTGATCACCAAAACGGGGAGCCATCCCCTCCGTGGTGGATCAAAATTGTGATTTCATGTCTCCGAAACATCCCTAGGGGTACGTCTCAGACCGTCGCCAATTACCCAAAGTGCAGTACTGGTGCGACGTTAAACCCAACCTACCTACCTATAACCATGGATAATATTTTAATTTTCCCGTGAAAGAAAATTAATTTTCCAAAAGTAGAGAAAAAAAGTTACTAATGACGGACGGCAATGACATTCATTTTCTTTCTTTCTTTCTTTTCTTTTCTTTTCTTTTTCTTTTTCTTTCTTTTTTTTTTTTTTTTTTTTTACAACCATGGTTCAGGGCCGTTGTACCCCAGTAAGTAAAGCGCTGAGCTTATAACTGGAAGATTGCCGATTCGATACATGAACCGGCCAAAGACCGTCGGGTATATTAATGGTGGCTGGTGCACATAAAATCAGCCGTAGCCACCATGTTCCTATCAAAACTATACCTCTGGTGATCACCAAAGCGGGGAAGCTATCCCCTCCGTGGTGGATCAAAATTGTGATGTCATGTCTCCGAAACATCCCTAGGGGTACGTCCCAGACCGTCGCCAATTACCCATAGCGCAGTACTGGTGCGACGTTAAACCCAACCTACCTATCTACAACCATGGATCATATTTTAATTTTTCCAAGTAAAATGACTTCATGACAGAAGAACAACGTCAGTGGGAGAAACTTTTTTCAAGGTGGCAAATAGAATACCTTCATAAACCTGTTGTTTTCAGATAATAACTTCTTTAATTAAATTGATAGAAACTTCTAAGCAGCTGAAATGCCTTTCTTGGTGTATTCGGAACACACTGATACCGCTCATGACGTGAGGAACCCTGCCATCCGCGAGAAGATGCTGTCGCAGACAAAAAAATTTGACGCTAGCAACAGTAACTTTTTTTAATATATAGAGATACCTCATTAAAGGAAGTAAGAATGTAATTTAAAAAGTTTTTTTTATTATTATTGTTTTAAATTGTTTTATTTTCATACGTCCCATGTCACAGTTATAAAGACTACAATGAATATTTTTCAAAACGAAGACCATTTCATATGTATTTTTTGACAGTAGTTAAAAAAAAAAAAAAAAAAAAAAAATGCTAATAAAAAATTTAAATTTCGTTCATAATTTTATTTGACCTAGAATAATTAGAATTTTAGTAATGTTAACGCAGAATTTTTTCATAAAAAAAAAAAAAAAAAAAAAAATTCTTACAAAGACATTCTATGAAAAAATGAAAGTTTCAACACCAAGAAAATTTTAGAGAAAGATAGATATTTCAGTTTTGCAAGAGATGAAATTTTTTAAATATTCAAAATATTTTAAAGAGTATTCGAGACCATAGTCTTAGTTATTTTATTTATTTATTTATTTATTTATTTTGAATAAATGTTCGTTAAGCCATAAACTTCAAAGTTCCGAAAGCTTTTTAAAATATTTTGAATATTTAAAAAATTTCATCACTTGCAAAACTGAAATATCTTTCTCTAGAATTTTCTTGGTGTTGAAATTTTCATTTCTTTATAGCAAGTCTTTGTAAGAATAAATTTTTATTTTACGCTTTTTAGGGCATTACAATAAAAAGCTTTTACTGTTATTTTATTTTATTTTATTTTATTATTATTATTATTATTATTATTTTTAGTTACAAGAGAAAAGCTTCCAAAAGCTAATAAAAAATTCTTACAATACTTTGTAGATGTTTAAAGATTTTTTTTTTTTTTTTTTTTTAATCAGTTGACACTTTTTCTATTAATTATCTAATTTATCGCGTTATCAGTATGACACTCTAATCAAATGTCATAGAACATGCCAGAAAAATCTAACAAATACATATAAGAAAAGAATATTCTCGAATGCCTTTTAAAATATTTTGAATATTTAAGATTTTTCATCTGTTGTAAAAGTAAAAATCTATATTTTTCTTTAAAATTTTCTTATTGTTGAAACTTTACTTTTTTAAGTAGAATATCACTGCACGAATAAATTTTTACTTTATGCTTTTTAGGGCTCCACAATAAGAAGTGTTTTTTTTTAAATTAAATTTTTATTTTGTGTGTTTTAGTATCTTAAAAAAAGAAAAAAAAACTAAGGAAAATTTCGTAGGATACTGTGTAGAAAATGGAAGATTATCCTACATAAGTTAAAATCTTTTCCATTAATTATCTGAAACAAAGTAACACATCGGCTTTCGAGGATCGAACTCACGACCATCGCGTTATCAATATGATGCTCTAACCAACTGAGCTAACGAGCGACGAAAAAAATTGCTTACATTTACATTAAAGGGAAGGCGCCTTGTTTTTTAGCGATGTGACATCGTCAAGTTTTTCCTTTTGTGTTCGACTGTGGAGTGAGTTCCGAGGTGCCTCTCTGTCTGCAGGCCAGTGTTGGGCATAATTGATTAAAAAGTAATCGAATTACAATTGAATTACAATTAAATTACAATTATAATTATTTTACTGTCAATAAATTAACAAATAATTGATTACAAATAAATTGAATTACTTATTCAATTTATTTGTAATAATTCAATTTATTTGTAATCAATTACTTGTTAATCGATTGACAAAAAAAATTATAATTGTAATTTAATGTAATTCATTTGTAATTCAATTACTTTTTAATCAATTATGCCCGACACTGCTGCAGGCTCATGGAAACGAACATTCCGTGCATGCATTCAGACTCTCAGCTTCTAAGACACCGATATTTCACGGTTGATTTTGTTGTAGCCGACAAGGTCGGTAGACGTGGAATGTACGTAGACAAATCGTCGCCATGCCTATAGCCAATGAACTATAAAATGGGTGTAAAACTCAGTTTTCTGATGTGACAGCGAACTGTTGGACTGGCCCTCATCTTGTGGGAAAAAAGTTTTTTTTCCCCTTTACACCTCATCAAAATTTTGGAGGACTGAAAGGAAAAAAAAAAAAAAAAAAAAACCTCTAAGGAACTTGAATTATAGGCATTGCAGAGAGAAGTCGATTTCCTGAGCTTCTCTGTTTATATTTCACGTGCTGGGAATCACATTTCTATGGGATGCATGTTTTTTTTTTTTTTTTTTTTTTTTTTTTTTTTTTTTTCTGATTGATGTTACATAGATTTTTTTTTTTTTTTTTTTTTTTTTTTTGTACTATTGCTTCTGATTGGTAAAACTTTGTTATGTTACTTTACAAGAGTATTTTTTTTTTTAGTTTCACTAAAATAATAAGTTTGAATTTTAACTAAAGTTGTAATTCAAGTGATGCCTTCTATGTTACTGAATCTGTCACAGCTGAATGATAAAACTGGTGGCAGCATGTGTGATTAGAGTCTAGCATAAAATAGACAAGACTTGACCCACGGAAGTAATTTTTGAATTATCTGCAGTTTCCCAGAAGTGCCAAAACGGATCTGAGTTTGAAACTTACAGGCCCGGTAGCAGATGTCTCGCAACTACAAGTGGTGAGTCCCTTTCTTTTTCTTTTTAAGTATCAGGGAGGTCTTATAGTTGTAGGGGAGAAAAATAATTGCTATATTGGGGTAACTTTCTTACAGGTGTTAATTGGTTTACAGAAAAGAATATCTTTTTTAGATTTCCAATGGTTCTTTGTGTTTTCTTTTGCAGTTAAAAGAAGAAAAAAATCTTTAACAAAAGTCTTAGAAATTAAAAGTAAATGGGATTTTTGTTTCTATTTGTTTTGAAATTGTGAAATTGTTTAACTCAATATTACTCCAAGTTAAGTGTAAAAAAAAAGTTAATTAATAATTTGTTTTCTGTGCAATTTATTTTGCACAAGGCATTTAAAATCTTGATACTTTTAATGTTATATTTTATTTTGGGGGATTTATTTATTTATTTATTTATTTATTTGTCAATTGAATTTCAAAATTCACTCAGTTGTGATAGAAACTGAAGTTTCGGTAACAGTGAAGTGTTTTATTGTATTCATTAAATTGTTTATGTATTTTTTATTATTCTTGTGAAGAAAAAATATTTAGTATCTATTATTTTTTTTTTCTTTCTCTCTTATTTCTTTTTTTTTCTTCGAGTGCTTGAATTTGTTGTTAAAAATGGCTTATTTAAGAAAATTGAATAAAAGTACTTTGCTATTATTAGCAACTGAATTTGAGAATGACGTATCGGAGGATACGAGAAATAAAGTATTCATGCAATTTTAAACGCTTCTGATTACGATGAGGAAGAAGCAAAGGATTATTTAGATAGAATTTTAAATGATTTAGAATTAGAAAGAGTTGAAAGAGAGAAAGATTTAGAAAGGAAGGAAAGGGAAAATCTCAGACTGTTTGAGCTAGAGAAATTGAGATAGCAAAACGAGGCAGAAATCAATAGTTCAACGTCAACTATTACAACAATAGAAACGGGTAGCAAACGGGTTCAATTAAGAGAATTAGTACCAAAATTTGACCCAAAACAAACCGACATTTCTTTATTTTTGATGTTTTTTGAGCATCAGGCGGGAAAAGAAAAGGTCGAAGCAGATTGCTGGCTATCCCAATTAATCCCTTTATTGCCGACGGATATAGCGGAGTTAATTGTAAAGGAACCTGCTGATAAATTTGAAAATTATCAACACATAACAAAATTATTATTTAAGCGGTTTAAGTTGAGCGCGTAAAAATAAATTCGAAGAGCATAATAAAAAACCAGGAGCGTTATGGACGGATTTGGTATATGAATTAAGAGGTTATCTAGACAATTGGCTTGAAGCCTCGCAGAGAAATGCGATAAGTTCGAAGCGGTTTTGGCGTGACCAGAGAAAATTCGAACGGAAAAATTCATTCAAAAAAAAGAGAGAAAAATTTTCGGGCATTGTAAAAATAATGGAGAGACGACAGAAAAAGTAATAAACAAGAAGAAAAAAAAGAGTTGAGTGAGGAAAATTTTGAAAAACCGAGGATAATAATTTGCTTCCATTGTACACAGGCTGGACACATAAAACCTAATCGCCCACTGTTGAATAATAAATCGGAAGCAATTGTAAATCATGTAATTACAGCGCATTATTTGAGTCCATCTTTCAGACCATATGGTAAAAATGCTATCATAAACGGGGTATATCGTAACTATTTATTAGACTCAGGTTCGGAAATGAATATTTGTGACCGTTCGTGGGTTAATGATCAAGATTGGTTGGGAGAGACGGTGAAAATACGTCAGTCATTAGATTCCGAATGTATTTCTTTACCTGTGGCTAGGATTGCGATTGAGGGAGACTTTGGTGTTATTGTGACTAAAGCGATAATGAAACCAATCGATTTGATTCAGGAATGTTATTTAATCGGGAATAAAACTGCTAGGTTAATTGAAGCGCAGAGGAAACGCTCTTTAGTTAATAGTGCGGAAACCCCTAGTAAAGAAAAACCCCAAAGCGAATCTCGTGAACAAACTCTCCATAGAGGAAACTATCGTTCGCCCATACAAACCAGATATTCTTACGCGAAAAATAAATAAATAAATAAATAAATAAATCCGGTTCAAACTTTTGGAAAAGTGCAGCTCCACGTTTTGGAAATTGGAGAATGCAAAGGGAGGAAATAACGAAAGTTTGTTTCATCTGTCATTCACCAGAGCATTTGCGTTGAAATTGTGACGAAGTGGAGGGACATTTAGAAGGTTTTCAGGAGCCGAAATCAAAATTTAAAATGTCCGGTCACTTTAAAACAGATAAGGGACCACTTTAAAACACCCAAGGGAGTAGAAATGCAAAACCTTTCTCCTCTAGATATCTAAAAAAGAAATATCCGAGAGTCAAAAGAAACAATACAGTGAACGAACGTGAAACTGTCTAACAGGTGTTTGCTACAGTGAGGAGAGGGAAGTTTCTTGCAAGTTTTGTTTGTTTGTTTATTTATTTATTTTTTTTTCCTCTCTCCAAATTGTTAAGAGTAAAATATTTTTTTCTTATGTAACTTTCTTTGCGGAAGTGTATGGAATATTTTTTATGTATTTTGCAAGAAAGTTAAATTAATCGTTTCTGTGTTTTTAAATTTTTAAATTTTTTTATATATGTCAATTTTGGTTAAAATATGCTATTAGTTAGAAGTATTATGTAGAGAAGTGTTAACAGCAACCTAACCAAATTGTTTCGGATGAAAATAAAGGAAATCGGTGCGAGGAAGTGTTTAGGAAAAAGCTGTAAAGAAAAAAATAATTGTTTTTTTTTTTCTACTGTTGACATGTCATTGTTAGTTACGGATATTGCGTAATTCATTTTAACTAAGATGATGCTTGTTATGGGTTTGCTTTTTCGATTACATAATTTTCCTTTTGAAATTTATTGAGATTTCTTTCTTTTCTTTTCTTTTTCTTTAGGTATTTTATTTATCTTTACTGGGTGGTTGCATATTTTCCATTCTCTTGTGGATAATTACTAGATAATTAGTGGAAATATTTATCTACTTTTTTTTTTATATACCATTGTGTAGGAATGTATAGTTTTTTACTTTTTAAAGGTATTAATTTTTAGCATTTCACCTTTCAAAATTATTTATTTTTTTTTATTTTTAACTTGAATGGTGTATTTATTTATTCATTTATTTTTGAGGACTAGGATTTATTTAATCTTTTAAAATTTTTGTGTAGTCTTTTTGAGGAAAAAAAATGTGAAATATTTTAAAAATAATTGAATTCTTTCAGATTTTGTATGCATTTTTTTATTATTATTATTTTAACATTTCAATTTTACGGTGGAGTATTACGTAAAGAAATTTGGAATTTATTTTGTGTTTATAATGAGAATGAAGCATTTTACTGAAGTTAGGAAAATTCCAACTGAGTGGATTGTTTTCAATTGTTTTATTATTATTATTATTATTCATTTTATTTTAAGTTAACTCACTTTAAAGGGTAAAATTGAAATGTGCATTTTTTCTGGTGAAAGACCTCTCTGGTGCTTAATTGAAAAATGGGGGTCGTCTACTAGCGTAACAACATGCGTTCTGCTGAAATTTCTGTTAAGAGCTGGATTTTGCTCTCCATAGTCCTGCAAAATCTTTTATGGGGAGAGGAGCTGTGACATCGTCAAGGTTTTCCTTTTGTGTTGGACTGTGGAGTGAGTTCCGAGGTGCCTCTCTGTCTGCAGGCTCATGAAAACGAACATTCCGTGTGTGCATTCAGACTCTCAGCTTCTAAGACACCGATATTTCACGGTTGACTTTGTTGTAACCGACAGGGTCGGCAGACGTGGGATGTACGTAGACAAATCGTCGCCATGCCGATACTCAATGAACTATAAAATGGGTGTAGAACTCAGTTTTCTGATGTGACAGCGAACTGTTGGATTGGCCCTCATCTTCTGGGGAAAAAGTTTTTTTTTCCCTTTACACATCATCAAAATTTTGGAGGACTGAAAGAAAAAAAATGAATTATAGGCATTGGAGAAAGAAGTTGATTTTCTGAACTTCTCTGTTTATTTTTCACGTGCTGGGAATCACATTTCTATGGGATGCCTGTTTTTTTTTGTGAACAGGATGTAAGATAGATTTTTTTTTTTTTGTACTATTTCTTCTTATTATTAAAACTTTTTTATGTTACTTAACAAGAGTATTTTTTTTTTTTTTTTTTTTTTTTTTTTTAGTTTCACTAAAATAATAAGTTTGAATTTTAACTAAAGTTGTAATTCAAGTAATGTCTTCTACACTGTCAAAAAAAAAAAAAAAAAAAAAAGTTCTATTTGCTGCAGTTTGCTGCCAGAAATTTTCTGTAATGATAGAAAACACCCGAAAATTACGGAAAAATTACGTTGATAGAACGTACTTTTCAGAATTACAGAAAATTTCTTGCAGCAAACAGGACTTATTTATTTATTTATTTATTTATTTATTGACAGCGTATGTTACTGAATCTGTCACAGCGTGACACAAAAATATGATGAGGAAAGTGCATTTTCAATAAAAAGTTTCTAATATATCTATACATATATTTACATATATTTACATAAATTTTTATTTTGTGCTTTTTAATAACTAAAAAAGAGTTTCTTAAAAAACTTTTCATGCACTGTGTAGACAATGAAAAATTTCCTTTTACCAACTGACACCTATTCCATAAATTATCTGCAAAGTTTACCACATCGGCCCTTCAAGGATCGAACGCACAACCATCGCGTTATCAACATGACGCTCTAACCAATCGAGCCAACGAGCGCCTTATTTTATTAACGTGACACGGTGACACCATGACATAATCCAATTTCAATAAAAAGCTTCTTAAAATAAGTCTTCAAAAATTCTTAGGATACTGTGTAGGCAATGAAAAATTTTCTTTTTCCAATTGACACCTTTTCTATCAATTATCTGCAAAAGTGTAACACATTAGCCCTTCGAGGATCGAACTCGCGACCATCGCGTTATCAGTATGATGATCTAACTAACTGAGCTAACAAGCGATGAAAGTGGCATCTTGCATTTACTTTAAAGTGGAGGCGCCTTGTTTTTTTAGCGTGACACGAAGACGCCATGACAACATCCAATTTCAATAAAAAGCTTCTAATATAATAGTCATTAAAAAAAAAAAAAGAAGAAGAAGAAGAAAAGAAAGGTATTGCTTTTAACCACATGAATCCGAATTTATCTATCGGCTTTTGAATTACTCAAAAATTAAAGAGAATATTTTTTTATCATTTACATTTTTCTCTAAATAAAATTTTTTATATAAATGAAATGAAATATTCATTATAAACTGAAAAAAAAAAAAAAAAAAAAAAAAAAAATTCGCAAGAAAAAAAAATCTTGAGTGACTCCACTTTCCGAACAATAAATAATAAAAGGTTCTATAAATAAATTAAACTAAAAAAATCGTTGAATAAACAAAAGGAAAACTTATAATAGGGTATTTGAGTATTTTTTTCTATATAGTATGTTATTAAAATTAACGATATTGCCCTTCAAATAATTTGAATCCATAAATCACAATGATAAAGAAATTTTCGTTGTGTCGCTGTAACATTCCTTAAGTGTTAGACTCACCAAAATCGATGCAATTCGTGCAACGGTGACCCGTAACATATATATAAATTTTCAGCTAAATCGGATGACGCGTTTAGACGCTATCGCATTTTAAATAATTTGAGCTCATAAACCACTAAGATACAAAAAAAAAAAAAAAAAAAAAAAATCTTTGTGTCCCTCTAAAAAACTGTAAATGGTACATAGTCCAAAATTCATACAGTTAGTGTGACGGTGATCTATAACATGTATATAAATTTTCAGCTCAATCGGATATGGCGTTTAGACGCTACTGCACTTTAAAGAATTTGAGCCCATAGCGCATAATGATAGAGAAGTTTTCGTTACGTCCCTGTAAAAGAACTATACGTGCTAGATTCATCAAAATCTATGCACTTCGGGCAATGGTGACCTATAGTATGTGTACAAATTTTCAGCTCAATCGAATAAGGCGCTTAGACGCTATCGCATTTTAAAAAAATTCGGGCTCATATAGACCATAATGATAAGGAATATTTCTTTGTGTCCCAGCAGAAAACTATAAACGTTAGATTCACCAAAATTTATACAGTTCGTGCGACAGAGACTTATAATATGTGTATTAATTTCTGCTCAATGGAATAAGGAATTTAGACGCTATCGCACTTTAAAAAATTTGGACCCATAGACCATAATGATAAAGAATTTTTCTTTGTGTCCCTGTAAAAATACTATAAGTGCTAGATTCACCAAAATCAATAGGGTTCGTGCTACGGTGACCTGTAACATAGTACCAACTTTCAGCTCATTCGAATAAAATGTTTAGACGCTATCGTGTTCACACACATGCGTACATCATCGTATAAATAGTAAATATGAATTCAGGGGACCTCAAAGCGTGTAGAAATACCAAAATATCAAACTCGTATTTTTGACATAATTACAAAACTTTCCTTACATATGTATGTTCGGAAAGTAAAAAATAAAAGGAAAGAAAGAGGAAACTTAAATATCACATAACCTTCCATTTCTGCTTATTTTCGATGATCCCTTCAAAATGATGTACAAAATTTATTAAAATCAATTTTCATGATGTTTAAGTCTGGCACTTTTTAATAACACTTACATTATATGAGTATGTATGTTACAACAGTACCTTGGTCATAGAATTACTACACTGGTAATTCATGAGGTATATGATCTCCAAAAATAAGATTGATTGGATATTTTTGTTAAAACACATTTATTTTCTATTATTATAGTAGTCTAGTGGTTGAAACTCGACCACATTTTTTTTAAGGAAGCATTAAAATAATAAAAAATTGAAATTGAAAATTTCCGTGTAAACAATATTCCTAGTAATTAATCTATACTTAAAAAATAAAATAATAAATAAAATAATAATCACTGTCAGCGTCTTTATTTACATGACGATGCATATCTCTATGAACTTCTCTATTTATTTTAATCTCAATCCGACCGATCAAAGTTCATCTTGGCCTTTCAAATAGCAAAGAACATTCTATATATCGAAACAATTTCTCAACAGTTTGGAAAAAATAAAATTACACTGACAAATAAAAAGTAAATAGGGAAAAAAATCCAGAAAATTAGTTATATCACGAGCCATTGTATTCCATTTTAAAAATTATGGATGCAGATTTAACGACTTTCTTCTATAGTAATTACAAAAACAAAAGATTATGTGTAAAAAAGAAAAGGTATGAAAAAAGAAAGACGCAGAAGCCTTTTTTTTTTTTTCTAATAGATGTACAATTCTGCACAAAACAGAATTTAATTTAGGGTGACAGGATTTTATTTTATTATATTCTTTCATGGCATACAGTAACTGTTTTGCATTCGTTAGTAACAGTTATAGTCATTTCTTAAAACTTCTTTCAAACGATTTCTTTCAATTTTCTTTTTAACATTTTATTTATTTCTTTAATTTGATGCGACAGGGGAAAATTTTTTTAGTTAGTCTAAATGTACAAAAAAGCGTAAAAAAAAAAAAAAAAAAAAAAGGAAAGAAAGAAAGAAAAAGAAATTTATTTTTCACTTTAAAATACGAAGTTGCGTTCTTAGCAACGGTTACTATATTCATTTCTTAAAATTTCTTTTACTCATTTTATCTCAATTTTAGTTGAATATTTTTTTAAAACTTTATGACGAAGAAAAAAAAAAAAAAAAAAAAAAAAAAAATCAAAAGTCTTGTTGTTCTATTAAAGGTACCTTTGCCTGCATTCTTGGCCTAATATGAATTTTTTTTTCCATGCAACTGTATCTTACAAACAATACTGCTTTTAAGAAAGACCTTCTTCTTATTAAAAATAGGCTAAAAGCATACGACAAGTTTCATGTTTGCATATATATACCGATATATGAGATGAGTGTGTATATGTATGCATAGTTGCCAACTCTATCGTTTTTCGCGAAAGACTTCGTACTAGAATTTTACAATAATGAATTTCAAGATTTTAAATCACAGAAAGTTAACATCAGAAATTTTTAAGAAAAAACAGTGGTAAAAAACGGTGTTTTAAAAATGTAAACTTTAGCAGTTATGCGTAATATCCTGATTGCATATTCTGAATGTTCAACGCGTTCGACTTCTCTCGACTGTCAATACGTTGAGCGCCATGTCAGCCATCGGTGGCAAACACTGACCTTTCCATTTAGGCCGCGTCAACCCCCGGTGGCTGACAGTGTAAAATATGATATCAAGCCACGTCAACCACCGATGGCTGACAGTGTAAAATATGATATAAAGCCGCGCCAACCACCGATGGCTGACAGTGTAAAATATGATATAAAGCCGCGTCAACCACCGATTGCTGACAGCGTAAAATATGATGTAAAAAAAAAAAAAAAAAAAAAAAAAAATTACAGTCGGTAACAAACGAGTCCGAACACTAGCAAAAATTCCTCTGTACAAAAAGTACACTTAATACTGTTTTGTTAAATAAATCCTTGTCGAATCCTGTTCTGAGCCAGTCTAAGAACAGGATTCGACAAGGATTTATTTAGCAAAATTTTTTTAAGCGTACCTTTTTTATATAGGAATTTTTGCTAGTGTTCGGACACTTTTGCTACCGACTGTACATTGTTTTAAGTAATTACTGAAAAATTATTTAAAATTTACTTAATTTTCATTTATTACAGGGTTATATCATTAAGGCATTTTAATGGATTTTGCTGAAACACGATAAACATAACGCGCTTCTAAGCAGTGCGTGTGGCCTGACGGGGATTCCTTAAGAATTTGCGTGGCCCTCAATATGTTAAACGTATCTTAAATATTTAAATGCAAACTCGAAAAATATTTAAGTCATCGATAAGAGCTCAATCTACATAGGGATTCATGCTCCGAAGCGTAAAGGTGATACTATGTATCAGCGAGCAACACTGTCGTCATAATCGTCATCATCGTCTTCGTTGAAGCTTGCAACGTCTATCTAGAAAAATGAACTCATCACTCATGCACTCTTCGTTCTTCTTTTATTTATTTTATCATACAAATAGATTCTTAAAACATAGCTAATGTTTTTGAAGGAGGAAAAAATTACAGTATAAATCGCATCTGAGAGTATGCCGTAGGTTTTAGTTCGGACATGATAGATCTCTTCGAAATTGTAGAAGAACTTTATGAGAATATTGAAACATGGCGTAGCGGATTTGTTCAAACTTATGGACTCAACCAACAGGGCATAGTGGATTTGTAGTAACACTTCCCCCTTAATCTCTACACTTGATTTGTTATAAATCAAGTTCTTTTTGGTGGATCTTCAAGATTATTTGTCAGAAATGCACGTTGCTTTTAGTATATACTTCGACGTATAAATTGTTATCGTAACGGTTTAAAACCGTAAAACTTTAGGTACTTTTAAACATTTTAGCGAATCCACAAATCTTGACGCAAAATAGTAATAAGCTTTAAACTATCATATATGTGTGACCACCTCTTGTGGAAATATATGCTTTTACTATTAGTCATTGTATTGTTCAATTTCACTTACTCTTTTTAACGTGCTTTACATATCTATATTTTCTGTTCTTATTCTTTGGACTTTTTCGTTAAATACAGGGATGTTTATAGGCACGCGCTCGCTTTCCTATGAATTTATAATTATTTTAATATCTATATTTCTTGTAAGTTTGATCCTGAATTTTCACATATTCCGTTGACCATTTGAAATTTTAATAAAAACAATTTCTTGTCAGTCTTATATTCTCCTGCCATTTTCTTGTATTCTTTATTTACGAATTCGATTTTAAAAGTTGTTTATACAGGATGTCCCACAAGACTGTCCATACTCAACAGATTTTTCGCTTGGTATACATAAATATTCTATAGAACTGTACCTGTACGACCCATAGTTTTCGAGAAAAATGACTAGATATGGAATACGTAGGCGAATGCATTGGACGAAGGGGCATAGTTTTATAATCATCACTATCACCGTATCTGAAAGCTTGGATTTCTGCCTATGGAGACGTCAGAAGGAATTAGTTTATCACGACTTAGTTACTACAGAAATAACTTGGTTGCTCTTTTTCATGCTGTACTTTGTTAAACACTACTCTGCTCCAATGTGTACAGTCAGCCATTTCAGGGCGCGGCATGCTTATTTCAATATACACGGTTCACATTTTGAAAATCTTCTTTTTTAAACAACCACATATGCCGATGTTCTTGTTCATATTTCGATATTTTTTTTCCCAGTGTGTATACGGCTTTATACTTTTCTGTTGCATTTTTCTCGAAAATAATGGGCCACAGAGGTACAATTTCTTGTACATTTTTTTACGTATTAAGAGCGAGGTATTTGGCTGTGTTAAGCTTGGGGAGAATTTATCGAACACCCTATATAATACATTTTTTGCATGCAATTTAACATTTAACGACCAAGAGTTGTGGTTACCAGTTTAAAGCAAAAGAAAAATACTTGGCATATATCACTAATTTACATCTCAAATACTAATATTAGAAATTATATATGCTTTAGTCTCATATATCAAAATTCGGTTGATGTAACTATAATTTGAATTGTCACAAATTATTGTTGCATGTGTGATGAAAATAGTTTATTCACATTTTAAAAAATATGGAGCAATGAAATATTTAAGTTAATCAATTTTAAGTACAGTCGGTAACAAAAGTGTCCAAACACTAGCAAAAATTCCTATGTAAAAAAACTACACTTCATACGGTTTTGTTAAATAAATCCTTGTCGAATCCTCTTCTTAGTCATTCTAAGAACATGATTCGATAAGGATTTATTTAACAGAACCGTATGAAGTGTACTTTTTTTACATAGGAACTTTTGCTAGTGTTCGGACATTTTTGTTACCGACTGTATTATATGATTTCACTTACCTAAGACCCAGGCTAGAATGATGAGCTCGACAACGGAGGGCGGGGCGCCGCGCTTCGTGGTGACGTCGCTGTGCAGACGGCGCCGCATTTCGTCGGTGCCGAACCACTCCACCACTACCGTCTCGATGCGTTGCGATGCCAGGATCAACAGGACTGCGTAAATAGAATAACAGCATTAATATTTATTTAGTACATAAATAAAATATAAACAATAAATATCATAGTACTGAAATATGGCCAAATTCATTATTCTAATTTTGTCATATTTTGCTTTCAAATTGCAGTACTCGTTTGACGGACAGATTAAGATGAGAAGTTACCAATGATATTTTAATTGTTTGACTTTTTACTCAGTGCTGTTGTTCTCGCTTTCTGTCCTGTAATTCTCGGGTTGTAATAAAAACTACCTCCAAATCATTTACACTGGTGATCACACAATCAACAACACACAACCAACCACATTATCTCATTTGCAGACAAGAGATGGCATCACCAGTGTATGACATAAAGCCCATAGCCAATGACATTTTTCACGCACAATGTCCATAACATTATTTATAGCACAATGGCTGTCAGGCCCACTGTGCCTTTTCAGGTTAATGCATATGTGTAAATCATAAAACAGCATTATCAACCTTGTAACACACGAATATATATCGCTCGTAATACAACGTATTCACTAGAGGTTTATGACTGCTGTAGCAGAATCATCTCACACACAGATTAAAATGTGAAGTTAGAGGTCAAAGCAAGAGCGTGTTATGCACCGGAGCTGCCTAACAATTGAAACAAGAACGAAAAATCATGCAGTACGCATTGATTATTAACACTTTCCAAACGTACGTACTTGTTGTATCGAATAACTTTCAATATTCTTTGCCTACGTTATCACACAGCAGTCAGACAGAAGGACGGAAAAGTATAAAAATTGACTAATTGAATTTAAAACCACTCTTAGACATTGTTAGAAAGTGTTAAAAAGGGTTAACGCAAAAGAAAATCCAACCGTTAGATTATAATTGCAGCTCTTAATGTATCTGAATATTTTAGTGCAGCTCTGTAAATCTGAAGTTTAATCATATCATATTCTATACAAAACATTATTTTAGAATATTAAAAGTACATGTTAATTTCTTTAAGATTTTTACAATAGAAAATTATTTATTAAATGAGGTTTTTAAAAATGTTTGTTCTAAAACACAATGCATTGGCTTTTTTTTTTTTTTTGGTCCCTGTACACAAACTAGTTCTACAGGACCTATTAATGTTATTTTAAACAGGGAATATCCCATAGTAAACTTTATTAATACACATAATTTTTAAAAAATTCTAAAAATATTTACGTACGCTGGGGGTAGGAGACAGACAGATAGAAAGGTAGACAATCGGATAGACAGATAAACAAATTAAAATCATATTCACACTTAAAAATCGTTTGAAAGTGTTAAAAACACTTAATGTAAACGAAAATGCAATTTCAGCAAATTTTTATTAATAGCTCTTAATGTGACTGAATATTTTTATGTGGCCCTGTAAGACTAACACTTATCATACTATATTCTATAGAAAGCATTCTTTTGTGCATATGAATAATATATTTAGAATTCATTAAGCTTTGTGCAAAGTAAAGTTACTAAAATTTGGCTTGTAGAACTACCTCTCATACAACACAGTGCTTTGTAATACTTTCGAGTGTCCCTGTACAAAAACCAATAGAGGTATTCTCTCCATTTTCTATAGGGAACATCCGATAGCGAACTTGAATAACATATATCAATGTCAAGACATTCCATAAATATTTGCAGGAGTTAAAGTACGGACAGACAGACATACAGACAGATGGACAGACGAACAGACAGTCAGATATACAAATGGAAATCATATTCACATTTAAAAATTGTTAGAAAGTGTTAAAAACGCGTAATGTAAACGAAAGTGCAATTCCAACAAATTTTCATTAATAGCTCTTAATGTAATTGAATATTTTTGTGTGGCCCTGTAAGTCTAATGCTGATCATACTCTGTTTTATAGAAAACATTCTTTTGTGTATATGAATAACATATTTCAATTTCAATCTTTGAGCCACAACATATTTCAATAACATATTTCAATCTTTGTGCCAAGTAAAGTTATTAAAATTTGGTTTAAAGAAATACCTTTCATTGAACGCAATGCTTTGGAATATTTTCGAGTGTCCCTGTACACAAACCCGTGGTGATATTTACTCCATTTTATATATGAAACATCCAATAGTGAACTTGAATAACATATTTCAATTTTATTAAGATTTGTGTACAGTAAAGTAATTAAAATATGGTTTATAGAAATACCTCTCATAAAACACAATGCTTTGGAATATTTTTGGGTGTCCCTGTACACAAACCAGTGGTGGTATTTATTCCATTTCGTATATGAAACATCCGATAGTAAACTTGAATAGCATATTTCAATTTCATTAAGATTTGTGTACTGAAAAGGTACTAAAATACAGGGTGGTTTCAACTAAACTTCCCCTATAAACAGTATCCTACAGCGCAAACGGGTGAACGGAATGCCACGAAATTTGGTATAGACTATACACGAGATGCGCTCACGAAATTTCGAAAAAAATAAAAGTTCCAAAATGTCCACCAGAGGGCGCCTTTTCCGAAAAAACATTAAATTTAACAATATAAACGACCAAAACGGAATACAGAAACAATATTAACATTTATTGACTAGATTCTGATCACCTTGTCATCCGTTTTGGTCGTTTATTGTGTTAAATTTAATGTTTTTCTGGAAAAGACGCCCTCTGGTGGACATTTTGGAACTAATTTTTTTTTTTTCGAAATTCCGTGAGTGCATCTTGTGTATAGTCTATATACCAAATTTTGTTGCATTCTTTTCATCCGTTTAGGCTGTAGGATTCTGTTTATAGGAGAAGTTTAATTATAACCACCCTGTATGGTTTATAGAAATTCCTCTCATAAAACATAATGTTTTGGAATACTTTCGGGTGTCCCTGTACACAAGCCATTAATGATATTAACTCCATTTTCAATAGGGAACGCCCGATAGTGAACTTGAATAACATATATAAGTTTCAAGAAATTCCAAAAATATTTACGGGAGTTAGAGCGCGGACAGACATATAGACGGACGACCAGACAGACAAGCCGAAGTCATAAACACTTTTCAACTTTGTTGGAAAGTGTTAAAAAGAGGGACCATCTCAATTTTACCCACTACGGAGGGATAGTGCTCCGTGTTGGTAGTCCGTTGAACTGCTAACGATCGCTTCAACATGCAGAGTAAAATGAAGTTAAGTGTTGTCTACTGAAGATAGTTGTCGCTATAACAGCGCTATCGCAGGAGCCTTATGGAGTCTACTAGAACAATAGCTAGTGCTGCGTTATTTAATGAGTCTTGCTGTTACGATTTTGATTTCATGTTTCTCTAGGCGTGTCAACTCTTTTTATATCATTCCTCCAAAGTGCCAACACATAAAAAATGCATTTAACGATCTGATCGCCAGAAGAGCTGTAGTTTGAATAAATTCGAAAATTCTTATCATTTTTAAAATATAAACAATCCTACTATTTGTTGATTTTATATAAATTTATATATTTTTGCCCATTAAGAACTTGTTAACGTAAAACTTACACAAAAATGTAACGTATGAAGCCGAATGACAGATGAATTTTATGAATGGTTTTCTTAGAGTTCGACCCAAGTATGATTTAGGAGCAATGATGTATGCGGTGCAAAAGACGGGAAACATAAGGCCAATTCTTGCAATTTCCGCCATTTGAAGTAAGATGTTTTTTCTTCTGAATCCTGGCAGGCCTTCGTACCAAAGGGAAGCAAGAAGTTGCTGGACGTTCGGATGAGCACAGAACTAAAATAAAAAAATAAAAAAAAAAAAGAGAAAGAAAGAAAAGAAAAAGATTTAAATAAGAAAAATAGATTGATTTAAAAAGTTTGATATGCTAATACCTGTTTTCATTGTTATAACACATTAAATTCTTAATCTTCAAATACCTTATACTGTTGTTATTTTATCTTATCGTAACCATTTGTATCCCTATATACTATTCTTTTAAATCTATAATCTGTGTTTGATTTTTGTATTCCATTATCAAAGTAATTACGATTTTTACTGGCTTCTTTATCCATAATATTCTTTGGGTATTTGCATTTTTTAATTTGTACATTTTTTGAAGTAAAAATTGTACGATGTTACCTATTATCGTATAATGCGATCGGCTTTAAAATGATTAGCGCCATCTTCTACATTTTTATGATATGATTAGGTTTTCAACCTTCAAAATTATGTATTGTGATAACTATTAACATAACAAATATATATGATCTTTTTTTTTTTTTTTTTCATCAAATTATCAACGTCTCGTAATTCTGTATAATTTTAATTATCCTCCATTTAAAATTAAAATAATACAACATAAACGGACTGCAAAAATGCAATTACAAAGTGAGGCCGTAGCCAGGTGGGACGGAGGTCCAAATACCCCTCAAAATTTGAAGAATTGTCTAAAACTTTTGGGTTATATATCATTTTTAACACTCAACGGTATGCATAGTGTAACCACGTTTCCTACGCCTAGCAGTGAGAACGAGTCCAAAAGCTTTGAGGGGTGCGAAGTTCACGGTCAGGTTGGGATTTAGTAAACATTCAGTCATTCGGCGTTCCCTTATCGCTTGTTTTCTCTCAACGAACATATTATCTCCCCTATTTTAACAGTGGACTCGTTCAGTCTGCACTTGCGCAGAAGCTTTCATGGTCGCAAGAAATGTGGTTAAAGAATAGTAAAATTTAAACCACCTCCGAAATTTTTTTCTGGCTACTGCCTTGTGACAAAGCATATAACAATAAAGATGAAATTGCTACGTAAGGGCAATGCTTGGAAATTAAGTATTAAAAAATTATTCATTCTCAACAAAATATTCTTATTAACATAAATATGCGTTGAATAATAGCAAGCCTCGAAGTACTTCTAAAATTTTACTTGCGTTTCAATATATTTTATCCACCACTATCATCAAAAAGTATTTTTTTTTTTTTTTTTTTTAAATATTTTTGTGTCAAAATATTAAGTAAAAAAAGTTGTTTTAAAGTACTGGTGATAATATAATAAAATGAGCGAAAACTGCGAAGCCTGATAATTATATTCTAAAAACCCATTTTTACTATTCAAAAATTCAAGAAATTTGAACACGTTAAGGAACAATTATTCATCTTAACACGTTAATCGCCATGTCAGTCATATGTGCCTGACGCTTTTTTAACACGCATTTTTAACTAGGAAATAACCCTAAAAGGAATATGATATACGCCGAGTAATTATTAACACGTTAATCGCCATGTCAGTCATATGTGCCTGACGCATTTTTAACACGCATTTTTAACTAAATTGTCTAATAAAGTTACCATCATGTGAAAATTTTTCTGATATTATCGTGGCGATTAACGTGTTAATCTCAGAATAAAAAAAAATAAAAGTAATCTAAATGTTTACAATACAGGTTGTAATATATTTAATGTTTACTATGAAATAATAATAATAATAATAATAATAATAATAATAATAACTCGTTAATCACTGCTTATATTTTAAAAGAAATGGAATAAAACTACTGCCGCCGCTGTTGCATGTGTAGTTTTTATATATTTTCAGCAGATATTTGTTTTTCTTTATTTCTTACACAAGTGTTAATTACATAAAAAAAAAAAAAAAAAAAAAAAAAGACCATATCTCACATCGTGAAGAAAAGTGACGCAAATCAAAAATACAATATTTGAGAAAAAATAACTTAAAGCGTTGACTAGCCTATAATAAAACTGCCACAACTGACTCTCAGGTGAATAATTTTCAAAAAGCAGATGTGACATTTTTGTGCACGTTGGGGTACTTCATACACATTTTTCAATGACATAAATTCAGAATCGTCTTTTTTTTTTTAACTTCTCTTACCGTATTCACTGTTTAAAATTGTAACAGAAAACTACTGGTAATCATTTATCTTAAGTTATATAGAATTACAGAGAAAAGTAAACGGAGATGTTAAAAAATTCTTTTATATATATATATATATTTAATGACTAATATTACTTTAATTATTTAATGGGTGAGCATATATTTTTGATTTAGAAAGCGTTTTTCTAAAGTAGAAATATTAATTTTTAATTTATATTTTAGAAATAAAATAATAAAAACAGATAAAAATACAAAATAAAGATTGAGAATCTCGATTATTTAATTTTATTTAAGAATTATTGTAAATTTACAGAGACTTCGGATAAATATTTCAGTAAATTTACAGAAATTTTTTACAGTTCTGCGATATATTTTTATGCTTTAATTTGATTGATTTTACTACATTTTTGGCAATATATAATTTTTTATCGCACTGTCTTGAAAACACTCGCTGTGTTATTAACGTGGTAAGTAAAAATATGTTTTTGGATATCATTAAGATATTAAAATGAAACTCAGAAAATTAAGTGAAAACACTGTTACAGTTGTAAAAAATAAGGTTACAACAATAACTTTTTATTGAACGAAAGTTACTTATTTCAAAATATCGACTAATACAGCTATTTGCTTATAATCAACTTAGAAATGACAGGAAATGTATTTTCAATTTTATCCTAAATATAAACCCTCACTTTTACCATTATAACATTCTTACTCATAATTCACAATCAATTATAGGAATAAGGAGAAAGTTTATTTGGGAGTTTTCAATTATGCTGATTCTAATAGTATCTAAAAAACATTCGTTTCTACTTATAATTCATTAATATTAGCCAACTTATTTCAAAATATATTACCCTCTTACATTTGAGTATAACAAAAAAATTTAATAACGTATTTGCGTGTTATGCTTCAGGTTTAGAAATTATGATAAAACATAAAATTTAACGAAATCGAAAAATTAATTTTTGAAGTTATTATTATTATATTTTAATGTAACATTATAAATAGAACATATATATATATATTACTTGTGTTAGAACCGATTACTTTTCTTTAAAATTGATTAATTTTTGGTATTTTTTTTTTTTCTTTTGACTATTCAATCAGAATGAAGAAAATTGTTTATTACACTATTTTTACTTTCCGAACACTATAGTGAGGAAAGTATTGTAATCATGTCAAAAATCCGAATTCGAGATTTTGATGTTTCTATACGTTTCGAGGTCCAACGAGTCCGTTTTCACTATTTTTACGATGATGTATGTATGTGTGTGTGTGTGTATGTGTGTATGTATGTGTGTATGTATGTGTGTATGTCTGTGAGTGAACACGCTAGCGTCTAAACGCTTTGTTCGAATAAGCTGAAAGTTGGTACGTATATTGTAAGTCACCATAGTGCGAACCCTATAGATTTTGGTGAATCTAGCACTTATAGTTTTTTTACAGGGACACAAAGAAAAATTCTTTATCATTATGGCCAAGGGACCAAAATCTTAAAAGTGCGATAGCATCTAAACGCCTTGGTCAATTGAGCAAAAACTTTATACACATATTATAGGTCACAGATACTCAATCTCTATAGATTTTGGAGAATCTAGCACTTATAGTATTTTTACAGGGACACAAAGAAAAATTATTTGCCAAATTTTTAAAAGTGTGATAGCGTCTAAACGCCTTATTAATCTCAGCAAAGAATTTGTACACATGTTATAGGTCACATTTGAACCAAAGGTATAGATTTTGGTGAATCTAGCACTTACAGTTTTTTTACAGGGACACAAAGAAAAATTCTTTATCTTTATGGCCTATGAGACAAGCGATAGCATCTAAACGCCTTATTCAATTGAGCTGCAAATTTGTATGAATATTATAAATCACTGTTGCACTAACTGTAAGCATTTTGGTGAATCTAGCATTTATAGATTTTTACAGGGACACAACGAAAAATTCTGTATCATTATGATCTAAGGGCTCAAAGTTCAGTAGCGTTAAATAAAACCTCGTGTGATATATGGAGAAAAATACTCAAACACTCTGTTATGGTTTTCTCTTTTTTGTTTGTTTAGCAACTCCTCTTTCTTTATTTTATCTACAAAACTGTTAGTTACTCAATGTTCGGAAAGTCGAGTGGAGTCACTCCAGATTTTTTTATGTGTAGAATGAAGTTATCCAAGAAAAATATGAAGTTGTTTTTGTAATTTTAAAAGTTTGATTTTGTTTTAATAAATAAGTGACTCTTTAAGAAAAACTGAGCTACGCGGCATTATAAAGGGCCATCTATTAATGAATGAAATTCTATGCTTAACGATCTATTTTCGAAATGCGGAATTAATTTATCACTGATTAAGAAAAGTTTAATCCCAGCTAACTGGAGAAATGCGGGATTCTTTTATTTATTTTTATTTTTTTCTGGCAGACTATTGCTGAAATAAATAATTATTTCATGGCTAATCGGCAAGATTTGCACTTTTTTCAAAGCCGATTACCGAAAAACATAATTATTTCGCCGTAAATAAACAAACAAACAAACAAACAAAATTCGAACAATTTTCAAAATATGTCCTATTTTGCGGGATCATATCGTCACACTTTAATTTACATTTACATTTTATTGCCGAAATACGGAATTTTCCCGTGGCCGATTAACGAAATTCTTTCTTTTGAAGGTAATGACAGAAAAAGAAGTACCAATAGTTATATTAAGTCCGCAATTTCTTTCTTTTCTTTTTATTCGCCACGTGTCGAGTGGATTTTCAAGTCTAAGGAAAACAGTATTTTTCTACCAGTTAGGTCTTGGGGCAGATATTAATAATAAATAACCATTCTTATCAAGGGTTTCTTTCAGGCATCGATATATCTCCATCGAAGCCGAGAAGTAGCACCATAGTTGGGACGTTTTTATTCTTTTAATTGCAGTTTGGATTCAGTTCAGGTCGGGTTTGGATTCCTAGAGTTGTTCTATAGGTTATTTTTTCAGTCGCTGCTGAAATAATGCTTTTCTAAACTCTTTAAAGCAAATAATGTGAAATAAATACACTATTATTGTTCTTGACAGCATATTTTCTAGTGAGTGTGATAAAAATAAACGCATCAACGCATGACAGTCCAAAATGATCTCAATTAATCAAGAACATTTTACCTAAAATAAAGATCTATATGTATATACAATATTCTTTTTGAAATAATTTCTTCTAATATTACGCCTTTTAAGACTAGTTTGAGCTGTAGGATTTGTAAATGATTATAAAAGATTAACTGCCCTTTCGAGCTCATTCAAATAAAATCTTTTAGATCCGATTATGCCGTTTTTTTCGCTTACATAAGCTAGCAAAGCAGGAGGCCCATGTCCTAATATTTGAAGCAAAAACTGGTATCTAGTCCCAGGCCAAGACTTCAAGCTTAGTGCAACAATCTGTGCGCATATATATATATATACAGGGCCCGACTAACAAGTTTTTGTGCCCAGGGCACTTTAAATTTTCCGTGCTCCCTTAAAACAGCAAAATTTCTCCCCCCCCCCCAAAGAAAAAAAAAAAGAAAAAGAAAAGAAAGAATGAAAGAAAAACCAGTTACTAATATACCACAATTTTTAGCAGGCGAAAAAGCAGACCGAAAAAAATTATTTGGTCAAAAAATTAATCTGCTTTTGCTTTTCATTTTAAAGTCAAATAAAATTACCTCCAGTCAGTCTAATAACAGATTTTATTTTAAAATTTTATTCGTGTAAGTGAAACACAGTTAAGTTAGAAAACGGGGAAAAACAAAACTGAAAGAAAGAAAAAGGAAGATCTATATCATATATTTTAACCATTAATTAGTAAAATTTTGTGCCCCTCAGAAATTTCGTGCCCAGGGCACTATCCCCGGGTGCCCTTGTGATAGTCAGGCCCTGTATATATATATAAGTTCTTTATTTTTTTAGCACATCTCGGAGAGACATGCGAATGGGCAATTTCTATTTTATTTTCATTTTTTCTTTGAAATGCAAATGCAGCGTTAGTTATTGTTTTTTATTCTAGAATCTAGAACTAAAAACATTACATTTTATTATGATGAACATTGCATTTCTTTGATACGATTGGGATCTGAAGTAAAAAAAAAAGTTAATAAACTGCAGCAATATAACAATAATATTAAATAAATAAAAATCTTCTTACTTTCTTTCCCTTTATTTTTATATTATTTTATTATCGAATAGATTTTTTATCCGATGAAAATTATATCGACGCTACTGGATCGTAATACAAAACAACGCACTCATTTTAGGATACGTTTTGCGTCGCTGTATATGGAAATATTAATATTATCGAGAAAAAGGAGAGACGCATCTTATTATAACAATATTCTAGTTAATGTAATCCTAAGAAACAATTTTTATATTCTAATGAGCACCTAAATAAATAAAAATCTAAAGTATCTCAAAAATCCTTAAAAAAAAAAAAAAAAAAGTAAAATTTTATTTAAAAGATAATTATATTGGCTATCGTTGAATTGAAAATATTCACATTTTTATTTTTATTTATTTATTTATTTTTTTATTATTAAAGCTAATACTTTAATGATACAAAACAAAGTAATTTTCTCCTGAAAATGTCATTACTCGTTTTATTATGAAATATATCCTAAAATTTTCCCTTCGAGCTGTAAAAAATATAATTGAACCTTATATAATAAATAAAATATACCTTATATAATAAAATAATATAACCTTATATAATATAATAAAATATACCTTATATAATCAATAAAATATAATTGAAATATACTGCCCTTCGAGCTGTAAAAAATATAATTGAAATTTTAACAATTAATTTTTATAATTTTGTTCTTTTTAAAGTAGCGTGTTCCAAAACTTTTGCAGAACTGCTGCTATAATTCTCTTTAAAACCTATACTATTCAAGAAAATACAAATTATCATGCAAAAACTTCACTGTAAAATTGTACAGTAATCAACAAATAATCAACTAAAAGATGGCCAAAACACATCTATATAAATTTTACAATGGTATTAAAACCTTAACTGATAATAAGAAGATAAAAATATTTATTTCGATATACCAGCCTTCATTAATATTAAAATCATATTATAGTTAAATCAAATAAACATAATATAAACAAAAATATATCAATCTACTTATTATAAAAAAATTGAAATACCATCTAAAAGATGTATTACAGATATATAATACTGTTCAATGCATAATAACAATAATTAGGGTTCACGCTAGTAAAGCGACATAACAACATCTGTCGTCAAGTCATCAACAACTGTCGCCGAAATTATATGCATTCACAATAAATTTATTGCCTATGGCCGAAACCTTTTTTTCTATTTATGTTTTTTAAAAATGAAAACAAATGCATTTTGATATTGACAAAAGATTGGTTAGAGAAAAAAAAAAATCGTATCAGAAATTGAGCTTTTAACTGCAGTTTTCGATGTTTATTTTGTAAAGATTGTTAAAAGCTCATAGTCTACCTTAAGATTGTGTATCAATGCTTCTTTCAAACCGCTACCGTGCGATGTTGTTTTCATACTGCCGTTGTATTTTATTCCTTTTTTGTCTGAAGAAGAGTCATGATAATTATTTTAGTCAAAACAGAGCGTTTTTACAATTTATGATGTTTATTTACTTTCCAGTTTTCCAAGGCATTTTATTTTAAATTGTTAAAAACCTCTCTTGCTTAATCTATTTGTTTTAGTTAATTACCAAAGTGAAACTTTTCCACCTTTGCGGGAATTAGCATTAATAAAACAAACATACACACGTAGACAATTTGAACGTAGAAAAATTTTAAATGAAAGTTATTTTTCGTAGTGGTGGTGTTTTCGCATTGAATAAATTGCATGTATAATTCATTTGAATGTACCAGTTATATATATGAAAAAAAGTGTGCGCATGCATGCGTTTTTTCCCCTCTAACATTTTATTTTTACTTTCCGAACACTATAGTGAGGAAAGTATTGTAATCATGTCAAAAATCCGAATTCGAGATTTTGATGTTTCTATACGTTTTGAGGTCCCCTGAGTCCGTTTTCACTATTTTTACGATGATGTATGTATGTGTGTGTGTATGTGTGTATGTGTGTATGTCTGTGGGTGAACACGCTAGCGTCTAAACGCTTCGTTCGATTAACCTGAAAGTTGGTACGCATATTGTAAGTCACCATAGTACGAACCCTATAGATTTTGGTGAATCTAGCACTTATAGTTTTTTTACAGGGACACAAAGAAAAATTCTTTATCATTATGGCCTATGGGAGCAAAATCTTAAAAGTGCGATAGCATCTAAACGCCTTATTCAATTGAGCAAAAATTTTATACACATATTATAGATCACAAATACGCAATCTGTATAGATTTTGGAGAATCTAGCACTTATAGTTTTTTTACAGGGACACAAAGAAAAATTCTTTATTATTATGCGTATGGGGCCAAATTTTTAAAAATGTGATAGTGTCTAAACGCCTTATTAATCCGAGCAAAAAAATTGTACACATGTTATAGATCACAGTTGAACTAACTGTATAGATTTTGGTGAATCTAGCACTTACAGTTTTTTTTACAGGGACACAAAGAAAAATTCTTTATCATTATGGCCTATGGGACTAAATTTTTAAAAGTACGATAGCATCTAAACGCCTTATTGAATTCAGCTGAAAATTTATATGAGTATTATAAATCACTAAGCATTTTGGTGAATCTAACATTTATAGGTTTTTACAGGGACACAACGAAAATTACTTTGTCATTATGATCTATGGGCTCAAAGTTCAGTAGCGTTAAATAAAACAACGTGTAATAGATGGAGAAAAATACTCAAACACTCTATTATGGTTTTCTCTCTTTTGTTTGTTTAACAACTACTCTTTCTTTACTTTATCTACAAAACTGTTAATTACTCAATGTTCGGAAAGTCGAGTGGAGTCACTCCAGATTTTTTTTGGACTACTTAGAGATATTTTTGGAGCACTAAACTTCCATGTCTGGTATAAACCTTAATGATATAAATGTTCTTACCAATAGCTTTCAGTCGCATTTAAGAGATGCTGATGGTCTGTCTAGAAAGTATTTCAAATAAATAAAAAATAATAATAACAAATTACTATTAAAAGAAATCCTATTAAAAGAAACTATCGTAAAATACCATTCAAACGCCTCTTTAATCTTCAAGAGAAAACTGGATATATTTGGGGAGGGGCTGATAAACGTTAAAATTTGTCAAAAATATAAAAATTTGCATGTATTTTCCTGCTAAAATTAAGTGGTATTATAAAACATATATATGCACTCATGTTTGTGAAAATTGCACTAAACTTGCAGGAAATGTAAATTACAAAGCGATTGCGCATGCGTGGAACGAGAACCGACTCCTTATCAATTGCTTACTCCAGGTATAAAAAGGACTGTAAAGGACTGTCTGTTTATCGTTCTCTGTCTGTGGTAAACGTTTCATTGCTGGTCAATATGCCTCATCAAAAGCGGAGGTTGCCATACCAAAAACTAACGGAGTTCGTACGAGGCCGCATCGTTGGTATGCGAGAAGGTGGATTTTCGTATCGAGAAATTACAGCCCGCACGCAGTATAATGCCACAACAGTGATGCGTGTTGGGAAGAAATGGACAGAGAAGAATCAAATAAGCCGAAAAGCTAGCAATTGGGCACACAATAGAACAACGGCACGAGACGACAGACACCTCATCCATATGGCTGTGACGGATCGTACAGCATCCTCTCTTTTGTTAGCACAACGTTGGAGCACAGCTACAGGTGTTTTGTTGTCTAGCTCCACCAGAAACTTTATTTTCTTAATTTCTATCCCTGTTATACATATATATTAAGTTAAAGTCATAAAAATAAATAAATAAATAAAATAATCTCTCGGTTAACTGGCATTGAACTAACCGGAAACATCTGGGAAACTCAATTTTCCCCATTCCAACAAATTGTTTAAAAAAGTTTGCCGCTATTTTAGGAAGCTTACGTTTTCTATTTTCAAATAATCACACTGTACGATTTATTATGAAACATATCATATAAAACATATCATTGTCCATATTTTTATAAAAGTGAATTTTAGAGAAGCAATAAATAGAGTAAAAACTGTCTCGTGTTCGGGTGGAGTCTACCGCTGATCGTAAGGGGGGGGGGGGGCTGTCATTAGGTATTTTCAGAACAAACGAAATTCTTATGAAAAACAGGCAGGGGAGGGGAGGGAGGCGTTTTTGCATTATTTTACAGTACATCAGTAATTCAACGTTTAAATTTAGGCTGTAATCTAAGACTGTTTTGGTACGTTTTTGTCCTTTCGAAAATTTTCGAGTAACATTTAAAGTTTTAAAATAAAAGAAAAAAAAATTGATTAATTAAAAAATATATATTATGAAGTTATTATTATATTATTTGTAGCTCTGAGGAGGAAACACTTTTTCTCTACTATCTTCGTTCTTCGTTCTTTTTTCGTTTTCTGTTTTTAAATGCTTTCTAATTTTCTAAATAGATTATTTTTTATGAAAACGTCTTTTCTGCTCATAGTTCAGATCATCTAATTGATGAATTAAATTTTTCTTGCGATTTGACCATTAGAAACACATACTAAGTAAAAAATTCATTATAACTGTAAAGAACTGACAAATATTAACGTGCAGTATTAGCATAATAACTATATTAAAACTTAAATGGGGACAATTTGGTTTTTTTAATGAAATATTAGAAATAATCACGATAGATGGCACTAGCAATTTAGCTATTCTGAAAAAACTTATTCTTAAAAAAAAAAAAAAAAATGAATTGTAAATTTTACAAACTTTTCTCTAATGATTCTTCAATTTTGTTTCATTATATATATATATATATATATATATATATATATATATAGAGAGAGAGAGAGAGAGAGAGAGAAAGAGAGAGCCTTGGCTGTAAGAAGTACTAAATGAACGTAAATATCCGAATAAAAAATAAATTATATGTAAATTATACATATTAAAAATATGTTTCTGTACAAATAATATTATTTATATAGAGAAATATTTTTAATATGAATACAAAAAAAAAAAAAAAAAAAAAAAATGTTGCAGTTTTAAAAACTTTGTTTGCTCGCGCTTTAAAGTTGCGCTTCAGGTGTATTACAATTGAAATAATGTTTTAAGAATATCAGACTTATCTTTTACAGCAACAGATAAAAAAAAAAAAAAAAAAATCTATTAGATGTCTGATGTTTAAAAAAAGTTGATTAAATGGTACTCTGAGCTACAAACTAAAAAGCATTATTATTTTAATTTTAATAACGTTTAAATGCATTTGTAATGGTTTATTTTCATGGCTTTGATTTCTTTTATAACTCTCGTGTTCATTCAGTTAGCAACTTATATTACTCAGTATTAGTCCGAATACTTAATAACTGTGATATTTTATCTTTTTATGAATTACTTCAAAAGAATTTTTAGAAATAATAAATTATTTTCCGTATAACAATATATTATAACAAAGCTAGGAACCTACCGATTCAAATACAGTTACTTTGGTAGATAAATTTTTAATATTGATATTTCTACCGAAAATTAGAGTTTTGAAGCTATATCTCACATTATAATATTTAAAATAATTTATAAAAAGATCTATCTAATAAACTCTTGAAGTTTGTAGATTACCTAAATAAATACTGCTGAACTAAAGGTAATATTCTTCTTTCTTTAAAATATAATAGAAAACGGATTCTTCCAAACTAAATAACAGATGGCAGCACCAAATTTAAATACATAAAGAGTATACTCCAATTTTTAAAATTAGAATATTATATTCTTACATTTGAAGAAACCTCAACATAGGATCAATTACGGAAACAAAATTGATAAATGAACGATATTATGCATACATTTCTGAATATCGTTTTCTAAATATGAAATAAAAAGCTGTAGAAGATTAAAGTAATTTTATTTCAATTTTGAAAATTAAAGTATTAAAATATTCAGTGTATTTGAAGAATCCTGAAAAAAGGGCAAATTATGAAAGAAAAAATTGATAAATGAGCGATTTTATGTCATTTACTAAATAAGAAATAAAGAGTTCTAAAAATATTAATTTCTGCTCATAATTATTAGGTTAAGATGTTCCAGTTTCTGATACCTTTGGTTGTGTTTTTCGTTCGCAGTTTTGTAGATTGTAGGTTGAGTGGGTTTTACACCGCGCCAGAGCTACACAATGGACAATTGCCAACGGTCTGGAAAACGTCCCTGTGGGTGGTCCGGTGACATGTCTTCACAATTTCGATCTTCCATGGAGAGAATCGAAATTTGTAGATTTTAGGAAGAAAAAAATATATATACATTTTCTGATTGGTATGACACTGCCTTTTGGATCCCTAGCTTCAGGGTTCGAATCCCGATAGGGGCATGTATGTTTGTAGTGTCCTGTGTATTAAAAGATATTGTGAATTGTTACTGTGAATTGATGCAATATGGACATGAATCATTCGAGATAAAAAGCCATTATAACTATAAATCTCAGAGCTGTTAAATAAATAAATAAATAAATAAATGTTTTCAAGCGCTTGGTAATTGGTTTGTTAGAATAATGTTGGAGAATTAGAAGTTCAGTTGTTCGAAAACGATTGCGATATTTATTAAAATTGTTTTCATCAATTCAAGTGATTATTTAATCAAAAATTGATGTCTAAAATGATCTGAATGCTAACTGAAATTTTGACAGAAAAAAAAACCATATACATACATATATATATATATATATATATATATATATATATTATATATATATATTTGGTGTTTTGGGATTAAGGCGGATTTACTGCACGAAATTTTGAACAGATACAGTAGGCAACAAAATTATTGAAGTACGGATCTACATTATTCTTTCTTTCTTTCTATTTTTTTTTAACTTGATCGTTAATTTTTATCTTCAGCTTACTTTTTTATAACAGCATAAAGATTAAGATCATGACTCGATAAATATTTACTTTACAACACAGTATTAGGTGTGCATTTTTTAAATACGAATTATTGCTAGCGCTTTAATAATTTTGCTGCCGACTGTATATTTCCATAAACTTATACTTATAGGCGATATTGCCAAATTTAGGGACTTTTTTTTATTCAATATCTACCACTAAATTTTAACTGTATCGGTTGTCTAATCACTTCGAAGATATTAATCGCCTATTATGTATATAAAATATCACTCCTCAAAATTATTAGCGATTATTAAATAAAAAAAGTCCCTAAATTTGGCAATACTGTATTACAGATTATTATGATGTATGTGTCTTTCAATATTATGCTTTTTCGCAGCTTATTAGTTACGAGATTAAAAAGTATGCATGCAATAAATATACTTAAACATAAGTGAATGTAACAATAAAATGTACCAAAAACTTGTGTTGAATAATAAAAATATATAAGCTTTGTAAGGAAAAAAAAAAAACACCATAAATTGTAAAAGCATTCAACCGTATTGCGAAACACAACCTATCAGGTAAAATAATGTAGGTGGTGTTGAGGTTAATAAGCCCAATTGGTTGCACTTGGGTTTTAGATCTAGGTGGAATGCTCACCGTGGGGGTCTTTTTAAAAAGTGATAGCTATATTCACGCAAGTTTCGGGTGGAAACAGCGGAAAGCTCTAAACGGCTAGGTCGACGAACCCTGAACTTCCCAAATACGAGATTCGAGAGCAGAACCACTCGGCCACTGGTGGAGATGAGAAAATATAGTCATGAACTGGTTGTGAAAGCAGCAGGCCCTTATACGCTGTCTTATTAATTGGTAGGTTCTTTTCAAAACCACACGAAAAATTTCAAACATATGAAAAAGGACCTTTCTAGGGGTGACGTATTTTTAAAAATAGAGAAAAAAAAAATACTTGAATATTTGCCTGTTTGTAAAGTGGTTATATTCCAGAAAATTCTCAAGTAACAGTCATAATGGCTAAATGAGAAACAAGCCTGGCGATATTTGCTGATTCAGTTTGGTGCGTATCAATCAACAAATCGCGCTGCTTTACTGCAATAATTTCCGTTTACGGAAAGGTTATATCTAGATTTTTTGTTATACAAATGCACCAAACTTGGTATGCGATATACATATTTTGAAAAAAATATGCTGATTCATTTAATTTTCATTTCGTCTGACATGTAGCGCTGTCATTTCTTTCTATGAATTCTAGATGGTTATATCTCAGCATCTATTAGTGAAAATGGCAGCAAACTGCATATAAAAATTTTTAATTATATGAAGCTATGTTGGTTAAATTCTTGTGGATGTTATTGGTAGATGGTGCTGTAATATAGACTAATATAGAAGAGAGTTTTGTGATCACCACAGAGTGCAAGTATCTCATTTCATTATGTGTTTGTTCTGTTTTATTATTAAAAAATACATTGTATTTTTGTTTTTCGGTTGTGACTACTTTCCGTAATCTCTTTTTTCAAGAAATTTACTGATTGTTATTGTGCTAAGCGGGAGGAAGATACTTTATTATTATTCAAAATAAGAGGCGTGTATAAACGCTATCTTGAAATGACCATGAAATCAAGCTATACGAAGTGCAAAGTGAAAAACATTGTAAGGAAAAAAAAAATAGCTTAGTCTTGTTATTGTAGCGGCAATAAAAAGTCAGTGTTCAACTGGTTCGTTATTTTAAAATTGTTTTCGGGAATCTGGCAGAAAAATTTGCAGGTAAGACATAAACACTAGTTTATGTTTTACTATATTTAAGTTTGTTCTTAATCTTAAACGATTTAAGAATTGAAAACAGTTATAAGAACAATTTAATGAACTTTAATTAAAAAATTATTGTTAACACACATATATTTAAACAAAATATTACAGCCTTAATGAAATTAGCGCGTATGTCCTGAAATATGTCTTACATGAGGATCTCTGCTCTTCCATATCTGCGTCATCTCGACACATTTATCTCATAGTAACTCAGGATAATTATCATGTATTCAACGACAGATTTCCAAGATTAGTGAAAACCAATGTTAGTGGAGATAGGTGGAGACTTTGTTACCCATAGGCACTTCATAGGCGTCTCTGATGCTGTAGTGGATAGTGATGTTACATTAATGAACGTAGCATGTAGGACGTAAAAACATTTAAAAACTATCAGATGCATAATTTTGCGTTTTTATTGTTGTTATCTGTTACAGATTTTTAAATTGTTAAAGACATTTATTTTCTAATCGTTATATGACGTTACACTTTTCTGTCCCGTTTACCTTGAAAACCTTAGGCTATGGTTGGAACGTCATTTGAATGGGATGGTAAAATTTAATTTTCTAAATGCCCATTTAACGAGAATTTTCAGACGTATAGAAATAAATACTTATCTTTAGTGGTTTTGTATTTACAGTATAATAGTAACGTTAGTGAAAGTTACATTGATGTTCGTCCCATTTTTATGTTAGATACACGATCATATTTTCGTAATTAAGTCATGTGCTAAGGGAAATATACAAGACTAAATTTGAACATTTATATATTTTAAAAGCGGGGAAAAAATGTTTAAAATAACTGCTGAAATAAAATTAAAAATTTAATTATAATTCTTACCGTGTATCAATGAAATCTGACGCGATTAATGGAGTATATAACTTAGTTATATAATTCCTTTTAAAATTAGCTTTTGATAATATATCTAATCATTTTAACAAATTATAATTTTGGACGCATTTTTGGACGCGTAATTTTCCTTTTGTGAAGCATGAGTTTTTGTTGAAAGAGCAAAGAGGCTGAAATGAACATACAAAATGAAGAAAGTCAAATTTGTACATACTTTTTTTTGTTTATATTTGATTGCCAGCTTTAATCTACTGAGGTGCATACGGTCCCCATGTTCGAATGCTGGTCCTGTGGGATCGTAATTGAGCATAGCTTCTAACTCATATGAGCTGCGTGTATGATCAAGAAGGGAAGTGGCGAAGTTCTGGCACTGACGTCGAAGCTCCTAAAAAAAGAATAAGTAATCTTTTTCGTATGCGTTTAAAAAATTGAATATGAAAAATAATGCTGCAGAAAAGTTTGATATAATTATAATATTTTAACTAAAAGAGCAAAAACATTTCATTAGGACATTTTATCTGTCATGCAATAAAGAAATGAGTTTATAAGTACAGTATGGAACATAAAAAGCAGGAAAAAAAAAAGGCCACGATACAGAAAAATTGACTTATAACTTTTTTATTTGTAATGACTGCAAAATTAATGATTTAGATAAATAAAACCGCCATGCTTGCATTATACCAAACAGATAAAATGATACCTATGTGCATTTTTGATTTAGTAATTCTCTTTATTACACTCTACAAAGTAATTAATTAAAGTCTACATAAAACTTTCTTTTTAAACGAACTATAATAAACAAATACTTTGTATTCCATTACGATTTATTACATGAAATAAAATTATTTATTTGTTAAATTTAAACGATTACTTAATAAAAATATGTATTCTGCATTGGGTAATTCCGCCTTTATATTAAATTATTGCTTTAATGCGCAATGCCATAGTAACTAGAGGGGATCTTTATAAGGATCCGCTCTATGTACTTGGTAGGATCATGTCGCTGGAGTCATAGGCTTTGTTTAGTTTTGCTGACGAATGAGGACTGGCAACAACAACAACAATATTATACTGTTTTTTTTTTTTTTTCATATAAAGCTCAGAAATTTCACTGTGCCGAAATATCATAAATAATTTTTTCTAGCTCTTGCAAAGTTGTAGGCTACAAATTTCGAATCCCCTCCTCTTTTATAGACTATACATTTACGAGCGGATTGAAATTAGGACTATTTCCAGGTCTGGTAAAGAAGAAATCCTACGATATCCTTTGTGGTATTTAACTTAAAGTGATAAAAAGGTATGATTACTTACAGAATTTTAGGTGCTCACTGGGATGGATAGATAAGTCTAACAATTTGAATCAAATAAACGTACCACAGATGCCGTATAGCAAGGTGAATTATCATCTTCAAATGCTGATTGTGAAAAAGTCTGAGCTATCTCCAAAATAATTGGTCGGGCACCACTTTTATAATGGCCGTGTTTTATTTCGAGTTAATCGATCTCTTGAGCATGAAAATTTGCCTGATTCCTTCAAATTTTCTGCAGATCCCATGTATATTCCACTGTTTTGAAAGTTTATTTTTCGTTATTTCGGTCATATTTTCGTCATCCGCCCTGCTTGTTTCGTTCAGCTCGAAATAAGTTAAACTTGACTCATCAGAGGAAACCACTTAAGCCCAATAATTAACTGACCATTTTTTTTTTTTTTTTTTTTTTTTTTTTTTTAGCTCAAAGAAACCTTGTTTTCTTATTTATTCCCTTAATAATGGCTTTTTTCAGATTTTCTGGCATTTAAACGTGCTTTGTTTATTCATCGTTGCACTGTATTTAAAGAGATTGTGTTGCTAAACAATTTTTCTGAATCCCTTATATTTTCTTAACATAATACAATCCGATTTTTTTAAACATTGGTTGTTTAACTTGCGATCACGTCGCTTGGATGAGCAACGTGGCCACCTAGAGCCAAATTTCCAGTTTAAACACCCAAAATATTTTATGTCTTGCTAAAAACCATCTCACCGATGTTTCGTTAATATTTAATAATTTTACCATCTCACGTTTTAACTTTTTTCATTTTAAATTAATACATTTTGTGGTATTGCCTTATCCTTGCCATTTTCGAAATACTTTCCTAACAAATGTATTTTATTATGTTATTTGGCTCAATCCTAAATTGCACGTGGAAAATGACGTAACAGAATCTGTTTGAAAATTTACTTTTTAAACGATACAATTGGTAGCTGCAGAAAGTGAAATAGAAAATATTCAAATGCGACTTTTCTTAATTATTATTATTATTATTATTATTATTATTATTTTTGTCCTTACACCGTATAATCTAAATTTTGACTTTCAACCAATTTTTCTTTTGTTGCATACAGAAGAACTTTTAAGAGTTTTACGGTCTATATTTTAGTAATCGATGTTTAAATGATCGATCTTTAAATCGTTGCAAAATGTAATATGTTTTGAATATAAATCACCATAGTATGACTTAAAAAAAAAAGGTTATGACGTTCGTTAAATTTGTAAACAATTGTATCTATTTATTATTATTATTTAGCTTAGTAGCAGATCTCTTTGTGAGTGAAATAATATTGAAGTTAATATATTCAAGAAGATTGTTTCCATTTTATAGTCATAAAATAGTATATATATATATATATATATATATATATTATGACAACGATAAGAATGGGAACGAAAAATAAACAGATGAATTTGCTGTCACAAAAGCCAATTTGGTAACTAGTTAGCTTAATTAAATTATTTAAATAAAATGTATATATATATATATGTACACTAAGGGAAAAAAAAAAAAAAAAAGCTGCATTGAAGAAAAATTGACCTATACTTTTTTTATTTGTAATAACTTCGAAACTAATATATTTGAAACAAATAAAACTGTTACGTTTGCATAATACCAAAGAGACGAAATGATACCTATGCACATTTCCGATGTAGTAATTCGCTTTATTATGCTTTATAAAAATCTACATAAAACTTTCTTTTTAAACGTAATGTAATAAACATATACTTTGTATTCTATTTTGATTTATTATATGAAATAAACAAGTTATATTATAACATATGAAACAAAACTATTTATTTATTAGAGCTAAACAATTACTTAATAAAGATTTGTATTCTGCATTGGGTTAACTCCCCCTTTATATGGAATTACTGCTTTAATGCGCAATGGCATAGTATTATACAGTGTTTTAATATAAATCTCATAAACTTCATTACGCCAAATATCACAAATAATTTTTTTCCAGTTTTTGCAGAGTTGTAGGCTGAAAATTTCGATTCCTTCCCGCCTTCCCCCCCCCCCCTCCCGACACCTTTTTATAGACTAAACATTTTCGAATGTATTGAGATTAGGACTATTTGCAGGTCTGGTGGAGAAGAAATTCTACGATATTCTTTGTGGGATTTAACTTAAAATGAAAAAATATATGATTACTTATAGAATTATAGGTGCTCATAGGAATGGATAGGTAATTTTAAGAATTTGAATAAAATAAACGAACCACAGACGCCCTGTAGCAAGGTTAATGCTGTTTGCAGAAAAGTCTGAGATACTTTCAAAATAGTCCGTCAGGCACCACTTTTCTAATGGTGTTTTATCGCGAGTTAATTGATCCCTTGAGCATGAAAATTTGCCCGACTCCTTAAAAAGGTATGCACCTCCGTATCATAATGTTCGGAGAATGTGTCACTGTTTTGAGAGAGCAATTTTCCTTAAATCGGTCACATTTTTGCCGTACTACTGGAATTTTTCATCAGCTCGAAATAAACCAAACTTGATTCATGAGAGAAAACCAGATCAGCCCAATAATTAACTGATATATTTTTAAAATTTTTGGTCAACTAAATTCCTGTTTTTTTTTTTTTTTTTTTTTTTTTTTTTTAATTATTATTATTATTATTATTATTATTATTTTTCCTTAAAAATATCTTTTTTTCCAGATTTTCTGGTTTTTAACCTGTTTTGTTTAATTGTTGCTGCACTGGTTTTGAAGAAATTATTTTGCTAAACACATTTTTGAATCTTTTCTAAGTTCTGAACATGATGTAAAACGATATTTTAAGCATTTGATTTTTAACTTGCGGTCATCTTGCTTGGATCAGCAACGTGGCCACTTAAAGCAAAATTTCCAGCTTAAACAGCCAAAACAATTTTATATCTTGCTAAAATCTTACCAGCATTTTGTCAACATTTAATTATTTTGTCATCTTGCGTATTAAAATATTTTTTGATTTTCATTCAAAAATTAATACTTTTTATGGCATCGTTAATTGCCTTATCCTTCCCTTTTTGAAATACTTTTTAAAATTAAAATTTTCCTGACAATTGTAATTTGTTTTTAACAGATTAATAGGCTCAATCAAATGCGTACGTGGAAGACGACGTAATAAAATCTGTTCGAAAATTTGCTTTTTAAACGATAAAATTGACGGTGGTTACGGAAAGAGAACAGGAATATATCCAAGTGCGACCTTTTTTTTTTTTTTTTTTTGTCCCTTAGTATATATAATAAAAATAAGTTATGTATCAAGGATTATTTTTTTAAACCCCATAACTTACATAAAAATGCATTCATTCTTCATTCTACTGTAAGATATGAGGAAATTTCTATAAAATATATGCGTAATGACGAATTTTTAAACCTTTCCCCAAGATTAAAAAATTTCAACTCTTATATATTTAAATAATCTGTGCTAATAACAGCAATTTTTGCTATTAATTAACAAATCAATATATTTTTAAATTATGAAAAATTATTAATAGGTTCATCAAATTTTATTACTTTCTTGTCATTGAATTTTTTGATAACCAGGTTTAAAAATTTCTTATTTCTATTATATAAATAGAGTGGAATATGTCTTCTTAACACTTAAATGGATGACTTATTTACTTTTGACCGAAAAATAAATTATACGCAGATTTTTATATAGATTTGTGTAAAAATACAAAATAATAATGATTAAAATAATGATGATAAAATGGTAATTAGTATATAGGTTTTATTTATTTTTAGTTAATTGCTAAGAAAAAAGTTTGCATATATTTACTGAATATTTATTACAAATATTGCGAAATAAAGAAAAACAGCTTGAATTTTTGAAATAAATCTCCAAAAAAATTCATTTCATTTTCGCTCTTAACTTTCACGAACTTCTTAAAACGTGTCAAAACAATTCGTCAATCTAAATGTCACATTAAAAAGTGCACAGATTATTATTTTTTCTTATTTTTTCTCCCTTTCTATACTTTGCTTGAATGAACTAAAGTAATATCGCAAAAAAGTGAAAATTTCACTACGGTTAATACTTTATTGGGAGTAAAAGACAGTGTCAGTGTTTCGTTTTTGAGACACTATGCATTTAAGGATTAATTACACATTTAAAATGTAAAAATATTTGCTTATTTCATCGCAATAGTATTTTTTTTAACCAAATCATAGCTGTTTAATACGTTTAAATAAGTAACTGTTTACAGTAACTGATATAAATACACTTTAGAAAAATATTACACAGGGTAGAAATTTTGATGAAAAAATAAATTAGAAATTAATTTAGTACTACACTTACTTGATATTCATTTTTAAACTCTTGCTCCATGAAGCTTAATCTTCTCAGCTCCCAAGATAGCTCGAATGCTGACAAAATGGGATCTTTGCTGGACAACGCGATCAATGAAGGCGAAGCCAGAGCTCGATACGAGTTGATACGAGATCGCGAATGTCGCAAACTATCTTCAGATCTCGATTTGACGCAATCATTACATCCACAACGTACTTCATGGGGATTGGGGATTTTGATATCTAGGGAAGCTTCGGTGGTATCCGAAACTCTGTCCAATAATAACTTTATTATTTCATAGTTATCACGATGAGCAGCTAACATCAGAGGAGTTATGTCTGGAGTGAATGTTGCAATATCCCGATCAATAGCTTCCCAACTCTATAAGAGAAAAGAAAATACATTTCGTTATATATTACATTCCGTTACAGTGAAATATGATATGTACTATTAAATTAAATCATATTTCTGTTCTGCAGTAGGTAGAATCAAAATATAGGGGAAAATATCACCATGATTTGGGACTTTAAGCGAGACATGACAGTAAAAAGGATAGTATGAAAGATAAGGTTGCTTGTTACTGAGAACAATAGTTTGGTTCAATCGTTCACAATTTTTAACAATGTATAAGACTAAGATACAAAAATTAAAAGTTGTGTTCAAAATAATAAACAATCTATAATAAGCAACCTATTTTTCAATAAATTTATAATATTATGAATCTTAAAATAATAATTTAATCAAAGAGGTGAAATGCATATACAAACAACAAACTAACGTTTATAGAAAAATTTGATAAATATACGTAGGGGTTTCAAAAAGTAAGGTAACAAGAGCTCCGACGGGTGTCCAGATTATTCATTGGAATAAAAATTCCTCTGAATATAAAGAAGGCGATCACAGGAATCAAACGACGACAACAGACGGAGTTAGTTGTCCAGTAACATGACTAAATCTCAGTTAGAATATGGCTGCGTTGTCGGAAACATGGTCCGTGATTGAAATAAGAAATATAATAAGGTTTTTGTATTTAAAGAAAAATCCTCCAGTTGAAATTCCTTGGTAATTGTTAGAAATGTACGGTACAAGTGTTATGTCACGAAAACAGTGTGATTTTGGTACACGGAATTTGACAAAGGCAGAAGAGATTTGCAAGATGAAGAAAAAGCAAGGCGACCAAGCACGTCCATCGCAAATGACAATGTATGCGGTGCCGAAGCTTTGATTTAAGGCGATCGTCGCATAACTGTGAGTAAAATTGCCCAAGAACTCAATATCGCCATTAGCAGTGCACACAATATTATGCATGAACAACTGGGCTATCGGAAGACATGAGCTCGTTGGGTACCGAGATAACGCACAGATGAATAGAAAACCACGCGAATGGGATTGCCTCTCGAGCATTTAATGCGTTTTTAGCGGGAGGGCATTACATTCCTACAGCGTATTCGTACCGATGATGAAACATGGGTGCATTGTGTGACGCTCACGTCTCAATGTCGTGGAAACATCCCTTATCACCCCCTGTTAAGAAATTCAAAGAAACGCCATCTGCAAAGAAAGTTATGGCTACAGATTTTTGGGACAACCAACGAGTGTTGCTGATTAATTTCCTCACTCATGGAGCAACCGTAAATGCTGCCAGCTATTGCGCCACGCTGGATCGATTGCGAAAGGCAATTCACCGTAAACGACCGGGACTGCTCACAACAAGTGTTGTGTTGTTGCACAACAATGCTCGAGCGTATGCAGCCACAGTTACGCGCTGTTTGTTACAGCGTTTTCGGTGGGAAGTATTGGACCACCCTCCTTACAGTCTGGACCTCGCACCAAGTGGTTTCCATCTCTTTGGACCATTAAAGAAAAACTTGGGAGATCAGCATTTCAGAACCGATGCTGAGGTTCAGCAAGCCGTCTTGGCGTGGTTGCACAACCTTGACGCTGATTTCTTCGATGCCGGCTTCAATCGTTTTGTGTACCGATGGGACAAATGCCTCAATAAGTATAGTAATTATGTAGAGAAGTAATATGTACCTTTGACTTCCTACATTGTATTTTTTTTTTCCTGAATAAACGTTTACTCTGAATGGGCTTGTTACTTCACTTTTTGAAACCCTTTGTATTTTATAGCTCAGGAGTATACAAATTAGTTTTTTTTTTTTTTTAATGTTTAAGATTGTATTTATATTGCTATATATATAGTGTCACCGAGTTTTCACTGGTTAATTAATATATACGTAAATTAATGAAAAACCAGGCGATTATTTTTTGAGCATTTGAGACTTTTCTTAACATGTTATAAGGCTACGTAGTTTTATACTTACATTGTTGAAAAAACTGAAAATTATACATATTAAGGTATCACAAAAATTCATAAATTTTATACGTTACAATTACATAAAAATGCATATTAAATAAATTATTTATTTCTCAATCGTGGATTTGTTCGTTTTCTAGAACAGCGAAATATTAACAAACGTGTAACAACAGTAACAACCAAAAAAAAAAAAAAAAAAAAAAAAACCATATATTTAAAAATTTTACTGATACTGTAAACAGCTTATAGAAAATATTGTATTAATGGAAAATAAATAAATAAAATAAAATAAAATACAGAAAACTGAATTTCTTCCGAAATATTTCTATATGGTATTTCTGTATCGTCTCTCCATCTGTTGAATTATTGTCTGCCCACGTTTTTTTTTTTTTTCCTTTTCCATACAAGTTATAATATTAACTTTTCAAGCAGTGCCAAAAAACATTGCAAGAATACCAATAATGGTCTTCGAAATAGCAGAAGGACTATTTAATTACATTGTACAAAAGTTTATTTTCGAATTTCAATTCTAGCCGCTACCCTATGCGTAATAGAGGTTTCTTTTCTTTAACTAATTTAGGCATTTTGTGAGTCTAAAAATGGATTGATATTTATTTACTTATTTTATTTGAAAATTCTAACAGAGTTCCTTTACAGAAAACGAAACCATTCTTTAACCTATAGGCAGAATGTCCGGTATCACCAGTTTGGCTTATTTACGTTTCTTAAAATGCATTGTTTCTTAATATCAGTTTACAGATATTATTTTCATGATTACGAAATTTGAAATAATAGGTTGATTAATTTCCTACTGATCTAAATGTACCCCAGCAAGGAATCGAACCTGGGATCTATAAATCACCGTCACATTGCTCTACAATATCCCGGACAGTTCTCGCCCGAAATAATTTTCTGAATGTGGTTATGTTCATCACGATAATTTATTAGTTAAATTTTCACATCAATCAAATTCTATAAATCATGGATTTCTCTTGCATCTCAGTGGTAGAAGATTGGTTGGTTGAGTCGTATGTCGTAGGTTCGATTCTTAAGCGGAATATCTTTTGCTTAGTATAAAATTATTTAACCTTCTATTCCAAAATTTTTTAATTAATACGGTTGAAGGGAAAATTAATCCATTATTTTCTTACGGTTTGGGCTATATTGTTTGAAAATATATTATAAAAAACTCAGAAAAAAATATTAGAGATTTGACTTATCAGAGCTGTATAAATTAACAGATAATATCGTTTGGTAAGGAAAGACCTCAATTTATTTATTTAAAAAAAAAAGTTGCAAACCGGAGATTAAAATCTAAACGGAATATCGAAAGTCATTATTAGAATTGCATAAAAAAAAAAAAAAAAAAGTTATCCATTAGTTTTAGTTGTCAGAAATTTTACATCAGTTTTTTCGGTATCTGAAGTAATTTCACATATTTTTTTTTTATTTTAACAAGAATTAAGTAAACATCTATTAAACATTTAAAGAAAAGCATCATAGCAAAATATGTTTGAAAAATGTACTACCCTTCTTTATTACGAATGAAGTAATAAACGTAGATAAAAATCGTATGTCTTAAATAACTGGCTTCTTTTTTTGACCAGATTATAGCTGGTACAATAATTTTCCTCTGATTCATTAATCAAAATAAAATCAATTTTATAACATTCAAGCACAAAAAGTTAAGTTTATAAACTTCAAAATTTCTGAAATTTATTGTTTTATTTATTTATTTTCAAATGGAACGCGATTGGTTTTATTGTTCTCAAACATTTTGAGAAAAGAATTTTGGCGCTACCACTTTCTCGAGTTTTGAAATAATTTTTAAATTTTATAATTATTTATTTATTTATTTTTATGTGCTATAACCACTACACCCTTACACAACAACAAAAATTTTATAAAATATCAAGCTGAAACATTTATGGCGATCTTCTTTAGTAAGTTATGTTTAATTATTTTTTCAACCATTATTGAAAAAAATATGCATTACTCTAAAACTTTAACCTGAGGATATTCTCCAAACCTTTGTATTATTAATTAATTTGATTAAATAAATAAATAAAAAGAGTAAAGATAGAGATGGTGAAGATACAGACTTACTACAAAAACTTTTCTCGAGGTTTATTAAAGCCGATAATTACTAAAGACTATAGCTGAATGTCATTTCTGATAATTATACAGTTTAATTACTATAGTCTGTGAGTAATGATAAAAGCTAACTATAAAAATTTTCGATAAAGCTAATTATACTAATCATTTTGTCTTAGAGCATTAATCAAATGATTTTCTAACTTTTGCTGACACAATTCTTGAAAATACTTTAGTTATTATTTTTATTTTTATTTTTAATCGAAATCTAGGATAGCGCTAGATTTTGAAATAACAAGTAATATTTGATTTCTAGTAGACTTTTTTTTTTTTTTTTTTTCAATTTGAAAGATTCTAAAAATAAATGTCAGTATTATTTCATTTGTAATAAAATTTATATATTAAAATTAGGGGTTAGGTACCATTGAACAGTGGAAATGCCAGTAAAAAATGATCACGATTCTTTTACAATAATTACAAGTTTTAAAATTAATTACTTTTAAAACTTGTAATTTTTAACAATTGAAGGAGAGATTTTATTTCTCTATCACAGTTGTTGGAATAGTTGTACATTTTTATTTTAATTTTTTCTTTTCCGATATAAGCTTTGCTCATAGGATTATAATGCAAATGATACATCACATAAACTTAAAAAAAATTGTGCGCATGAAAAAATACCCTATAATTGAAATGACGAAAATTAATTTTACTGGAAAGCTCTATTTTTTAGAAAAATATTACAATTACTATTTTAATAATCTGGTGTGTCACTCACACGACTTTCTCTTACCCTGAAATTTAACACTATAAATACAGGTTGCAGATTAAAAGGTAAGATAACGAGTACTGTTGTGTAAACCTGTGTTAAACAATTCATATTAGGCTTCTGAAGAGTTTTATATGATAATTAGTTATGTGTGAGGGGGGGGGGGCTACCGCCCCCCTCAACCCCCCGTTTCATTAATGCACCTACATTTACATAGAATTTAATTCGGTTATTAAAAAATAATTCTGTTTTTTAAAAATAATTTATTAAAATTATTATTTAAAAAAATTATCTCTTATGATAATGCAGACGATTTCCATATTAGAGAAGTGGTATAACACCAAATATCCAAAAAAAGTCCATTTTATTCTCATCATTAAAAAGAAGGGGAAAAAAAAAACGATTTTTTTTTTTTTTTTTTCCGTTAAAAGTAAAAAAAGTGATAACTTTGTTTTAAATTATCGCAGATCGATGGTTCAACCATTCGTTTTAAAGGTATTGGCGAGCTCTTTTGAAAGATACCCATCATGGAAATTTACTCCCCTCGAGGGGGTACTTCCCCCCAGGGGGTGAGGCGAGGCTCCTACATACACAAAAATTTTTTCCCAGTTAACTATCTCTATTACAAAAAATATATATTCGTTTCATTTGGTTTAGTGCAGTCTATAGACGTTAAACTCTACTTTCCTGCAATTTCCCCCATAGACGTAATGTATTAGAATTCTCTTGATTGTCCCTGTACACGAACCATTTGCTTGATCTTAACGAAAAGCTTACTGTAGCATCCCTATATGATACAAATTTAGAATACCAAGTTTGAACTTTCTGCCATAATTTGTTTTTGAGATATGCTGATAACAGACACACACACAGACACACACACAGACACACAGACCAGTTGCTAAAAACATGATTTTCGTATTCAGGGGACCTCAAAACGTGTAAATATAACAAAATCTCGCGTTCGAAAATTTGACCCAAAAACAATACTTTCTCTACCTTATGAGTAAGAGAAAGTAAAAATGATCTTGATTTTCGGCGTAATTATGCTTATAATTACAAAACTTATAATGTTAAAAAGTCAATTGTTCGTCATTTCATATATCTATATCATGTAAACTCTGTTAAATTTTCATTAAATTCTAGTTAACAGTCACGAAGATATTGTGCGCGCATCGACAAAAAAATTGCTCTCATAGTGTTATAAATAAAATTTTAAATAAAAACTGCAGAATTATTTTAATGACTTTAATAGAGAGATAAAACCCTTCGTAACACCTGTTAAAATTTACAAGTTTTAAAATTAACTATTTTTTGAATTGTAAATAAAGTTATGGTCATTTTGTTTCTGATATTATTTTTCCTTTTACCTGACCCCTTAAATCAATAAATAGACAATAAGACTTCTTCACACACCATAAATGTGTGTGAAGAAATAATTATAAAAGTATAAAATTAATAATAAATAATTATAAAAGTATAAAATTATTTCAAAACTCGAGAAAGTTATAGCGCCAAAATTCTTTTCTCAAAATGTTTGAGAACAATAAAATTAATCGCGTTCCATTTGAAAATAAATAAATAAATAAATAAATAAAACAATAAATTTCAGAAATTTTGGAAGTTTATAAACTTAACTTTTTATGCTTGAATGTTATAAAATTGATTTTATTTTGATTAATGAAATAGAGGAAAATATTGTACCAGCTATAATCTGGTCAAAAAAGAAGCCAGTTGTTTAGAAGACATACGATTTCTACGTTTATTACTTGATTCGTAATAAAGAAGGGTACATTTTTCAAACATATTTTGCTATGATGCTTTTCTTTAAATATTTAATAGATGTTTACTTAATTCTTGTTAAAATAAAAAAAATTATGCGAAATTACTTCAGATACCGAAAAAACTGATATAAAATTTCTGACACCATTATGGTGTGTGAAGAAGTCTTATTGTCTATTTATCGTTTGTACACCAGTTTTGCATTTAGTTTTGGCCTTAAATCAATGTCATTCTTCTACATTAAATCATTATGATTTTTTCAAAGAAAATAAAGGTAAAAATAATTAATTTACTATTCTTTTAAATAGTATTTGTATTAAAATTTTTTTAAATTTTAGATAGAGGAAAAAAATATTAAATAATTAAAAACTAAAAATTATAAAACGAACAAAATTCAATTCAGCGAATTTATGAAAAGTTACAGAACCAAATCTCTTTAAAAAATAAATAAACTTCAATTAGAAGGTTTATATAATTTTCTCAATTTAATACTTATCTTGATTATTATAGATAAATCTTGGATATTTATATGAATACTATCTTGAATATCACAGAAAATTTCAATAATAACACTTAAATGTTATCAAAATATTAATAATAATCTCTTCAGTAATTTAATTATTATTATTATTTTTTTTTTTTTTCGTGGAGTTTTGCATCTTCGCGAATAATTCGAACGCGTTCATCATTAAAAAAAAAAAAAAAAAAAAAAAATTCTACCTGTTATTCTAAATGTTATGTTATTTATTAATGAAAGAAAAAGTTCTACAAGAAATTGAATAACCTGATTGACAATAATTTTTTATAATTCATGACTCAGTAACATTTCTCAGTAACAGATTTATAATATTTGATGTAAAATCTATAATAATTTTTTTTGCTAATAACTTTTATGCTTGAAGAAGCATTATTCTTTTCGCATTATTCCGAATTTTTTTTACCATATTAGCTGACTCAGTGGAAGTCTTGAGCCCCTCCAGCTACCTCCGTGGGTGTACTACTTTATGTGTATTTTGACATAATGTCCTTACTACTTATCTTGACGAGAAAAAATTAACTCATTCACTAACATTATCAAAATAATATATTAAAACGAATAAACATGTTGCTTACAAATTTCACCTTCCTACAGCATAATATTGGGACTGGGTGGTTTTTCCATCCTTCAGTTTCCCGAGCAAGTCTTCCGTACTTCACTATCTCTTCGCCTTGCGTTTCTTTCCATCTCCGATTGAAGGCGGCATCACTGTCCTTCACTTTCTTCTCTTTTTTATTAGTGAAATAAAAGTGTGTGGTATCATTTTTTTTCTTTTTTTTTTTTGCATTTGACTAACTAAAACGATCTCACCGTCTAGACTAGACATATCCACCACTAAATCCATCTTTCGGAATTGACAAAATGAAATGAGAAGTGAGTGTTTCTTTCAAAACAACACTTTAAAACGAATTGCTATATCTGAATTTCAAAGTTGGGAAAAATTGGCAAGCAATCAACAAAGGCCAATCCAAGTAAAGTGATCCTTTAGTACAGTGGTGGTCAAAATTATAAGAACAAGAAAAAAATCGCTAAGTCTTGGCTACAGTTGCCCAGAAAATTACGCAAATTTTATGGCTGGAAACCAACGATAAATAAAGCTATTTTTTTACTAGCTTTGATGGAAATGTATGAGAAATCCATATATATTCATAAAAAGTATTTTAGATTTAGATAACCATGTGATATGTACAAAATTATAAGGACAACTGAATTTGTGTGTTCTAAAAGTAAAATTTGCATTATTTTTATTTTATTTTATTTTATTTTATTTTATTTTATTTTTTGTTTACATGACATTTCCAGACGACATAAAGGCTTAGAAAGATATTCTATTTTTAATTTCATGCCACTAGCTGCTAAAATTTTAGAGTTTGAGAAAGGAAAAGTGGTTGCTTTTAAAATTTCAGAACTTACTGCACGTCAAATTGCGAAAAAGCTAAACAGGTCGAGAACGGCCATTTATAATTTTTTTTTTTTTTTTTAATACCGGAAAATATGAACGGAAAACTCATATTGGTAGGCTACCTTCTTTCTGTGAGTAATGATAATAAGGAGAATTTGCTCTAAAAAATAAACATCGACGGAAATTAAACAGGAATTAAACTTACAATGAACTGTTCGACTGAATTGTTACTCGACTGAATTATTACTCGAACTGTTCGACGTATTTTACAAAAATAAAGTGAGATTTGATATGGAAAACTTATGTCATGACCACCTCTTACAAGAGTTCATAAGAGACTAAGCGGGTGGTCTGCCAAAAACTGCATTACTTTGAGGAAAAATTGAGATAACTTTTTTTTTTTCTGATGAGAAAAAGTTTATCTTGGAAGGACCAGATGGTTTTTGCTACTTTTGGTATAATTTTTGTTAAGAAAATGAAATTTTTAAAAAGCTTACATTTGGAGGTGAGTAATGGTTTGGGGAGGTTTTGCAATTAACGAGAATATTTTTTTCTGTTTCAAAAACATGTCGAGCAGTTCGAGTTCTGCGTAAGTTTAATCCTGTTTAATTCCGTGTACGTTTATTTATTGGAGCAAGCTCGCCTTATTATCATTCTTTTCTCACGCACAGAAACAGAAGATGGCCTTCCATATTTGTCAGTACTTTTAAGAAAATTACAAATGATCGTTCTCGATGTATTCAGATTTTCGCAATTTGACGTGCAGTATGTCCTGAATTTTTAAAAGCAACCACTTTCCCTTTCTTAATCCCAGAAAGTTTAGTACCTAGCGGCATGATTTTAAAAATAGAATAGGACGCTCCCAGTTGCTTACTAAGCATTTATGTCGACTGGAAGTGTTGTGTGCAGAACAAAAAACATGCAAATTTTGCTTTTCAGAACACACAACTGTCTTTATAATTTTATCCATACCATATCGCTGTCTAAATCCGAAATACATTTTATGAATATGGATTTCCCATATATTTTTACGCAAACTAAAAAAAAAAAAAAAAAAAAAAAACTTTATTTATTATTGATTTTTAACCATAAAAAGACCGTGGTTGACCAGTCGGTAGAGCGCCGGGCTCGTGTATACTAGCCAAAGACCATCGTGTATACTAATGGTGGCTGGTGCACGTAAAATCTGTCCTCCATGTTCCCATTAAAATTATACCTCTGGGGGTTACCGAAGCGGGGGAGCCATCATTTCCGTGTAGGATGAAAATTGTGATGGCATGTCTCTGGACCACCTCTAGGGGTAAGTCCCAGACCGTCTCCAATTGCCCATTGCGCAGCACTAGTGCGACGTAAAACCCAACCAACAAACCATCCAACCATAAAATTTGCATAATTTTCCGACCGAGTGTAGCCAAGATTTGGCGATTTTTCCCTTGTCCTTATAATTTTGACCACCACTGTAGGAGAGAGAAAGAAAACAGAATTTTTTTTGCGCATTTTAAATTCTTTCATAATTACTACTTCAATGTCCTTCAAATTTCTCTCAATTGTTTTGTTTTATTTTACAATATATTTCTGAAATTTATCTGTTATTTTTTATTGATTATATATATATATATATTTAAATTAAATCGCATGAGCCTCTACACACTGGGGAATTCGGGGAAGGAAACATGTCTGTTGCGAGCAATTCCTTCTCGCGCCAATAAAATAAATATGAAAATATTGCCTGAAATATCTAAGAGTAAATGATAGTATAAAATGAAATATAAATGTTTTTAATAATGCATTTATACGTAACAGTGTAGATATCCTAATATTCTTATTATTTAGTCTTCAAAACGATTTAGTAAGCTCACCGATTTTGTTCTGTCAGATCAAATATATGGAAAATTTAAAAGGAAACTGTTGGAGAAAAAAAATCGGGAAATTTATTCACCGCAAAAGTAAAATAAAAGCAGAAGTAGAAAACAATAGCGCTTCAAAAATAGATTATTTTGATAAATATGTATTATGAAGAATCGTAAGAGATTTTTATAAAACCGAAAAAATACCTTATTATTTCTATATTATTTCATGAAGAGAAAATAAATTTTATTTGACAAAAAGAAAATTTAAGGGAAAAGAAAAAGAAATGCATGAAATTAAATGTACAAGGAGAAAAATGAGTATATATATGTGTATATGTATATATGTAGAGATATGTAATAGTTTAATGGAGAACAAAATATTTAAGGAATATAGCAATACAAAAATGAAAACAGAACTCTTGTTTTCATTCATGTGGGATTGAAATTTAAGATTTGAAAAAATCAGACCTCTTGTAAATAAAAGAGAAGGACCCACGTACCATATTGAATTATACATGAAAGAAATTTACCCTTCAGTCCTCCCCCCATCAAACTCTAGTTTAATTTCCACAAAAAACTTTATTCAAAAATTAAGAAATATTAAAATTTACCAAGATCAAATTATCGCTAGTTTTGATGTTATTAACCTTTTTCCTACAATAGACATTAATGAAATCAGTAAAATTATAAACGAAAAAATTTCCGAACATTTTGGCCATAGTAAAATCAGTACAACTTTAATCGCCGCCAGTAACTTAATTTTGACAGAAAATTACTTCACGTTTAATAATCAAATTTATAAACAAGTTAAAGGGGTGCCGATGGGATCGCCTATATCGGGTCTAATTGCTGAATTAAAACTTAGATTAATAGAGAAAACAATTTTCACATCTTTTAAAAATGAAATAAATTATTGGTTCCGATACGTCGACGATGTTTTTTCAGTAATAAATGCAAATTCAAATGTTAATAACATAGTTAAAAAATTAAACAAAATTGACCAAAACATCCAATTTACATATGAAACAGAAAGCAATCATTGTTTAAATTATTTAGATGTTACAATTATAAGAAACGAACATAATGATGAAATAGAAACTAAAGTTTATCGCAAACCGAATAATAGGGATGAAATAATTAGTAATAAATGTAAAACACCATACAGATATAAAATTAATACAATCCAAACATATATTAATCGCGCAATCTTAATATGTTCAAATGAAAAACAAATTAACAAAGAACTTGAAAAAATCGCGACAATAGCAAAAAAGACAGGTTATCAACGAAAATTAATTTATCATCTATATAAAAAACGCATTAAAAAATTAAACTGTATCGAAAATGCTCATAAAACAAAACCAAAGTTCACTACCGCGATCCCATATGACAAAGGTGTAGCCAATAAAATTAAAAATAAAGCATCCAAAATAAATATTAATATCCCTACTAAGCCGAACCCAAATATATTTCAAGGAGTTAGAAATGACAATTGACCAAATGGAAACTGCAGGTATTTATCAAATAACTTATGAAACCGATGACATTAATAAAGGGTATTACATAGGCCTGACTAAAATAAAAATATAAACTCGCATTAAAGAACATAAAACTGATATTAAATTCAATAGAACTACAACCGCATTAACCAAAATTTTTCAAAACGATAATGTTAAAATTGATTTTAATGATATTAAGAAATTGGCGAATTACGAAAATCATTATTATGCCATGAACCGCGAGGCCGTGTAAATTATGAGCAATGAGCGCAGTTGCAACAAAAATGAGATACCGGACATAGACAAGTGGAGACACCTGTTCAAGAAAGAGAAGAGGGAGAATATTTAGTGTTGGCAGTCAAGCAAGCACACACCGACAGCAGAATTTGCCCTCAGGATGGCACGGGCCCGTGCCGAAAATATTATGCAAGCATTCCAAGTACGGTCATTTATTTATTTATAATTTCAAATATATTATACATTAAGACATACAATTTCGTTACCATGATAAAATATCATGAACATTCATTTTTGAATATTTAAACATAAAAGCTTCTTTACACAATTTAAAATAAATGCTTGCAGTACCGCGCTAAAAACACGTTGTATTACTACCTTGGAGGCAAAAATAAGAGTGCTTTGCCTCCAAGGTATGTGTTTTATACATCTGAAGAAGAAAGTCCACGTCCTTTCAAAACCGGTAGGCATAATTCAATACTCAGTGGTGTGTGCAGAAGTTTTACAGTTTAAATATTTATTATACATCAAGTTCTTTAACATATATTCATTTTTGAGGTTTACTCTCCTTATCACTGAAACCTCATTGCAATGGGTCTTTATTAATTTCGTAGAATTATGGGATGAAGACAAATTATTGCTCACAGCAGTTCAGTGGACATCGACGTACAGAAAATCATCCATATCCATCCAAACAAGTGTAAAATAGTATTAAACGGCCTTATCTTTGAAGCAGGTTTCGTTATTACTGGTGTTAGGAAGAAATATTAACAATCAAGACTTTTTTAAGTTAAAATAGGTGTCACTTAAAAGAAAAATTAACGCTAAATCAAAAATTCAAATACTTACATGAGGTGTTCCCTTGACATGATGATTTTCTTCATGCTCTAAAAGTAGTTCTACTGCTTCAACAAACTCTTCATTAATAGCATGTAATAAAGCATCTTTTGTTTCAACTTGACTATAAATAAGTAGTTGCACCATTTCTAAATTTTCGTTGTCTATTGCCATCAAAAGAGCAGATCGACCTAAAGGGTCAGTACAATTGATGTTAATTCCAGTTTCCTTTGCGCCTTCTAAATATCTGAAATATAAGTTTTAAAAGCATTACTTATACTGAAAGTTGACTTTAGTAAATAGTATTATACAAAAAGGACTGTAATTAAAAATATTAATTAAAAAAAAAATTCTGTAGAAATTAGCTTAGACAATGAAATACTACTTAACATATTATATATTAATTAAACCGTTGTTTATTAAATGCATTCAATTTCATTCAAATATAAAGACATGAGTTGCTTTATTTTCAATCCACTCTTGCCTGTAGGTCTTTCCAGTTTTTTCATGATACATATATATCTAATGCCTTTATCGTCTAAATAATTCAGACCACTTTTCTGATTTGAAGCTCCCTCCACGTTACACGAGTTCCACTACTCTGTTGTTTATTATCTCAGACATGTTTGTTTTAGAGTGTTTCTATTTTATTTCAAGTCTTGAATTTTAACAATATCTTCAACTTATTTCCAATCGTGGTTCAGTTTAGATTAAGGTACCTTGTATATTTGATTGAATAAGTATGCAGAGCTCATTTTCCATGCGGAAAAAATTGCTTTAATATAAGTTGTCGCTTTTTAAATCTTTCTCTCTTCTTTATAATAAGACTGTATTTTTATAATCATCTATCTTTTTCAATTAAAATGTTGGAGTATCAAAGTTTCTCATTTTAAAAATGCATCTAGAAATACCAAAGACTATAATAATAAGAAAGCACCACAGTGCTGGCTTTTTAAAGTAATAAGTACAAAACTTTGAATAAACACCATAAAATGCAATAAACTCACAACAATTGCTTCGGTTTGAAAGAAAACACGCCTCTTCGTCAGGCGAACAAAGTAGGCACACCGAGAAAAAAAAATGTACTGCCTTCATCTAGAATGAATAAGTGGTCATTTTCTAAACCCCTTAACTAGAAATATAGATTTCCGAGCTATGCGCATGAAGCACGCCAATAAACTGAATAGACGAAATGATCAAGAATTTCTAGTCTACACATTTCTGGATCGTGAAACAATATTCTGAATACTCTGAATCTTTTGTATTGCAAGAAATTCTCGCTTGATTTTCTAGAATTGGGTAATAAACCAAGATTATAGTTGCTGAAACCCGCCTTTTGTATTCGCACTTATTTGCAGAGATTTTTAAATAGCTTTGCCCTCGAGAATATAGGCAAACACTCTATAATTCTAATAGGAGTTTCTAGAACTCGCTTTCAAAGGGGACTAGAATTTATAAGAATGAGATGGAACTATTTTTTCTAGTCACAATTTAGATTCTAGAGGCCAGTTACAGAATTTTTTCTCAGTGCACGAGTGTTGAAATCAAACAGGCACTCATGCCTACTATGTTCGCCTGACGAAGGGTCATGTTTTCTTTCGACCCGAAACAGTTGTTGCGAGTTTATTGCATTTTATGGTGTTTATTCAAAGTTTTGTACTTATTAGCAAAGGCTATGTATAAATATATAAAGTATAAATAATTTATGAATTATTATTATTTTTTTTTAATTAAATACTTTATAAAATATTTTTGTGAGAAAATTATTAAAAGAAATATTTTGTAAAAAATCTTTTTAAATAAAAAAAAGTTTCCTTAAAAAATAGCAATAAACACTTAAAAGAAAAGAAAAGAAATGTATCGGACAGCTTTTAGCTTTTTGGGCATTTGCATGTAACTTCAAATTGAAGCAAATTTTATTTCCTATAGACACAAATCTTGTGAATGCTGAAAACATCGACATGTTTTGAATTTTTTGTTTTTAAGTCAAGGGAGAAGCTTTGAAAGCTTTTATCTCTGCATGACACATTATGTAAATATGGATCTATAAGAACCTGCACTATATCAAACGTGGGAATAAAAATTTATACTTCTTATTATTATTCATTTATGCTTACTTTTCTTTTAAAGTCTTTGTGATTGTATGAGTCTATAGAATGACATTTATTTTCTGGTTGATTTAATGTGTTAAGGAATTTTTTAAACTTATTTTTCGGTTTACAGTTAGGTTATAAAACTTACTTCGAAGAGAATATAATTTTATTTGTTTGTAATGGTAATTAAAAATACGTGCAATAAAATTGGTAACGAAATATAGGATACAAAACTACAAATACAAATAAACAATGATCGTGTTTTTTTTTTTTTCAGTTGACGATTTTGCCCTCTAAGCCTTCTAAATAATGAAATAGTACATAGAAGCATATCATTTTGTTAAAAGATATCCCATGCATAAAATATGTGAAAATTCATGGGTAAGTTTACTATTTTCGATAAGTTATGTTAAAGGCTCTTGTGTAGTGGTTTCGAAAACTTGAGGTATACATTTTTTTTTTTTTTTTTTTTTTTTTTTTTTGAGAATTTCTATTTAGCTGAATGGTTTTATTTAATATTCCGAGCACTAAAGCAGCAGGCACTTTCTTAAGGAATAATTCTTAAGGTATAAAGAAAAGATTTTCTTTAAGCGTTTACATAATTATTACATAATTTATGTTGAATCATTATACAATTGAAAAATACCTTAATAGCAAAACTTATGGTTCCTCACAACCTGTAAATAAATACAAAGCGCTCCACAGAAAACCCACTGACTATAAAATTAAAAATACTCAAAAATGAAGATTGAAAGAAGAATTAAACAAGTGATAGATTTATTTTAAAAACCATAGAATTCTGATATAGAAATTTAAAAATTAGTTCCATGAAAACTTGGTCATGGCTTAACTCGCATTCATGTAACATTTTAAAAGCTTCTGAAGCAAAAACAATTTGCAACCTTTTCGACACATTTCAACGGACCGACAGTTTGGCTGCTGGAGTAAGTAGAAAATGCTTGCCGTAGTCAATATATCCTGAATATGTGTTGGTTATTTCTACGGATTTTCCGCATAATGCAAAAAAGTATATTTGCTAAATACTAGCTAAATTCGTGTTAAAGACATGCAGCACACTCAAAATACTGAGTAAATTCCTTCTCTTGTTTTTATTTAACATCTAATGACACTTATAAATATGAGTTCATGATATGGACTCATGAACGATATCCTAATAATGATTGACGATGATGAATTGGACACTGGCTGCATAAAGTTCAAAAATTTGGTTCAATTTCACTGAAAATCCGCAATTTTGGTAAGGTCACTACATAAAAATTACCTCCTGAGTTGTAGTTTCGTTTTTGTTTTTTGTTTTTTTGTGAGAAATGATTACTAATGACATTTAATTTTTTTTTTTTTTTTTTTTTTTTTTTTGAACAGTTTTGTCGCAATTCTTTAAACGTTGATGGATAAACCAGGCACTTCTTGGTTTATGTAACATGGGTCCGACTTCATCATTACCCACTGGTTTCTGCCTTTTTTCAAGAATGCTTTCGGAATAGTGCCAATGATTCAATTTGTTGTACATGCAAAAATTGGAATAAGCTTTCATTTGCCACTTTACTCACTCAACCATTCTCAATCCCTGCAACTACACTTGTGAAACCTATTTAAGCACATTGCTTTTCCGTAATAACACTGCTCTGCGTGAAAACATCATTACTGCAAATTCTTATGTAAAATGACCTCCTAAATACGAATATGAGGCCATTTTGACCCATCACCCACCATTTCTTTGGGACCCCACCTGCCCTACTTTTACCACTATCGGTAACTTTATGGCTATGAATTTGATTTGGAGGGGAAGGGAAATGGATTATTTTAATTGTTAAATACCTTCTGAGAAGCTATAGAAGATGAAATTTCTAAAACATGAACATTTCTAGCAAAGGAAAAATTTAGGGGGAGGGGGGGGGCACTGAAATTATAAATTACATTTATTACAATTTATTAATACATTATTATTATTATTTATTATACTTTTTTTTGTTTGTTTGTTTTTAAGTGTTAAAATAATTCTTTTCCACCCTCTAAATCAGATTCATAGCCATAAAATTACTGAAGAGTGATAAAAATTGCGGGAGGGATGGCGTCCCGAGAAAACCACGAGTAATTGGACAAAATGAGGGACATATTAAGATTCAGGAGATCACTTTACATAAGAATAAACAAGAATGGTATCAATGGTAGTAAGAATGTTTTTTTTTTTTTTTTTTTTTTGCAGCGCAGTGTAATAAGGCAACACTGGACAAGCTTGAAGAAATAACCTGTAAGGCATATCCGTTGATAAACAACAGGTAGTGACTGAAAATTCCTTATCTTTTACTGCGCTAATCTTCGTGAAAGGTGCTCATTAGTAATGGATTTTGATGTGATTGAAACGGTACTTGTAATGGTTGTCAGACAGTTTACAGCCGCCAACTGCCCACCTGCGCAGCATTAGTGCAACGTAAAACCCATCCATCCATCCATCAGATAGTTTACATTTAAACAATGCATTGGTATTAAAGGTAGCACTGACACTTTTGGCAACATTTTAAACATTTTGTTTTAATTAGTGTATTATATATTTACATCTTCTAATATAAACGTACCTCTTACTTCATTTTATTATTGGTTTCGGTTTTCAAATTATTTAAAATTCAGAAATTCATTGTGGAATATATATTACATGTAGGGCGCCCCATAAATAAAAATATGGCAGTAAAGTCTTTAAGTATGGTGAATCAAAATGAATGAAGTTACTAAGCAATACATTGATTAGAAACGTAATGGAATTTGGTAGCAGAGGTATGACATAAAAGAACACAAAACCAGAAACGTTCATTCCTTAAAAATATTACAAATGCCGTAGTATAGTATAATTTCAATAAAAATTATCACAGAAGATGTTTAACATTTACACCTTAAGAAGTGAACTTGAACTAATTCAAAGAAAAAAAGTTCAAGATTTTTGCGAAATGGCCATAATTTTTATATGATGGCAAAATTTTCTTGTAGGGAAGCGTGGGGCTGGTTGTAAAAATTCATTAGAAAATTAAATATATTTTGAAATGCATTTACATTTTCCTGTTTATAATTGCTGTTTTACATAACATGCATATTCATCTATCATATATATATATATATATATATATATATGTAAACTTTCGTTAATTTTGCTAATTGTTGCACAAAACATATTTTTTCAAAATTATTTGCCTGTTACAATTTGCCCTAGATTTGGCGCAAATTGTAACAGTTATGAGGGGAATAGTAATAATAAGAAATGACTATATTTCAAAATGTTTTTGGTATCAATCATTTATTAATTCAATAAAATGGGTAATAAATAAGTAATATTAAATTACATCTTCTTTATATAGTATCAATTAATTATATCAAATGGATTATAGTAAAATAAAGAGAAAATTAAATATCTAATCAATATAGAAGTCAATTTTTGTCAGAACTGAAGTTAATACAAGACAAATATATATTGTTCATTTTTCCTCCCACACATTTAATGTGTGCCCACATTTTGAAAATTAAGCATCATACCCATTCTTCTGCCTCAGAGAGGCTGTAGCAAGGGTCATAGTAAACGCCATTTTTTTTTTTTTTTTTTTTTTTTTTTTTTTTTTTTTTTTCAGGACATTTTTAGGGATGTGAAAATTCCTCCTGTTTTACCACCACTTTTTTTCTTAGAGAAATTCTTATTGTATTTATGAAGTAATGTGTCCTGATTAAACAGGATAAAAATTATTGTATAAAAATAGTGGTAGCAAAAAAGACATAATTTTTTCCTTTATAAAAGAGTCCTGAAAAAAAAAAAAAAAAAAAAAAAAAAAAAAAAAAAAAAGCGGTGACTACGATCCCTGGCTGTAGGCATCTCCAGAAGCTAAGTAAAACCGCTCCTTTGATTCAGAATTTATATCTGGAGTTAAAATCATTTTATTTATATTTTTATGCTTTCGTATTATTATTTATTTATTTCTTCCTTTAATCTTTTCTTTCACTTTATGTTTGTGTTACTTTTTAATTACCTCTTCAAAATATTTTTTAAATGCTTTTTTTTTCGGGTGATGGTGTCTAATATTTGTTCCTTTCTCGAAGATTTCAGCTGTAGCCAAACCACATATGACCCGTTGAAGCTCTTTCAGACTTCTTTTTATAGTTGCACATTATAAAAACGAAAAACAAATTCATATAATAAAGCATAGAATAAGTAATTTGCTTGTTAGCTTTTAAAATAGAATGTCTAATTACATGAATGTTACAACTTACCCTAGTATTTTGTTTCAACTTGCCCTGTAGAATGATTTTGAACCTTTTGTTTATTTATAAAAAAACATAAGGATTTATACAAAAAATTAAACATGCATTTTATAACTTAACACATAAAATAAATAGCTATAAACATTTCTTTAAAATAGAAATTAACATAACTTTAATCAAACTTTACGAAATATGTTTTTTTCCACTAACTAGCTAAAATGAAGCACGTATTACTGAACCTCTCATTAACCATTTTTGCAGAACACTGATTGTGCTTATATAATAAAGCGCGTCATAAGTATTATGTTTATCGGAATATTTAATCAAAAAAGTTACAAACTATTTCGTAAATTGCGTGTTACTTATTACCCCTGTTACAACTAGCCCCACGCTCCCCTACAACCAGTTAATTCATCCTGATAGTTCTAATAATTTTAAATAATAAAATAATAATAATTATAATAATTTACTTTATTATTAAATGCCAGTTAAATGATTTATTTATTTTATTTATTTTTTTTTTTACTTTTCTTGTTAACTTTGCAATGCATCTCACAAAATTTTATCAATATGTTACACACACATATATATATATATATATATAATTCAAATCCACTTTAAAATATTTCTAATTTAATAAAAGTAACATGCTGTTAATAATTAATGATTCCTCTTACCAAAAGAACGCTCGGAGAGGAAAAATAACATCTCTTAGATTAGAGGTTTTAAATTAGATTCATTAAAGGAAAAATTTAAACCTCTAAAAATATCAGATAACAGTAAAAAGTCGAAGACGAAGTAAATGGACTCCTCTTCCTAGAATCATGTGTTACCCCCTATTATTGAACACTTTCTTTCTTTATTCTTTATTTTTTATACATAATATAAAAATCACAAAAACTAGATAATTATTTGAAAATAATTTAGTTGTTTAACTCTCTCTTGAATTATTTTCTTGTTAAAATATATACACAAAAATAAAATTTCCTAGCAAAAAAGTTATCTTTTAATAATTGTACATAAAAAAGGCTGATCATTTGGTTCCAATAATTATGCTGTTTTATAATGGAAAAGAATTTTGTTAAAATTTTTCTTCTTTTAGATTGATTCTATTGATGTAGAAAATTAAAAACGCACAAAGCAATGGGCGTGCTGAAGTGCTCCTGTTTGCAGAGCAGAAGATATATTTAGTTTTAAAGAATTTTTTGGCAGACAGCTAATCTCTCATTATCCTCTTATATACATACGACTACCAGAAACAAATGTACTCTTTTAAAGATTCGTATCTTACTTTGAAGGGAATAGGGAGTAGCCCCAGGCGAAAAAAAAAAACATTCTTTAAATGTTATATAGAGAAATATCAAACATATCTAAAATTAAGGGCATCATCATAAATTATATCAATTATAAAAATCTATTAATAAAATTTTATCACAAAATGTGTAAATAAAATCAACTTTGACATAGCTTAAAACCATAGTAGGTAAATACTGGGCGCGCCAAAAGTTTGTGAAAACTTTAAAATATCATTAAAAAAGAACAAAAGATGATAAAAAAAGTGCGGTTTTCACGAATGACATTAGAAAGAGGGTGGATTTTTTTTTTTTTTTTTTTTAAATCAAAAAATGACCGATAGGTGGCGCTGTGGTGCATGCACGAAGTTGATTTATGGAAATCAGGTTGAATTTTATGTCATTCAGCAGACCTTGTCTGTGATTCATCCAGATATGCTGTACTCAGTTGTCACAGGTGTTGTGACTCGCCTTACTTTCTTCATACAATGTAGTGGAGGTCATGTTGAATAATTTCAGCTTAAATAAATCTTTGAAAAGTTGAATTGTATTGGTTTTGTGTTTCTTCTTATTATATTTTAATGTATGACTCATTTGAATTAATTTTTCTTAACATATTCAACATCAGCGACACCTAACGGTCATTTTTTGAACTAATTTTTTTTTCTTAAAAAAAAAACCGCCCTCTTTCTGATATCATTCGTGTAAATCGCACTTTTTTATCATCTTTTGTTCTTTTTTAATGATTTTTTAAAGTTTTCACAAATTTTTGGCGCATCCGGTACTAAATGATTGACAAAAAGTCAAACGACAAAATTAAGCCATTTTAAAGAAAGAAAAATTCCATGATATTTAAGGTAACTATTATAAAAAAATTCATGAAATATGACGTTATTTTTTATTTGTAAAAACTCAGATTTAAATAAATGTATGCTTTCGTTTTAAAATGTTTAGTTTTCTAGAACCTTTCACATTTTTTCCTTATTTAGATCTGATTATTTATATAATTTCTGGATTTATGAGAGGAAAAAAATTAAACCTATAAAAATATCAGATAACAGAAAAAAGTCGAAGGTATAGTAAGTGAATTCCACTTCCAAGCAGCATGTGTCATGCCGTATTATTGCCCACTTTATTTTGTTTTGTTTGATATTCTTTTTCTGATATTTTATTATTTCTCGATATTTTGTTAAAAACTGTTGTTTAGCTGGTCACATGGAACAAAAACAGTATATGTATTTAGGAAGTTTTCTCGTGATCGTAAAAATTTTATTTTAGTTAAAGATATCAGAAATATGAAAAAAACATAAATTTTATTTTTATTTTTTTCTTAAGCGTCTTTCTGAATAATTTGTATTTATTTCATGATAAATATTTTAAATTATCTACACTGTTAAAAATGGTTTCTTAAAAATGAGCTAAATTATCTCAAAATAGCTCCGAAACAATATATACTTACGTTTGAAAACCCATGTACTCATTTTTAAGTATCACATGTCAAACATGGGAATATTGGGATTCTTATTGCTCAACCCTATATTTGAGCATGTAAATGTACTCAAAAATGAGTGCATAGGTTTTCAAATTTAAGTATATATTGTTTCGGAGCTATTTTGGGACAATTTAGCTAATTTTTAAGAAACCATTTTTTACAGTGTACAGTGTAGCGTAGTTCAATTATCAGAAACAGTAAATGATTTTAAAGGAAATTATGATAATTATACGAGTAATTAATAACGCAGAATTTTTCTCACTATTTCTAGAAAGAAAAAAAAGATTACCAAGATTTTTAAGTTTAAGTTTATTTGTTTATTTATTTATTTATTTTTTTTTTAACTAAAATTAAATGGATTGTTTAATTTTCATTTATAGACTTTATTGTAAGAAAAAGATGGCATGTAGAAAAAGCAAAAAAAAAAAAAAAAAAAAAAAAAATTAAATAAATAATAAAATAAAAAATAAAATAAAATAAAAAATAAATACATATCATGCAACTAATAAATATAGTTAAATTTTAATAAGCAAAATGAGTATTTGAAATGTAACCCATCAGTGATACATTCATTTAGTCTTTGTAGTTTGAAACATTTAGCTCAAATATATACCTATTAGTTTAACTAGCTATTATTATTACGATTACTAGCTGCTAATTTTTATGCATTTTGATTACCACTATTTTAAAATAGCATTATTTGTCTTACTTAATTAAAAAAAAAAAATTAGTCTTTAAATAAATCAAAAATGTCTGTACAGAAATTGTTGCCTTCAAAATGCGCAGAAGTTGATATCTGTGTTACTAATAATATCAGTTAAAATCAACATGTGTCACTGTTAATTAATAAATAATTCTCTATGTAGTTAATCTCATAGTCCGTTATTACTTATATTGTACAACAACACTTTCAATGCAATATCTTTTAAATTTTTTAAAAGAACCAATTTCGAACATTTTTTTTTCATAAAACCTGAAAAAAAGAAAGCAGCAGCTTTGTAATGTATAACAAATAAATGAATACTCGTATTCATTCGAACTAGCCATATATCATCTAGTGGATCACGCCTTTAGAAGTACGAATGAAAAATCAATTTAGGCTTAAAAGAAAATAAGCTTTTATATTTAGGTGCGTTTTCGTTTTTGTTCACAAACATATAATGAAAATGGTAATAATAATAAGACATAATGTAACAAAGCAGCTGTCTCCTTATAATTTCTTAAAAAGTTATTTAATAGCTTAGACTTTGAGGATTATGCTTCTTTCTTAACCCGTTAGTAGTCGCTAGTTAGTCGATTCGCCGCCCATCCCTTCAGTGTCGCGACTTTTTTTATTCAATAGCCACCAAAAAATTTTTAGAAGTGGCATTTGATATACATAAAAGGCGAATCGACTCGAATAATCGTTGATTATGTATATCAAATGCCACTTCTAAAATTTTTTTGTTGGCTATTGAATAAAAATATCGCGACTCTGAAGGGATGGGCGGCGAATCGACCAACTAGCAACTACTAACGGGTTAATTAAAAATATATTACAATGAAAATAATGTTCGTGTAGAATTTGTTAAATGTTACAGTTTTATAGTGTTATACAGATTATACAGTTTTCTTAATGTTACAGTTATTATAGCAAATTAATTAATGATAAAAAAAAAATTAGAAAATAATAATTTCCTTTTCAAAACTTTTGTTGCAGGCACAAAAGAAAAATTAAGAAAGAAAGGAAAAGATAATTGTTCTTAACAATCGTGTATTTGGAGGAACATGTATATTTGCTAAACTGTAATGCATTTTCAATACTGTCTTTCATTTAATTTTCTTTTCTAAAACCATTCTATTTTTTCCTTCTTTCAAAAATGAACTTTAAGAACTTTATTTAATATTAAATTACTAATTACTCCTGACGTCAAAGTAATATAAGAATCGATTAATAATTTGATAATGAACACCTTATTCAAATGTTATGTTCATGTGTTCATTTTTTTTAACAGTTACGTGCGAAAGAAGAAAGAAAGAAAGTGTTAGTTAATTAAATTTTAAAAATCAGTATACTTATATTGATGCTTTTTAATGTTTAACAAACAAGAAATTGTTGAAGTAAGGCATTTATTTAAATACACAATAAAACTTTCAATTCATTGTAAAATACAATCATCTAAGAAATCTTTCTACTCGTTTTACCTTTTTATTTAAAGAATATCTGATAAATTTTAAAATAAATACAGCATCACTTGATTAAATCTTGGGTAATCTTTTTGATGACTTGAAAGCAATTTCGGTGGAATAGAAAATTGCATTTAAAGACCAAACGCATTTTAAGGATTACTGAGAATTTTCCCCTTTACATTTGTTACCAAGGGCAAATATTTTAAATTTGTAATGGAAAATAACTTTGATATCAAAAGACGTATTTCAAAAAATGTAAATTCTGAAAAAACTGTTTCAATAGTTAGTCATTTATAAAATACTTAAAAGCATATTCTACAGTTTAAAATTTGCTAAATTTTTGGTACACATTAGACCAAAATTATTATTATTATAATTATTTTATTTACTTATTTTATTATTATTATTTTTTTTTTTTGTGGGGGGGGGGGGGGGGGGTCTTTAAATAATACATAAAATTATTTATTGTTCTAGTACATTTTGTTGTTTATTTTTAAGTCTAAAATAATATATAAATGACATGTTTTCCAGACCTTTTTTTACAGAGATAACACAGATCTTTTTTCTTTTTTTTTTTTTTTTTTGTAAGGACTCTTTTATCACTATTCTCGAACAATAAAATTCTTTTTATGTTTATAGGCTTACTTTATGACAAAAATTGCTACTCAGAATTAGTGGTAAAGAAAAATAAAGGCTAAACAAAACCTGTTTTCGAATTCTTTTATTATTATTTTAATTTTTATAACTAGATAACAAATATGCACTATATGCGAGTGCTTTTTAATGATTTCCGAAAAAAAAAAAAAAAAAAAGTAAGAAACAAAAATAAATTGAGTAATGAAGAGCAAGTTTCTTTTTTTATCTGAAAGGAAATACAATTTTTCAGTAGATCGACGCCGTTCGTAATAATAAATGTTTCGTTTAATAATTTAAACGAAACAGTTTTCGAAGTGAAAAGATTTCATATTAAACATATTTTTTATTTATTCAGAGTAAGAAAATCAAATATTTTTGAAATTTTGTAAAATTTGTAACTGATTGATGATATTAATTTTATTATTAATTCACTAACTTGTTAACTACAATAAGTTTATAAAAGCCAGAAACTTACAACATTTAACTAAAGTACGATAACAATTTCGTTTTGTAATGGCAAAATCAAAATATTAAATTTGGTAGATAAAAACCATTTTGACTCTAGCACATAAAGACAAATTTTAGAGACAACCCGCCTCAGGTGAGAAATTAAAATTTTCGAACTTTGCGGTCTTTTTTCGGCTTTCCAAGCCATATTTCATTTTTTTCCTTTTATACTATTTCTAGTATTAATATAAATTAATGAGATTTCTTATCATCAAAATCATAAGAAAAATTTAAAATAGATAACTTCGCCATAAATGTATTATTCCTACATATATTCAAGCTGTTTAATAATGTTTAGATAAATTTCAGGATTGAAAAAGATACATTAAGTTTCTACATCTTCATTGAGTTTTGAGTAAACGAACTAGGAAACGAAAACATGTAAGCGACATTTTTAGTACGTTTCCTAAATATTAAACAAATAAAGTAAATTTACATGTTGTGAACATATATGAACATGTTAAAAAAATGGATTTAATATAAAATAAATTAATTAATTAATCTATGGTGGAAGAACTTAAAATTCAAATACTGATTTCGAAAATTTCATAAAAAATAAAATAAAATAAAATAAAATAAAATAAATAAATCAAAAGTAAAGGAAAAGTAAACAACAAAGAAATCTTAGACATTTAACTTTAAAAAATAAATAAATAAATAATAATAATAAAAATAATAATAATAATATTTTATTTACGGATGTGTAATTTCGTTTATTTTATCTTTTTTATTTTCGGGATTGATTATTCGTCAATAAGGAAATCAAATAAACTCGATTGTAATGAATAGCTAAGCAGCAGTTTGATAGCATTTAAAGTTACGTAATATTGTTTTTTAATTAACAAAGAAATTGAACGCAAAAATGTACTGTTGAAAACATCTCAGATGGACACAGTCTTATTGCAAAGTGATTTACATAATAAGATAGTATTCATGAGATTATTTTTATGGTTTCCAAAACGTAAACTATGTAATAATTTTGTTAAAACAAAAAAACATTAAAATTTTCAAAAGGGTTTTGAACAGCGATTTTATCTCATGATATTTTTTCTCTATTTGTTTATTTCGATTTCAATTTGTTACATTTAATGCACAAGTTTTCAAAAGAAAGTATAATTTCATTTATACTCAATGTGATAGCCAAATAGCAGCGACTTTCGTAAAGTTAACTCAGTGATAAAATAGCTTCAATCAAAAGTAAAATGGATGAAAATGGTGAATGGAATTATGCATTATACAATTTCATATGCCGGTGTTGATCAATTAATTCTGTTGCCAGAGGCTTTTATTAAATTTGTATGTAACTGACGTTAACCACTCATGATCAATTTAGTTAAAAGAAATCGTAAGACGTATACTATAAAATTTTTGATGATGATATTCTTATATACCAAAAATGTTCCTCACTGTAAAACATATGTCCTATTTGCTGCCAGAAATTATCTGTAATTTGAGAAAATACGTTCTAACAACGTAATTTTTTCGTAAATTACGCGTATTTTCTCAAATTACAGAGAATTTCTGGCAGCAAATAGGACATATTTTTTATAGTGCTGGTTTTTCATGATATCAGAAATTTTTCAGTATTTTTAATAATATATTTTACGGTTATTTTTAATCCAAAAACACATTATTCGTAAATATTGGGTGACTAATTGCCTCAAATTTCCCAGGGACGTTCTGATTTTTTTTTTTTTTTTTAAGTGCATAATGTGTTTTATTTTTTATTTTTTTGTTTTTTACGTGCATAATGTTTTATCAACATCGTTGGTTCCCATTGGTCGGAGTGCTACATGAGTAAACTAAACATATCATAACCCTTAACACTGAAACATAAACATCTTCATAGTACACATGCTTAATTATACTGTATGTTATTATTATTATTATTATTATTATTATTATTATTATTATTTTGTCAAATAAAATATGATGCAATGAATTTTTCAAAACTATCTATGTCAGTATGAGAGAAAAATATTCCAAAGTTCACGTAGAATGCTATCTATCAAAATAAGTTGTAAAAAGTAAAAAAAAAAAAAAAAAAAAAAAAAAAAAACTTATAAATATATAACTCATAAACAAAAATTTATTTAAAAAGACGTTTTATAAAATAAATATACGAATCTCTTGCTTTGAATGGAAATATTCTGCTTTATGTTTGAATTTCATCTATATAATTGTATGTACCAAAATAATGAGTAGAAATTAAAGACTAAATTGAATTAAAATCATTTCAATCATTATTAGCAAATATTATTTTTTGTATTTGATTGATTAATGTTGTCTAAACTTATATGTTTATTATCATTATGCTATATTGTTCCTATATTTACTCATATGTTTCATTTCATGTATTCCAATTTTAAATTCTGAACTACAGCAGCGCGGTTATTATGCATTGAACGTAGGATATGCAAGAAACAAACATATGTAATGTTTAAAAGTTCTATTCCGAAAACATTTTTTTTTCATACGTTTATCATGCGGAAATGATTTGTGAGATTATTTTTCAGAGAGACATAGTTTTTACTGAAAACGATAACTTATATACTAATAAATTATGACCAAAACATACATAAATGAAAAGTACTATAATTTACGCGTACTTCTTTTTATCCGATTAATGATGATTAAATTTTAATTAACGAAATGCTCAGTTTTAATTGGGAAAATGTTAATTATTTTTAGAAGTTTACGTTTTAAATTGAAAAAGAAAAATCCGCTAGAATAAAAGCTGTGCTAGAGGATACGCCGTAATATACTGGAAACGTTACCTTCCAAAATAATTTTGACCCGAATTAGATTTTAATTCTGCCTAATAAGTACAATTTTATTTGCGTATAGTACTAAATTATTCCACAAGTATCCCTGTAAACTAGGTAATATAGTTTGTTACCATGCTGAAATATTGAAATATATACCACAAACGTTTTACACTTACTTATAAAATTTTAAATGCATCTGTGTGTATCTACTTTATATGAACGTCTATTTCAATTTATTTATTCATGGAAATGCCATAAGTATAGAAACATAACAGAAAATTATTAAATAATGAGAGATTTTTTATGTTAAAATTGATAAATTCGTTCTTTTGTGTTATATGTTATAAGTCATTGCGTGTTTTATGCCAAAACCAGCAATAGAATAAAAATAATTATGCATGAACGTACAGGGATCAATTTATTTGTTACACGAGTAAATTTATTTTCTAATTTTACGCGTACTGTTGGATAGGTTCTTAGCAAAGATTAAAATATTAAGTAAATCAAATTTAATTTTAAAAATGCTATTTCCAATAGCTCTTTCTTAGTATTAATAAATGTTTAATTAAATTATTTCCAGTAGAAAAAAATTCTTTTAAATGGGGAAAAGAATTGTCTTTGAAGTTTATTTTATGTTAAATGTTTTTATTGATTAGTTTAATAAAAACATTTCATGAGGAAAAAAAAGGGTATATGTGTAGGGGGGGGGGGGGTTAGGGATACAAGAAGTAGGAATTTTAAATGCTCCTCTTATTTAGCAAACTGTATTTAATTACATCTAAGTACCTATACACTAATATGTAAACAAATTATTATTCATAATCTAAGTAACCAGGTTATGAAACTGTAATTTAATTTATAGTTCACAATCCAAAGTTATTTAGAAAATAATTTTGGTTTAGATTAAAAAAAAAAAAAAGTTATGATGCATATACTGATGCATATATTCTGAATATAATTGAACATAAAAATAATTAACTACATTTTTAATATAATTATATAGTTATATCTTAATGCAGTTAATAAAATTATAAATATAATTATACCCAAATATAATTAAAATGTATATTATAATCCATGTCATATCAGGGGAGTAGATTATTTCTAAAAATGCTTTCATACATCAATAGAAGAGGTACTCATACATTACCTACCAATAAGAATTTGGAAACTTTCGAATTCAGACGTTTTGTCAAATATCTAGAAAAAATCTTCTGGAATTGTCTTGAAACTTTAGAAGTATACAGAACATGTTATACCTCATATATTTCAGTAAAAATTTTACCGAGAAGAGGAAAAGGGAACGAGTAAAAAATTAAACAAAAGTCAAAAAACGTTTTGGCTCCCCTGTAAAAATTAATGTTTGAAATGCATTTTTGCTGCAGCATGTGATTTGGAGGGTTGTTTTAACTACCTGTATAAATTTTTATGAGGCTTCTACATATATTCATGGAGATATAATGGTTTCTTTAAAAAACTGAAAAAAAAAAAAAAAAAAGGCCACTTATTTGATTATCACACGTAGGGTATTAGACCCAGTAGAAAGCCATTCTTAAGAGACTTGGAATAGTACATTAGACACAGTATGTATAAATCAAAATGCAAAAATGTTAAGTATCTTACGAAATATGATAATTTTTGCTAAATACGTTTTATCTACGTATGCGCAAGCTTTAGCGAAATTTCATTTGCATAATTTTATAGCGAAATTTATTGAGCTACTTATATGAAAGCCCCAAACAAATATCATGTAAATTCAAAAGATTATGTATTATAGAATGAACAGAATTTCAGTTCTATCTCAAAAAAAAAAAAAAAAAAAAAAAAAAAGGAAAATGATAGAGGGTTTTATCAATATTTCTTTATAATCAGTGAGTACTATATACCAGTGGGCACTGATTGAATCAAAATAAAAATGTGAGTAAGACCCCTTATAGTTTAGCTTTTATTCTGATAGGAACTGAAATTCTGCTCATTCTATCTCTCATAACTTTTTGAATTTACACGATATTTGTTTGGCGCTTTCATATAAGTAGCTCAACAGATTTGGTTATTAAATTAAGCAAATGGAATTTCGCTAAAGATTGCACATGCGTAGTTAAAAGTTATTCAGTAAAAAAGCTCATATTTCTTAAAATATTTAACATTTTTGCATTCTGATTGCAGTATGCCGTGTCTAATGTGGTATGTCAATAAACTGGCTTTGCCCTGGGTCTAATACGTGTGTTAATTAAAAAAAATATACATAATCGTGTTATAATTTTGTTATAATTAAAAAAAAAGTGGCATTTTTTTAAAAAATATTTTAAAGAAAACGTTATATCTCCATGAATATATGTGGAAACCCCATCAAAATTTATACACATAATTAGAACAATCTTGAAAATCGCATGCTACCATGCGATTGCAAAAATGCTAAACGCATTCAAATGCTACAGCAAAAATCCATTTCAAAAATTACTTTTTACAAGGTGATCCAAAAAGTTTTGACTTTTATTTAATTTGTTGCTGGTCTCCTTATCCTCTTGCGGACAAAACGTTTACTGAAATATATGAAGTACAACATGTTCTTCATATTTCCAAAGTTTCAAGATAATTTCTCAAGAATTTTTCTAGATATTTGACAAAACGCCTAAATTAGAAAGTGTCCAAATACCTATTGGAAGATAGTGCACATGCTTTCTTAATAATTAAAGCTTTTAAAATGACGATAAAATAACAGTTATTCCAGTTATTAAAAATCATACCACAATTTTTAAATTACTATTATAGAGGTTGTAAAGAATCACTTTGCTCTTTAAAATTTGAATTATTTCAAAAACAACTGATATTATTAATTTACTGAGTAGATTTTTAAGTACTAATTTTACACTTTTTTAAAAATATAATAAGAAATAGTTATTGAGTTATACTTTACAACTGATTAAAATTACTCTACTGAGATTTGTGATCGAATTAAAATAGGAAAATATGATATAAATAGCACATAGCTCATTGAAAATTAAGTCCGTCATTACTACTTTAGTGACTACATTTTAAATGCTGTCTCTATATTAAAACAGTACATATAATCTGACCTGGAACCCACATTATTTATTCGTATCCATTACATTAACATAAACATATAATTAACATAAACATCTTATTAATACATAACCATAAGCCTGTTGTTGTAGTTTAAGGTGTAAGATATGAAGTACTGATTTTGAACATTTCTAGTGAAGGTTAAACAATTTAAAAAAGTTTTACAAACAGTTTTATTTGATAAACATTACACTGCAACCCGATTTTAAAGATATCCACATTCATAAAACAGTTAAGACTGTTATTAGATTTTAAAATTTAATTCAAATTATTGCTACCCACGCCACTATTTAAATCTTATTTGACTACTTTGAGTAATCCTGTATATTATCCATTTATTATATTCGCACCAAACAGTGTACTTAAATTAGGAACACCTATACACAAATGTGACAAAACTTAAAATGCACTTCGAGTGCCCTTTCTAAACATAGTACTAATGCATAAGACTCCTTTTGTGCGGCCCTGTAAACGAAGGATATGATTAATTTTTATGCTATATTATATGTGGAACATATTTTAATGTATATAAAACATATATATCAATTTAAGTATGGTGTCGTCCAAAGATGTTAAACAATATTTGCCAGAAATTTTGCCCATTGATATAATGTTATATATATGTGTCTTTGTACATAAACCATTTCTTGATATCAACGAAAAGATTTTAGTAGTATCATCATTTGATTACTAATACATATCTACTTAAGTAATACTAATTTTGAATACCGAGTTTGGACTTCCTGGTAATATTTGCACTTGGGTTGAGCTGATAACAGACTCACAGACAGAAGCATAGACTAACCGCTAAAAATCTGATTTCCGGATCCAGGGCTCCTAAAAACGGGTAACTATAGTATAATCTGTAATAACAGGAGACTTGGCGTTGGAATATTAAAACCCGAATAAACTACTACGTCAGAAATGACAAAGGAAAATATTTGAGATGCATACAGCTGTTTTGGTAGCCTTAAGCGTACCATCTTCAATGCAAAAAGAATTCTGAATCTGGAGAAGTGCTCGTATATATAGGACAGGGACCGAATTTAGTTGAACCAATAGGATTACGGGAAAGGTGGGGAGTGTGGTCAATAGGAAATTAGGAATGTTAGCTGTGTAAACAGTAGAAGAATTAAGAAAATGTGGACTGAATGTAAAATTTCCAACAATCGGACAAATAGGGAACAGCGAAATCACAATTTAAAAGGTTTTTAAAATTTTTATAAATATGAAAAGCTTCAAAGAAATCGAGTTCATGAATGGACTTAGGTCTGCAAATTATTTTAGCTGAATTAAATTTAAAATTATGATTTTCCTCCCAGCAATGTTTAGAAATAGCCGATTTCGTCTAAAAGAACATATGAATTACGTCCGCAAACAAGAAACCAATAAATCGGCTATTTCTAAACATTGCTGGGAGGAAAATCATAATTTTAAATTTAATTCAGCTAAAATAATTTGCAGACCTAAATCCATTCATGAACTCGATTTCTTTGAAGCTTTTCATATTTATAAAAATTTTAAAAACCTTGTAAATTGTGATTTCGCTATTCCCTATTTGTCTGACTGTTGGAAATTTTATATTCAGTCCACAGTTTCTTAATTTTTCTACTGTTTACACAGCTAAAATTCCTAATTTCCTATTGGCCACACTCCCCACCTTTCCCTTAATCCTATTGGTTCAACTAAATTCGGTCCCTCTCCTAGATATACGAGCACTTCTCCAGATTCAGAATTTTTTTTGCACTGAAGACGGTACGCTTAAGGCTACCGAAAAAGCTGTATGCATCTCAAATATTTTTCTTTGGTGTTTCTGACGTAGTAGTTTATTCGGGTTTTAATACAGTATAATCTGAATTTTAAAAAAATTGACCCCTGAAACAATATATTCTCTATTATATATAGGTAAAAGAGTGTAATAAAAACACCGAATAATTACTAATGAATGACGAAGGAAAGGGATAACAAAAAATGCAGGAACATGAAACAATTATTTTACGTTCAATGAATTAAGCTTCAAATTAGCACGATTACAGCTTTCAAACTACTTTTTACCTACATTTTTTTCGCCTGACGAAAAGTTGTGCTTAATTATTTCAGCTGAAGATGACAGTCATGTATATTTTTCATTTTATGTTATTTGTTTGCAAAGTTCATATTCTTCGACTTAATATTAAAATATCGTCATTTTTTAATTTTTAAGCAATACCTAAATTTGACCCAAGCTAATAAACTATTCGTATTCATTTAAATATAAAGTTTCTTTCCTTTCCTATATATATATATGAAGTTATTTAGTTTTTGAAACTACTGAACAAAATTAGAGTGTGTTGCCAATATCAGATCTGTTACAGTATTGCTGAGATTCAAATAAACTGGTTTCCTGCTATTTCACTTTTAATATTGTATTAATATATTATAATAACATCTAAGCATCTAAATTTACGTTACTTTCAAACAAAAACACAATTTGCGACATGTGTTACGTTTAATAATTACAAAACTTTGAATAAACACCATAATGTGCAATAAAACTCGCAACAACTGTTTCGGGTCGAAAGAACACACGACCCTTCGTCAGGCGAACAAAGTAAGCACGAGTGCCACTTTGACTGCAGCACTCGTCCTTACTTTGTTCGTCTAACGAAGGGTCGTGTGCTCTTTCGTCCTGAAATAATTGTTGCGAGTTTATTACATTTTATGGTGTTTATAAAGTTTTGTAATTATTACTTTAAAACGCCAGTTTTGTGGTGCTTTCTAATTATGTGTTACGTTTATTTTAAAACCTTATATATAGAGCGTATTTTTCAACACATACATATGATACAATAATTTATTCTTAATGAATTATAGTTTGTTCAAAGAATTTTTATAGCAGTTAGATCTAGTCGAAAAGATTTTTGAAATCTTTATTTCAAATTTACATTTAATCTTAAATATCGTAATCTTTAATTTATCACGAAAGTAATAAAGTGATTCTTATTACAAACCTATTAAATCCAGTGCATAATGATGTGCTTTTAAAACCCTAATGTCTCAATATTTTAATTCTTAATGTAATTGTTATTCGATGATTACTGATATAATTATAGCAATAAGATATAACTGAATAATAATGAAAATATGTTTATTTTTTCAATAACTGAATCTTTTTTGTTTTCTTTTTAAATGGGCGTAAGTCTATTTTGTATTATATGGAGATATTTAAAGGTTTGTATTTGAATAGTTTGAAAAATATTGGTGCATGTTAATACACTCATTATATGTTTTTCAAACATTAAATCGACTTAAATTTATAATATGATCGTTTTTAAAGTATTAGTTAAAAAAAAATGTATACTCTTGATAACCTTAAATACACTTGCATCACTTTCAAAGTCAACAAAATGTGAAAAATCATACATTTATGAAATATTAAATGTGGGATTTCAATTAAATCAAACCAATATTTTTTAATGAAAATTTTTATAAGGTTTTATTTGAATTTTTCTTCAAGTAATGCTATTTTAATTACTTTAATTACAGCTTTCTATTAATATACGCCGTTTTTCATTTTTATCATTATGAGAAAGTTTTTGAAAATAGACATGATGTATTTGAGGAATATAAGGTAGTAAGTCCATCATATCAGTGAATTTTTATGTGATTAACAGTGCTGCCATATATAGTGAATTAGAGAGATTACGTAGCATCATTTTCAAACTAAATAGTATGAATTTAAACTTTAAAACTTCTTCACACACCATAAAATTTAAGCCAGCACAACCGGTTTCGAAAGGACGAGGCCTTTCTCTTTCAGGTGCAAAAAAACACGTGCTACTGCATTGGAGGCAAAAGAAAGACTAAAAGCAGGGCAAAAACCAGACGGGGGGGGGGGAGCAATGATGATTGTACACCAAGCAATATTGATTGTACGCCAGTTTTGATTTTAGTTTTGTAAATAGTATGTCTTTGCGAAAAGGGGACTTAAATCACTTTTAAATCAACTATATTTGTAATTTCATTAACGACGTAAATTTATATTGACAAAATGATGAAAAAACTGAAGGATGTTTTTTTGAGAAACTTTTTATATATAAAAAGCTCTTAGCAGATTGCATTCACTGTCATCATTGACTAAAATTTTGCTAAAAATGGACTTACACTACTTTCAAAGACAACGGCTCAATTCACTAATAAATATAAATTTAAAATATCTTTAAGCTTCAATATTATAAGTATACAAGTATATAAGTACCTATGTATACTTGTATACTTATATACTTAATAAGTATTATACTGTATACTTAATAAGTATTATACTATATATTGAATACTTAATAAGTATTCAATATATAGTAATAAGTTGTGACTTAATGCTAAAAGCCTGTTTGATTTATATTGGCATAAATTACAGAAACAAAAGTAACTCTGTATTTGTTGTTAACACATAAATATTTTCTCAAAAAAAAAAAAAAAAAAAAAAAAAAAAAGTCAATTACCTTCTTGTTGAGGCGAGATCACCCCTCTCTACAGCCACAAGGTAGCGCTTCTCCTCGAGGCTGAGCGCTCCCTCCCGTGGCCGATCCACGCTCATTGCTTGGCTACTCCACCACCACCACAACCACTTCCACTCCTCTTATGCTGCGCCCTATAAAAACGAGTGAGGGGTTATTTCAACAAAAGCAAATAATTGTGTTCTGATTTGAAAACATGGTTCAATGAAAGAAGTAATTTATTAACATTTGAAAAAGAGTGAAGAAGGGAAGAATTATTTATAACCCACATATGATGTTTGCGGATAGAGTTTTATTTTATTTTTGAATTTTTATTTTTATTTTTTATTTATTTATTTATTTATTTATTTTTTGACATAATAATATGTGACATATTTAATTTTTGAAAACTTCTTGCAATTATTGAGTGATATTTAATAAAAGTCGCTTATAGCTAGACGATATTTATAAATAATTTTTAATATGATGATATTTGACTCGCTTTTTAAGCTATTTCTCTCTTTTAGATTAAAGGTTGTGTATTTTTTTTAATATTATATTTACTAAACTATCTGTTAAAAAAATGAAGTAAAATTCTTTAAAAGCAGTTTCACTAGGAAAGCAAACATCGACATATATAAATACTTTAAAAGTTTTTTTTTTTTTTTAAACTGTTCTTTTTAATGTACCAAGAGAATTTATAGTTAATTTTCAAATAGAGTCAGTTTTCTTTCCTGGGGAATGGAAGTTGAACTACAAGAAAAAGTTTGAGCCTAATTTCCTTTAAATTATTAAAAAAAAATAAAAAATGATTTAAATGAAAATAATGTTTAAAATAGGAGTGGGATTTAGACCTGTATGCATTTTTTTTAGGTGAGGGGGCCTCTTACTTCGGTATTACGATTTGTTATTTCGTCCCCTTTTGCGGTAAATGTCCGTGACCCAGCAACTACGACATTTCCTTACAGCTCGTTTCTCTGCTTTAAATAAATCTGAAAATTAATAATTTTTAATTTTACTAACATTAAGGGGACTTGGCGCCATTGCTGGCAGCATTGAAGTAGGTTTCATATAAAAGCTTATATATCCATAGAGCTGCCAACCTAATCCGGCAAATTGTTAGTACCGCCCCTTTTTCTACACCACTTAATTTTTAGAGTATTTTTCTACTTAAATCATCATAGATACATTTGAAGAGAATTGCTCTAAAAATTAAGTGGTGTAGAAAAAGGGGCGTTTTTCAATAGGCGTTAACAATTTGCCGGATTAGGTTGGCAGCTCTGTATCCATTTAATATTTATAAATTAAATTACTGTTGATCAGTAAAATATGCATTCAGGTAACAGTTCTTATGGTTTTTGATATATTTTTTACGGATATGAAAACTTAAATTTGTGTTTTCTCAGTGTACATTTTTTCATGAATTCGCGATCTTCAAAATAATTATACTTCTACAGATAATACATAAAAGGCTTAATAATTTTTTTGGGTGTTTAATAGAATCTACCTAAAAGAATTACTAACTACAGAGGAGTTTTGAAATTTATGGTTAGTTTTGAGAAAAAAAAAAAAAAAAATGCATACCTATGTAAAAATTTTAAAGGAAAAAGAAAAAAAACACATGATTTTTGTTAGATTTTTATTAGAAGCTTTTTATCATTATTAGAAGATTTTTATATGAAATTGACATTGTTATCGTGTCTTCGTGTTACGCTAATAAACAAGGCGCTTCCATTTTTAAATAAATATAAGATGCTCAGGTTGTCGCTCCTTGGCTTAGTTGGATAGAGCGTCCCGTTACTAACGCGTTTGTCGAGAGTTCGATCCCCGAAGGTCCGTCTTGTTAACTTTTACAGATAATTAGTAGAAAATGTGTCAATTGATAAAAGGAAAATTTTTTGTTCACTACACAGTATTTTAAGAATTCTCGAAGAGTTTTTTTTGAAGAATTTTTTTTTTTTTTTTTTTTTTTTTTTTTAGATATTAGAAAATGCAAAATACTTTAGATATTAAAAAAGCTCAAAATAAAAAGTTTTAAGTGAAAAGTACATTAATAAATATTTTTAGAAGCTTTATATATATGTATATATATATATATATTAGGCAAATGAATTTGTCATAGCGTTTTCTGTCACGCTAAAAAACAAGACAATTCCATTAAAATAATATTATAGTTTTAAAAAATTAAAGAACACGCTTTTTTAGAAATGTGAACTAAAAAAGCACAAAATATCTATCTTAGTATTAAAATGCAGGGTAAGAGAAAATCGTGTGAGTGACACACCATAATATATACATACATTTAACTCTTTAATTAAAATAGCTTAGAATTAAACAAAAACCATTTTTAAAAAAATCTCCCCTGACTAGGATCGAACGCTGGACCTTTAGGTTCGTAGCGCGGCGCCTTACCTCAACCCCACATCGTTCACGTAGGGAAAGTATAAATTTTTTGTTTGCTCTCAGAGCAGTTACAAACGTACATGCAAAAATACAAACATAACATACAAACATACATACATACAGGTGAAGCTAATAAAAGCGTCTTAAAAAGAAGAAAAAAATGTAAGCAATTCGTTATATCTCTTAATGGCTTAGTTGGTTAGAGCGTCTTGTTAATTTTTGCAAATAATTATTAGAAAAAGTGTAGATTGATAAAATGAAATTTTTCGTTGTGTACACAGTATCCTAATAATTTCTGAAGAGTTTCTTTTAATAGGTTTTTATCTAGATACTAAAAAGCACAAAATAAAAGTTTAAGTAAACATAAATAAAAAAACAATTTTTTTTTAGAATCTTTTTATTGAAATTGGATTTCGTTATCGCGTCATCGTGTCCCGCTAATAAATAAGGCACCTCAAGTTTAAAGTAAATGTCAGGAGTCCTTATCGTCGTTCGTTGGCTCAGTTGGTTAAAGTGTCAAGTGCCTAATGCGACGGTGGTGAAATCCATTCCCGAAAGAGCAATGTGTTAAATTTTGCAGATAATAAATAGAAAATATGCCAGTTGATAAAAGAAAATTTTTCATTGTCTACAAAGTATTCTAAGAATTTTTGAAGAGTTTTTTTAAGCAGCTTTTTTTCAGATACTAAATAGCACAAAATAAAAAGTTAAGTAAATAAATAAATAAATAAATATATTTTTTAGAAGCTTTTTATTGAAATTGGATATTTCTGATCGTGTCTTTGTGTCACTCTGAAAAAGAAGGCGCCTCCACTTTAACATAAATTTAAACAACCCTTTTCGTCGCACGTTAATGCATTTGGTTAGAGAGTCATAGTGATAATGCGCTGCTCGTGGGCTCGTTCCTCGAAAGCTGATGTGTTACTTTTTTGCAGATAATTAATAGAAACGATGTCAATTGATAATAGAAAATCTTTCATTGTCTACACAGAATCTTGAGAAATTTTGATAGCTTTTTTTTTTTTTTAAGCTTTTTTTGAGTTACTAAAACGCATAAGATAAAAATTTCAGTAAAAATAAAAATAAATAAATAAATAAATAAAATAAAATGAATAAATAAAATAAAATGAATAAATAAAAATAACACTGAAAGCTTTTTATTCTTGTGAAGCCCTAAAAAGCCTAAAGTAAAAATTTATTCTTGCAGAGACATGCTGTAAAATCATAAAAGTTTCGACAACAAGAAAATTTAAAAGAAAATTTAGATATTTCACTTTTGCAAAAGATGAAAAATTTTAAATATTCCAAATAATTCAAAAAGCATTCGAGAACAATGTTCTTTTTATATAAGTATGTGTTAGATTTTTCTGGAATGTTCTATGATTTTTCTTGACTGTTCTTAGACTTTTCGTTAGAGTGTCATGCTGATAACTCGATGGTCCCGGATTCGGTCCTCGAAAGACGATATGGTTCTTTTTTGTAGATAATTAAAAAATGTCAATTGATAAAAGAAAATCTTCCGTTGTCTACACAATATCCTCAGAAATTTTGATTAGTTTTTTTTTTTTTTTTTTTAAGAAGTTTTCTCTCTCTCTCTCTCTCTTTTTTTTTTTTTTTTTTTTTTTTTTGTAACTAAAATGCACAAAATAAAATTTAAGCAAAAATTATTTTTTAACGTTAGAAGCTTTTTATTCTGAAGACCTAAAAAGCATAAAATAAAAATTTATTCTGGCAAAGACATGTTACAAAGAAATGGAAGTTTCAACACTGAGAAAATTTTGGGGAAAAATATAGGTATTTCCCTTTTGCAAGAGATGAAATTTTGTTAATGTTCAAAATATTTTAAAAAGCTTTCGAGACATTTGAAATTTGTGGGCTAACGAATGATTATACAAAAACATTAAGAATATTGGTCTCGAAAGCTTTTTATAAAATTTTGAACATTAAAAAAATTTCATCTCTTGCAAAAGGGAAATACCTATATTTTTCTCTAAAATTTATTTAATGTTGAAACTTTCATTTCTTTGTAGCATGTCTTTTATAAAATTTTATTTTATGCTTTTTAAGGCTTCACAATAAAAAGCTTCTTACGTTAAAAAAAATGATTTTTTGCTTAATTTTTTTAAATATGAAATTGATTTTGTCATCGTGTCTCCGTGTCACGCTAATAAACAAGGCGCCTCCAATTTAAAGTAAATATAAGCTATCCAGTTTGTCGCTCAGTGGCTTAATTGAATAGAGCGTCACGTTAATTACGCGTGAGTTCGATATCCGAAGGTCCGGTGTGTTAATGTTTGCAGATAATTAGTAGAAACGGTGTCAAGTGATAAAAAAAAAAAAATTTCCATTGACTTCACAGTAGCTTAAGAATTTTTTAAGATTTTTTTTTTTTTTTTTTAATCTATTAGAAAACACAAAATATTTTAGATATTAAAAAAGCTCAAAATAAAACGTTTCAAGTAAGAAATACATAAATAAATATTTTTAGAAGCTTTATATAAATACAATATATTATTATATGAAATTGAATTTGTCATCGCGTTTTCTGTTACGCTAAAAAAACTTCCACTAAAAAAAAAAAAATAAAAATAAATGTAAGCAATTCATTGTATCTCTTAATAGCTCAGTTGGTTTGAGCATTATGGTAATTTTTGCAAATATTTAATAGAAAAGGTGTCAATTGATAAAAGGAAATATTTCGTTGTGTACACAGTATCTTGCAGTGTACACAGTATCTTATGTACACAGTGTGTGTACACAGTATCTTATGTACACAGTGTGTGTACACAGTATCTTATGTACACAGTGTGTACACTCTTGTGTACACAGTATCTTATAATCTTGCTCGATTTCTTTCAAACTCTCTTTCTCATCTAACTACTACTAATCTTCATACTGTAAAAAACTCGTATGATTTTGTAGACAAACTAAAATGCATCTCTCCGTCTAACTATACTATGATTTCTTTAGATGTGAAATCACTTTTTACAAATGTTCCGGTTCAAGGTGCTCTGGTTTGTTTAGAGAGTAAACTACGTGAATTTCATTATTCTTCTATTGAAATTGAGGAGCTTGTGAATTTAGTTCATTTGTGTATCAGGCAAACTGCCTTCATTTTTAATGGTACTTATTATTCCCAAAATGATGGTATGGCCATGGGTAGTCCTCTCTCTCTTTTACTTTGCGACATTTATATGCACTATTTTGAAAAAAAACTATTCGGTGTATATAAATTTCCTCACTGGTTTAGGTTTGTGGATGACACTTTCGTTCTTGTCTCCCCTGATGTCGATTTGTCCAATTTACTTTCTTTGGTCAATTCGATTGACCCATGCATTCAATTCACTTTTGAGGTTGAACAGGATTGCTCTTTGCCTTTCCTTGACGTTCTTGTGATTAAAGAAAAGGATTGTTTCTCAACTACTGTCTTTAGAAAACCATTCTCAGTCTCTTTGCCACCGCATGCTTTCTCTAACCACGCCCCTCAACAAAAAATGTCTGCTTTTTAATGTTTATCGTGCCTTACACATTTGTTCTGATCCGTCTAATCTTTCGAAAGAAATTAATTATTTAAAATCTCTTGCTCTCTCTCGTGGTTATAACCCATCTATTATCGATAAAGCTCTATATAAATTTAAGAATCCTAAACGTTCTGCTCCCAAATTAAACGATCACAGTCTCATCCCAGTTGTTTTACCTTTTTATTCTTCACTCTCTTTTAAAATCTCTAAAATTCTTTCACCGTTTGGTTTCAAAGTCATTTACAAACCCGTCAATAAAATTAAATTATCTTCTCTTAAGGATCCCATTCCCACCGAAAACCGTTCTGGAATTTATTTAGTTCCGTGTTCGTCCTGCAACTTAGGCTATATTGGTCAAACTAGGAGGCGTTTGAAATACAGAATAAATGAGCACCGTCGGAATGTCCGTAATGAAGAGATTACCAAATCTTCTATTGCTTCCCACTGCTGGTCTCAAGGTCATCGTTTTGATTTTTCCAAAACTAACGTAATTTCATCTCCTGTCTGTTCCTCCCATTTGGATATTCATGAAGCATTTTACATATTTAAAAATTCGAAAAATCTTGTTAATGATATTTCTTCCACTCCATTCTTCTCTGATGCTTGGAAATTACTCACGTAACTTAGATTTTCGTTTAATTTTGATATCCTTAGATTGTTATATGGTTAATCTCACTCATTTATTTATTTTCTTGTTTTCTTGTACAATTCTACTCACACCAGTTGTTATGTTTACTTTCTACTTTATAAAGTTTTTCTTTTCACTTTAAACGATTCTGTGCGTTGCCGCTTTGACTGCAGCACTCGTGATTACTTTATTCGCCTGATGAAGGGTCGTGTGTTTTTTCGACCCGAAACAATTGTTGCGTGTTTATTGCATTTTATGGTGTTTATTCAAAGTTTGTAAGTAATACACAGTATCCTAACAAATTTAGAATTTTTTTCAATAGCTTTTTATCTAGTTACTAAAAAGCACAAATTAAAAATTTAAGTAAAAATAAATAAATAAATAAACCTTTAGAAGCTTTTTATTGAAATTGGATTTCGTTATCGCGTCATCGAGTCTCGCTAATAAACAAGGCACCTCAAGTTTAAAGTAAATGTCAGGAGTCCTTATCGTCGTTAGTTGGCTCAGTTGGTTAGAGCGTCAAGTTGCTAATGCAGTGGTGGTGTGTTCCATACCAGAAGGATCGATGTGTTAAATTTTGTAGATAATTAATAGAAAATGTGTTAGTTGATAAAAGAAAATTTTTCATTGTCTACACAGTATTCGAAAAGTTTTTTTAAGAAGCTTTTTTTTAGATACTAAGAAGCACAAAATAAAAAGTTAGGTAAAAAAAAAAAAATATTCTTTCAGAAATTTTTTATTAAAAATGGATTTTTATCATCCTGTCTTTGTGTCACTCTGAAAAAAGAAGGCGCCTTCACTTTAATATAAATTTAAACAACCTTTTTCATCGCTCGTTAGCGCATTTGGTTAGAGCGTCATGGTGATAACGCGATGCTCGTGGGTTCGATCCTCGAAAGCCGATGTGTTACTTTTCAGCAGAGTGTTAAGAGAAACGATGTCAATTCATAAAAGAAAATCTTTCACTGTCTACACAGTATTCTAAGGAATTTTGATAGTTTTTTTTTTTTTTTTTTTTTTTTTTTTTTTTTTAAGAAGCATTTTTTGAGTTACTAAAACGCACAAAATAAAAATTTCAGTAAAAATATAAATAAATAAATTAAATAACACCGAAAGTTTTTTTTATTATTGTGGAGCCTTAAAGCCTAAAATGAAAGTTCATTCTTGCAGAGACATGCTATAAAATCATAAATGTTTCAACAACAAGAAAACTTTAAAGAAAAATATAGATATTTCACTTTTGCAAAAGACGAAAAATTTTAAATATTCCAAATATTTTAAAAAGCATTCGAGAACAATATTCCTTACTTTTGGTTAGAGCGTCATGCTGATAACGCGATGGTCCCGGATTCGGTCCTGGAAAGACGATATAGTACTCTTTTGCAGATAATTAATAGAAAAAAATGTCAATTGATAAAAGAAAATCTTCCGTTGTGTACACCATATCCTAAGAAATTTTAATTAGTTTTTTTTAAGAAGTTTTTTTTTTTTTTTTTTTTTTTTTTTTTTAACTAAAAAGCACAAAATAAAATTTAAGTAAAAAATCATTTTTAACGTTAGAAGAATTTTATTGTGAAACCCAAAAAAGCATAAAATAAAAGCTTATTCTGGAAAAGACATGCTATAAAGAAATGAAAGTTTCAACACTAAGAAAAGTTTAGAGGAAAATATAGGTAACTTTCCTTTTGCAAGAGATGAAAATTTTTTAATGTTCAAAAGCTTTATTTTAAAAAGCTTTCGAGACATTTGAATTTTGTGGCCTAACGAATGATTATACAAAAGCTAATAACTAAGACTATTGGTCTCGAAAGTTTTTAAAAATATTTTGAACATGAAAAAATTTTCATCTCTTGCAAAAGGAATGTATCTATTTTTCTCTAAAAATTTCTTGGTGTTGAAACTTTCATTTCTTTGTATCATGTCTTTGACAGAATAAATTTTTATTCTATGTTTTTTAGGGCTTCACAATAAAATGCTTCTAACGTTAAAAAATGAATTTTTACATAATTTTTTTAAAAATATTTTTTCTCTTAAAGATATTGCAACATCCATCCGTAATACTCTTAGGTAGGTTCTACTGAACATCCCCAAAAAATATTAAGTCTTTTCTGAAATATGTTTAAAACTTTTAGCATTTTGAAGATCATGAATTCGTTAAAAAATAAAAAAGAAAAAAAGAAAAAAGAAAAGGGAGGCAAACTGAAAAAACTTTATTTGAAGTTTTCAAATCTCTAAAAAAATGTATCAAAAACCATAAGAGATGTTGCTGGAATATATATTTTACTGAACAAATGTGATACAGTTCAATATATAAATATTGAATGGAAATATGAGTTTTTATATGAAACATACTTCAGCGGTGCTGTCAAAGGTTTTTCTCACAAAAGGAAATTTGACTTGTTTCATTATCGCATAAATACGAAATAATGAAGGTATATAGGGACAATTTACTGTCTGCATTATTAAAAGTAATTATGCATGTTTTGAAAAACTAAATAATTTAAAACATTTTCATAACTATAAAAAACTGAAGACTATAGTTTAAAAATGCATTTACCTCAAAGTTACTTAATTATCTATATATTAACTCTGAGTTTCTTATTCATATAACCATTGGTATGTACGTAGATTTGTACGCATTGAATTTGCATAAAACGTTTTATAATTTATACGTAGTTACATATCTTTTATACATTTTTATTCTCACAATTTCTTCAAAAAAAAAAAATATCTCGTACAAACATAAAATTTTTATTAGTGCCAGAAAAAAAAGTTAACTTTAACCTATAAAGCACTGGTGTTATGAAATACAAATGTTTACAATGCAGTTATATGGTAGAGTTTCAATCAATCATCTGGTTTACAATAGATATTATCGTGCCTCCTTTTAAAAACAATGTTGAATGATTTTTTAAGTAATGTAAATACACATTGTTAGTTTTAAAATATAAATTAATAAGCTTTTTTTTTTTTTTTTTCGCAATAAAACAATAAAATACTATAGTTGTTGCTCTTATCCTTTGAAGTACAGTAAACTCCCGATTATCTGCAGAATTGAGAGGCACGAGTTCCACAGATAAGACATATATCGCGGATAAACCGCAAAAAGACTGAAAATGATGGGCAAATGACGTAAAAAAAATTATTCTACAGCTCAAAAACATGATTGTATTGCGTATAAAACATAATACTAGAAAGCAAAAATGCTCACAGTACAGTGAAAATTTGTATTTTGCGAGTATACTTAGGATATAAAAACAATAAACAAAAATGTGGACTTACGAGTAAAACAAGGTACAATCTGTAACCTCATTTATCCACTAAATTAAACAAGTACCATACTAGACTGAACAAAAAATAAAACAAAAACAACATAATTATCCATATTTACATTTTTTTTCTTTTCTTTTTTAATTCAATTATTTGTTTCTGCTTTTTCTTGAGAAAAAACTTTTTCTTGATCCTATGCTTTCTTAATCTCGCCATTTTCCTGCCCTCGCTAATAATCCGCAACGCGAATAATCCGCTCGGGAATAATCGGAAGTTCACTGTATAATGTACAGTTTTATAACAAAATGTGGTCATTTTTCAAGAATTGTAAACACAAGAGAATTTTTTTTCCCTGCCAGTAATATAATGAAACATTGTTATAAATAATTTCAATATAAAAAAATAGAAAGTCTCAAAAACTCTGAAAATTTTCATATAGAAAAGAATAGAACTTTTGAATAATTTCTCCGCATTTCTAAATAGTATTTCTTAGTCTTTTTAGAACAGCATTAATTGTTTCATCAATTTTTTTCAGTAATTTTCATTTAAATTTTTATTAGAATCCTGGAATCCACAACAATATTTTATGTGAATTTACTGGAAGATATGTGTGTGTGTTTATCGCATAAAAAGTTTATTTAAAAATATTTACTAACTCAAGCAAAAGTTATGAAAAAGTTCTTAATTAAGTTTATCCCTGTAGGCATTTGTTTTTATTTAATACTTGATATTTTGTACGAATAATAGACAATTTGTTTTTTAGTTTTTATTTAATAAACACGTGATTTTTATATTAGTTCTAATGTTGTAGTTAGTGAAATTTTACATTTTAACATAACATAATTATAAAAGCTATTTATATTTTAAAATAACTTATGAATACATTATAATAATTATAATATACACAAATAATAATATACAATTATTTTTTTTTTCTTTAATTAGGTCTACACTGAGAAAAAATTCTATAACTGACATCTAGAATCTAAATTGTAGCTCTAGAAAAAAAAAATCCATGTGATCCTTATAATTTCTAGTCCCCTTGGAAAGCGAGTTCTAGAAGCCCCTATTAGAATTCTAGAGCGTTTGCCTATATTCCCGAGGGCAAAGTTATTTAAATATCTTTGCAAATAAATGAGACTACAAGAGGCGGGTTTCTGCAACAATAATCTTGGTTTATTACCAAATTCTAGAAAATCAAGCGAGAATTTCTCGCAATATAAATGATTCAGAATATTCAGAGTATTCAGAATATTGTTTCACCATCTAGAAATGTGTACACTAGAAATTCTCGATAATTTCGTCTATTCAGTTTATTGGCGTGCCTTATGCGCATAGCTCGGAAATCTATATTTCTAGTTAAGGGATTTAGAAAATGGTCACTTATTCATTCTAGAGAAAGGCGGTATATTATTTTTCTCAGTGTAAAAACCAACCATTTTATAAACAATTATTGTTGACTTTAACCTTCGTCCCACCATTTTACGCTAATTTTAAAATTTCATTCGCTAAAAATATATAACGGGAAATTACATGCCTTTTAAAATTATCTAAACAGATTTGAACCTTCCGTTTATATATATATATATAACGACGAATATGAATGTAGTTTTAACATAGAATAGATTAAATTTCAAAACCAATTCAATACCTCTCATGAATCGTCACGTCGTTGCACAATTCAGGCAAATTTTTGCGACACGTATGTAAGATTGTATTCAGAATTTGTCAACATTAATTTTTAACAATAATATTTTTGATAGATTTCTAGTAAACTTCAGCAATTAACTTTAGTGAAAATTACAATCACAATTACTGGTTGAAAAAAAAAAAAAATGTCTGGGACACAAACTTCTCTGCTACGGTTTACATGTGTATCCGGACACATCAATTGAGAAAAGTTGCTCAAACTAATGATCTAACCAGGAAAGTATAAAGAATTTGCACCATTAACTCTCAAGCCAATTATAATGTCAACTATAAAATTGTTGTATCATGTTTTCCATATTTTAATAATCTGTAAAAACAGTTTTTTATTATTTGGTAAATTGTTTTTTCCATTTACAATTATTTCTCAAATTTGAAAATTTATACGACTTCCGAATATAACCAACATAAAATTACATTAATGTTTTAATTTAGCAACGCCATAAAGTTACTTATAAATACTCCTCCTTAGTAATATTCGTAATATTTAGAGGTAGTTTCTTTTCGTGACATTAACTTCATAAAAATGCATAGTTGTGCATTATATTATATTATATTATGTTATATTATATTATATTATATTATTTATTTTCAAAAATTGTGATCTTTTTAAATTTGAAAGTGACCAATCAGAAACACATTTATAAAATTCGTTTAATTTCTTTTTACAATAATAAAATAATTATTATTTAATTACTATTTAGAGATTGTAATATTCTTAAGTTATAGATGAACAACAAGAAATTACCATGTAGTTTTTTTCTTTCCACATATGGATACAGAAATTCATAAGTGTCTCTGTGTGTGTCTGTCTGTCTGCGCTTTGGTGCTCATACTATTGATCGCAGAACTTTGAAATTTGCATATAGGTACCTAGGACACAGCAGGTGTGCACCTAATCGAGATTTTTTCGAATTTCGAATTTGAATTTTTTAAATTAATGTTTTTTCGATTTTAAATATTGGCTTTAATGCTTCATTTTTCATAAATTTAATTCTTTGAATGTAATCGTCTGCGTATCTTAGCAACGGTTATTTCACTATTTATTTTTTATTTAATACATTCATTTAAAGGCGAAATTCTTTTTTTTTTTTTTTTTTTTTTTTTTTATTTATTATATTTATTGAAAATCAAATGGTAATGCAATATAAATAAATTGTTATGTTTATGTATAATTTTTGTAGCATAACAACTTTTTATTTTTCCTTTTAAGTTAATTTCTTTAAAATAAAAATCCTTTTTTTTTTTTTTTTTTTTTTTTTTTTTTTAATTTATAATATTTATTGAGGGAAAAGGAAAAAATGGTAGTACATAGTGGAAAAGGATTAAACTGATTAAAATTTAGTTGTTTTTCATGTATTTAATTCTGTTTAAAAGAAAATCTACTTTTTATTTTATTTTGTTATACTGGTCGGAATCAAATCGTAATACAGGGTAAATAACAGGGGCTATAAAACACATGGTTCAAAAACAAAAACATATAATAGATGCTGAGATACAGTCATCTTTAAAATCGTAGTTTTTAAATAACAGAAGATTCACATGTCGTCGATAAATACCCAGATTAAAGTGCCCGGGAAAGACCTTTTTGCAGACAGTGGGAACCTGGACCCCCGATGCAGCACGGGCGGAAAAAAGAGCTGCCGTAGTCAGTGGGTACTCGAAGCAAGGTCTAGAGCAATTTCAATGTTTATTTATTTATTTATGTATAAATTATTATTATTTTTTTTAATTATTTTTTTATTTATAATGTGATATAAAAAATAAATAGTTATCGAATTCTTTTGAAAATTCGTTTAAATATAGTGACCAGCGAAGCGGGCGTAGCCTGCTAGTTTACAATACATTTAAAGGTCTTTAGCTTAAAAACTACCGTATTAGAAATAGAGAAAAAGTATTCTTATCAATTCTCCCCTCAAATCAAACATTTTCCCAATATTTTTAATATTTGTTGAAGAAGCTTAAATGAACAAATTCTAATGATGAATTTCATTTGTTTATTTATTTGGGGGATATATATATATATATATATATATATATATATATATATATATATCAACGTTAGAAAATATTACTAAAACAAATCTAAGTAAAATAAAATGAGTAGACTTTAGTTGTTGAGCTTTTAAAATATTTTTTGAATTTTAAATTTTGAATTTTGAAGAAAGGGTTGCTGTCTACGTGAGGGTCCTAGACCTAGGTAAAATGCCCTTCACGAGGACTTTCAAACTGGACGAAAAAGATTTAGCGTCTTCAGAGGCGATTCATATCGAAGGTCTTCAGTTCAGCCAAAGATAGAATTAAATTAAATTTGTTGCTATAAAGGAAAGCTAACCCAAATAAATTTCTGCAGAAAATCACACATATTTTCTTTTGAAAAAGTACCTGCAATTTGTACTAATGAAATATATCTGGTATTCGTTTCGCCCTTTTTCTACAAATTTTCGTGTGTTTTATTATTATTATTATTATCATTATTATTATTATTATTATTATTATTTTAATTTCCACCACTACTGTTTTTTTTTTTTTTTTTTTTTTTTTTTTTTTTAAATTTCTTGAAGTTTATAATATTTGAAAAGTACTGATCTGAAATAGAGGTGACAATATAATAAAATGCACACAAAAATGTGGGAACCCTGTCGTATCAAAAACCTTTGTGGAGAACAAATATATTTTTTTAAACACTTTTTTCTAGTTTAATTATATTTAAAGAAAAAAAATCTAAAATTTGTTAGAAAATTTTATTTAATATAATAATCCCATTTCTTTCAATATATATAAGGAAATTTTCATTCAAAATTTATGAAATATTTAATATATAAGGTCATTGTGCCTAAATGCGACGTGATTTTTGGTAAGTTTATCGCATTTAAGAAACTTATGACATTTTAGTAAACAAATAATTATGAAAAGAAAGAAAAAATGGTTGAATATTATACTCATAAGTTCTAAAATAGTGTTTTGAGTCATTTTTTTTCAAGAAATTCAAAAAATATCAGTAATTTATGAAAATATATACCAGCGTCGCATTTAGGAAATTTTTGTCGCATTTAAGGTACTATATCCTAAATGCGATGTTCAAACTCCCTAAATGCGATAATGCATTTAATGCATGGGAATTACTTTAATGTTATTAACACTTTCCAAAGAAGGTTGAAAACTGTTATTAACACATTCCAACAAGGTTGAAAAGTGTTTATGACTTCGGTTTGTCTGTCTGTCTGTCCGTCTGTCCGTCTGTCTGTCTGTCCGTCCGTCTGTCTGTCCGCGCTCTAACTCCCGTAAATATTTATGGAATTTCTTGAAACTGATATATGTTATTCAAGATTACTATTGGACGTTCCCTATTGAAAATGGAGTTCATACCTCTACTAGTTTGTGTACAGGGACACCCGAAAGTATTTCAAAGCATTGTGTTCAATGAGAGGTATTTTTACAAACTATATTTTCTTACCTTTACTGTAGACATATCTTAATGAAATTACAATATGTTATTAAAGTTTACTATAGGATGTTTTCTGTATAAAATGGAGGAAATATCACCATCGGTTTATGTACAGGGACACTCAAAAGTATTCCAAAGCATCGCGTTCTATGAGAGATATTTTTATAAATCAAATTTTAATAACTTTACTTTCCACGAAGTTTTTGGAAATTTAAATATGGTATTTATATGCACAAAAGAATGCTTTGCACAGAATATAGCATGATTAGCATTAGATTTACAGGGTGGCACAAAAATATCCAGTTACATTAACAGCTATTAAAAAAAAATGGCTAGAATTGTACTTTCGTTTACGTTAAGCGTTTTTAACACATTCTAACATTTTTTAAGGGTGAATATGATACCTCTACTGGTTTGTGTACAGGGACACCCGAATGTATTTCAAAGCATTGTGTTCTATGAGAGGTATTTCTATAAACCATAATTTCATACCTTTATTGTAGACATATTTCAATGAAATTGAAATATGTTATTCAAGATCACTATCGGGCGTTTCCTATTGAAAATAGAGTTTATACCTCTACTGGTTTGCACACAGGACACCCAAAAGCATTCGAAAGCATTGTGTTCTATGAGAGGTATTTCTATAAACCATATTTTCATACCTTTACTGTAGACATATCTTAATGAAATTGAAATATGTTATTCAAATTCCCTATTGGATGTTTCCTGTATAAAATGGAGGAAATACTACCACCGATTTATATAGAGGGACACTCAAAAGTATTCCAAAGCATTGCGTTCTATGAGAGATATTTCTATAAATCAAATTTTAATAACTTTACTTTCCACGAAGTTTTAGGAAATTGAAATATGTTATTTATATGCAGAAAAAAATGCTTTGCATAGAATACAACATGATTAGCATTAAGTTTACAGGGTGACACAAAAATATCCATTTATATTAAGAGCTACTGATAAAACAATTCTAGAATTGCACTTTCGTTTACATTAAGCGTTTTTAACACTTTCTAACATATTTAAGTGTGAATATGATTTCAGTTTGTGTATCTGTCCATCTGTCTGTCCGTCTGTCTGCCCGCGCTCTAACTCCTGTAAATATTTATGGAATTTCTCGAAACTGATATATTTTATTGATGTTCACTATCGAATGTTCCATATTGAAAATGGAGTGAATATCTCTTCTGGTTTGTGTACAGGGACACCCAAAAGCATTCGAAAGCATTGTGTTTTATGAGTGTTATTTTTATAAAATTATCCCTATAGAATGTTCCCCATTCAAAACGACATTAATAGATCCTGTACAACTAGTTTGTTTACAGGGACAACAACAACAACAACAACAAAAAAAAAATGCCAATGCATTACGGTTTAGGACAGAATTTTTTGAAAGTTAAGTCTTTCTACTGCAAAAATCATAAAAATATTGAAATGTATTGTTAATATTCTAAAATAATGTTTTGTATAGAATATGGTATGATTAACTTTCTGATTTAAAGGGCTACACTAAAATATTCAGAGAGATCAAAAGCTGAAATTATAATTTAATGGCTGCATTTTATTTTGCGTTAAGCCTTTTTAACTCTTTCCAAAATGCCTAAGAGTAATTTTAAAATCAATTAGTCTATCTGTATATTTTTCAGTCCTTCTGTCTGTTGTGTGATAACGTTGTAAAGTTTGCGTTGACGCAAACTCCATCTTAACTTAATTAGATCACTAAATGGATAAGTAAGAGAACACAAGACTTGAATTAACAATAACTAAAGTTTATTTGAGCAGATTAATGGGGAGGGTGGCCTGGCAATTAAACTAGCTCAGTCAGTGTATCACTCAATCAAAATATATATATAAACAATTAAATTAGATTATCTTGAATATCTCATCCCAGCAAGCAATTGAAGGTGTAGTGACGGTTGCACTCGTAACTCCACTGCTGCGACTTCACTTTCGATCAGAGGATTCCCTACAGATCGAAATTCACTTTCACGAGCGCTAGCAAATACTCGTACTAACACTCATCATGACTTATTCCTCACTCCTCTAAATTTCTACTACTCAATATTCGCCAAAATAAGACTTTCAACAATCCACTATAATACTCCAATATCTACACTATAATATGCTCCGACATCCACTATAATATCCTCCAACATCCACTCCCATCTACTAAAACCTTCGCCATTTTATACTTCTTCCTACATCCCCCTCTCTCTTCATTTCAATCCGTCCTTTTAAAATCACTTCTAATTTATCTAACTTTCAAAATCTAAGTCTTTCATTGCAGCACCCTGCCGACACAAAGCTAACTCGACCTCAACTTTCGCCGAGTCACTGGCGACGAAGCGATTTTAACCGTCCCCACTTTCTACTTTGCTGGATCCAGCTTAATTAAAACAACTGTGGTGACGTTCTGACGTATTAACCTCACAACGTAGGCAAAGAATATTAAAAGTTATTCGATACAACAATTACGTACAGTTGGAAGGTGTTACTAATCAATGAGTACTGCATGATTTTTCTTTCTTGTTTAAGTCTTAACGTGTTTTCAATTTCTGTATCTATGTGCCCGAATCTCCATTTGTCTATCTGTCCGTGTACCGCACTTAGCGTCCGGAAATATTTTCTGAAATTTTAAAAAAATATATATGTTGTTCATATTCACTATTGAATGTTCCCAAATAAAAAGGGCATTAATAGGTACTGTACAACATGTTTATGTACAAGAATGTTTTTATAATTTACATTTAAAGAACTTTCATACTGTACTTTCAACTGTAAAATCATAAAGAAATTGGCATTTATTGTTAATTTGCTAAAATAATGTTTTGTATAAAATATGATTTTGTTAACCTTCAAATTTACAGGGCTACACTGAAATTTTCAGATAGATTAAGGGCTGGAATTACAATCGAAGGGCGACGGTTTCTTTTGTGTTAAGCATTTTTAACACTTTCAAACAGTGTTTAAGAATGATTAGGAATTCAATTAGTTTGTCTGTACGCCTTTCAGAACTACTGTTTGTTTGTTGTGTGATAACGTAGGTACAGAACTTTCAAAGTTATAAGATACAACAATTACGTGGAGTTGGAAAGTGTTAATAATCATTGCGTAATGCATGATTTTTCGTTCTTTTTTTATAGTTTATAAAATACTTAATACCGCATAAATATTTCAAGATAAAATGTTGTGTAACTCTATGTGCAACTCTGCCTTTAACAGTGTGTGTAACTCTTCCTTTATATTAACAGTGTGTGGAGCTTTGTGTCTAAATCTGATGTTTGTTAACAGTGTGTAACTCTTCTTTTTTTTAACAGTGTGTGTGTAATTCTGTGTGTATTGCTGAACTTTTCTATCAGTGTACGTAACGCTATGTGAAACTGTCACTGTGTGTGCAACCCTGTATGCAATTTACAGTGTGTGTGTAGCTCTTCTTTCTTATTAACAGTGTGTGTAACTCCATGTGTAATTTTGTTTTTTATTAACAGTTCTTTTTTTTAACCATTGTGTGTGTAACACTGTGTGTATCGCTGACTTTTAGCAAAAAACGTGTGTAATTTTACTTATGTGTAACTAACAGTATGCGTAACCCTGTACGTAATTAAATGTGTGTGTGCAACTCTGCCTTCTTATTAACTCTGTGTGTGTAAATCTGTGTGTAACTCTTTATTAACAGCGCCTTTTTATTAACAGTGCATATAACTCTGTGTATAATCCTGCCTTTTTATTAGCAGTGTATGTAATTCAATGTTCATTTCTTTTTTTTTTTTAACAATGTGTGTAACTTTGCGTGTATCACTGATTTTTTGCTGTGTATAATTCCGCCTTTCTATTAACAGTGTGTGTAACTCCGTATGTAAATCTCTTTTTTTTTTTTTGAGAATGTGTGTAACGCTGTGTGTAACGCTGTGTGTACCGCTAATTTTTTGCTAACAGTGTGTGTGTAACTCTGCATTTTTATTAACAGTTTGTGTGTAATTGTGTGTGTAACTCTGCATTTTTATTAACAGTTTGTGTGTAATTGTGTGTGTAACTCTGCATTTTTATTAACAGTTTGTGTGTAATTGTGTGTGTAACTTTGCCTTTTTATAACAGAGTGTGTAACTCCGTGTTTAAATCTTCTTTTCTGAGTAGTGTATGTGTAACTCTGATTCCATGAATATTTACGGGAGATAGAGCACGGACAGACAGACAAACCTAAGTCATTAACACTTTTCAACTTTATTGGAAAGTGTTAAAAACATTTAGAAAGTGATAAAAACGCTTATTGTAAACGAAAATGCAATTCAAGCAATTTTCCAACAATACCTCTTAATGTATCTGAATATTTTTGTGTGGCCCTGTAAATATAATGCTAATAATATTGTATTTTATGGAAGGCATTCTTTTGTGCATATGAATAATATATATATATATATATATATATATATATATATATATATATATATATATATATATATATATATATATATATATATATATATATTTACGACTTGTGCAAAGTAAAATCATTAAAATTTGGTGCTTAGAAATACCTTCCATAGAACGCAATGCTTTTAAATACTTTCGGATGTCCCTGTATACAAACCAGTGATGGTATTTACTTCAATTTACATGGGGAATATCCGGCAGTGGACTTAAATGACATATTTCAATTTCATTAAAATTTGTTTAAAGTAAACGTATCAAAATACGGTTTATAGAAATATCTATCATGGAACACAGTGCTTTGGAAAATTTTGGGTGTCCCTGTAGACAAATCAGAAGAGGAATTCCCTCCATTTTCAATAGGGAACATCCGATAGTGAACTTGAATACGATATATCAGCTTCAAGAAATTCCATGAAAATTTACAGGAGTTCGACTGCGGACAGACAGACAAACCGAAGTCATTGATACTTTTCAACCTTGCTGGAAAGTGTTAAAAAAAGAACGAAAAATCATGCAGTACGCACTGGTTATTAATACTCTCCAATTGTACGTGCTTGTTGTATCGTATAACTTTCAATATTCTTTGCCTGTATTATCAAACAAAGGAGAGAAGCACAGAAAAATATACACATTGACTAATTCAATTTAAAACCGCTCTCAGACATCGTTGAAGAACGTGAAAAAGGCTTAATGCAAAAGAAAATCCAGCCGTTAGATTATAATTGATCCCTTAATGTATTTGAATATTTTAGTGTAGTCCTGTAAATATGAAAGTTGATCATATCATATTCTATACAAAACATTATTTTAGAATATTAAAATACATTTCAATTTATTTATAATTTTTACAGTAGAAAGTTATTTAGATGTGATTTATAAAAATGTCTGTCCTAAAACGCAAAGCATTGGAAGTTCCCTGTACTCAAACACGTTGTGTAGGACATATTAATGGCATTTTAAATAGGAAACATTCCATAGTGAACTTTAATAACATATATCAATTTTTCAAAATTCTGAAAATATTTAAGAACTCTTGGGACGAGAGCCAGATAGAAAGACAGACAATCGGACAGAAAGATAACCAAATTAAAATTATATTCGCGCTTAAAAATTGTTAGAAAGTGTTAAAAATGCTTATTGTAAAAGAAAATGCAATTACAGCAAATTTTTATTAATAGCTCATATTGTAACTTAATATTTTTATGTGGCTCTGTAAGATTAATACTAATCATACTGTATTTATAAAAAGCATTCCTTTTTGCATATGAATAACATTTTTCAATTTCATTAAGATTTGTGCAAAGTAAAGTTATTAAAATTTGGTTTGCAGAAATACCTCTCATACAACGCAATACTTGTAAGTCTCCCTGTACACAAAACAGTGGTAATATTTTCTCCATTTCACATAGAAAACATCCGATAGCGAACTTGAATAACATATTTCAATTTCATTAAGATTTGTGTAAAGTAACGGTATTAAAATATGGTTTATAGAAATGCCTCTCATAGAAAAAAAAATAGTTTGCAGTACTTTCCGATGCCCCTGTACACAAACCAGTAGAGGTATTCACTCCATTTTTAATAAGGGACATCCGATAGTGAACTTGAAAAACATATATTAGTTTCAAGATATTCCATAAATATTTACCGGAGTTAGAGCGCCGAAAGACAGAGAGATGGGCAGACAAACAGATACACAGATACACAAATTGAAATTATATTCACACTTAAAAATTGTTAGAAAATGTTAAAAACGCTTAATGTAAACGAAAGTGCAATTCCAGGAAACTTTTCTTAATAGCTCTTTATGTATCTGAATATTTTTTTGTTGCTCTGTAAAACAAATACTAAACATACTATATTCTATAGAAAGCAGTCTTTTGTGCATATGAATAACACATTTCAGTTTCATTAAGCTTTGTGGAAAGCAAAGTTATCAAAATTTGGTTTATAGAAATACTTCTCATATAACGCAATGCTTTGGTATGCTTTCAAGTGTCTCTGTGCCCAAACCAGTGGTGGTATTTACTCCATTTAATATATAAAACATCCGATAGTGAACTTGAATGACATTTCTCAATTTCTTTAAGGTTTGTGAACAGTAAAGGTATTAAAATATGGTTTATAGAAATATCTCTCATAGAACACAATGCTTTGTAAAAGGTTTGTGTGCCTCTGTACACAAACCAGTAGAGATATTAACTCCTTTTTCAATAGGGAACATCCGATAGTGAACTTAAATAACATATATCAGTTTCAAGAAATTACACAAATATTTACTGGAGCTAGAGCGCGGACAGACGAGCAGACAGATACTTAAATTGAAATTATATTCACAGATGAAAATTGTTAGACAATGTTAAAAACGCTTAATGTAAACGAAATTGAAATTATAGCAAATTTTTATGAACAGCTCTTAATGTAACTGAATGTTTTTGTGTGGCCCTGTAAATCTAATGCTAATCATGCTATATTCTATGCAAAGCATTCTTTTGTGCATATGAGTAACATATTTCAATTTCATTAAACTTTGTGGAAAGTAAAGTTATTAAAATTTGGTTTATAGAAATACCTCTCATAGAACGCAATGCTTTGGAGTACTTTCGAGTGTCCCTGTGTACAAACTAGTGGTGGTATTTATTCCATTTTATATATGAAACATCCGATAGTGAACTTGAATAACATGATTCAATTTCACTAAGATTTGTATGCAGTTAAGTTATTAAATATGGTTTACAGCAATACATCTCACAGAATACAGTACTTTGGAATACTTTCGGGTGTCCCTACAGGAATTAGAGCGCGGACAGACAGACAGACAGACGGACAGAGGGACAGACAAGTCTAAGTCACTTTTAAACCTTGTTGGAAAGTGTTAAAAAGGAAAAAATGCTTAAACTTCCCTTAATATATCAACTGTAAAATTTGCCGCATTTAAGGGATAAAATTTGTCGCATTTAGGAAAATGGTGTAAACAGACCCTTAAATGCGATAAAAATTTTAAACCCCTCTTTTTAAAAAAATGTAGTATTTTTTTTTTTTTTTCTTCTGGTAGGTATGAAGGGTATTCAAGCACATGACGTAACAGTGGTTATTTGATCTTGAAAGATGAAAGGATAAAATCACAGTTACTATTTGAAAATATTTTATCGCAATTAGGAAAAGACGTCGGAAAGCCATAATGGACAATGTTTACTGCAAAAGAAAATTCTACTAGAAAAAACCTTTAAAATTTAATGAAAAGTTTCGCGAACCGTTCTTGAAATGTGTATGTTCCATTATGATTTATAAGTTTGTGATTTAAGCATTTAGATTTTCAGTAGAAGAACTTTGTCGCATTTATGGGTTATCGCATTTAGGCACAATGACCTTATGTTTTTCTTTTTTTTTTTTTGAGAATTGTCTCAATCACATAAAGTACAAAATAATTATTTGGAGAACTATCAGGTAGCCAAAAAGAAATGTATTTCAAAAATTAAATAAATTTTATTTTTTTCTTCAGTTAAAGATTAATTCATTGGCTTTAGACTTGATTGAAAATAAACCTTTTTGAAAGGAAAAGAATTCTTGTTATCGTCACCCGCGTTCATAACCGTCGTACTGAATGAAATAAAATCTTTAATCTAAAATATTTCAAGTTATAGAAAACAATATATCAAATGAAACTCTATAAAATGATTTTCACTACAGCTTGAACTATAATAAGCCAAAACACAAGTATTCAGTATGGCATATAAAAACCATTAGTACTAATCAGATAGACGGATATCGTAGCCGACGAAGCAACGTGTGGCGTCTTCACAAACAGAACAAATTATACTTAAAGAGAGACGATAACGATATCTATTTGTCAAAGGAATTCAACAAGAAAAATAATACCATATTTGTGCACGAATGATAACAAAATTGATTATGCAAAATACTGGTTCAGGCCGAAAAAAAAAAAGAAAGAAAATGTTACCACTTGTAAACAAAAAAAAAAAAAAAAAAAAGAGGGCTACCTAAATTGCAAGCGGTACAGAGATGTTTTTCTTCAAATTCTTAAACTTTTGGTTTTACTGTATGTTGGAGTAGTTGGAAATACCTTTCATTTTAACGGATGATAAATCTTGGCGTCACAAAGATCGTTTATTGCAAGATCGCTCTTTTGGAACGAACAAATTGATCGTATTATACTCATCCAAGCAGAATTGAAAACAAGATGAAATGGATGCTGAAGATGATGCGTTGTTGTTTGTCTGATACAATTTAAACAGCGTTGTTGTACAGAATTTTGCAATTTTTCGGGTTTTTTTTTAGATTTTGATCAAAACTGTTTTCATGCATTTTTTAAAGAGAAAATTTGGAAGATTAACAACAGATTCGAGTACATATTTGTTAAGATTTAATTTAATTACAAAGTATCAAAGGAATGAGTATGCTCTGAAAAAAATCTAAATAGGTTTAAATACCGCATAAATTCATGCATTTACATAGCCTTCATAGGAGATGTGAAATAAAGATTCAAAAAGTAAAAAACGCCCTGACGCATATCTGCCAACTTTTACTCTTTTTAAATACAACTTTAATTTTATAGAATACTTTTCTTCATTTAATCAGTGAAAATTATTACAGAAATTTATAGACGATTTCTACCAAAAGTTACCAGTAGCAAAACAATGTAAATGTTGGCCGCTATGCCCTAGCAGCACCTGAAATGAAAAATAGTATATCGAGCAAAATCATCGGGAAATTGTAATGTTGCATGTAATGTTGTAGTACGTCATTTCTACAAAAAGAAAGATTCTTTTTTTTTTTTTTTTTAAATCATAGTTTTTATTTTATGTTTAAAAAGAATCGATTTTTTTCAAACTACAGTTATTATTTGCATGAAATACGAGAAAAACACGTAATTCTAATGTTTACAGCATCACAATTTTTCATGTAATTTATGTCTATCAACGTGATTATCAGTATATATATATATATATTTTATAACTGCACAAAAAATTTGAAATGTGCTTGCAATAAGTAGTGTGGTATTTTATCCGGAAGTCGCAACTTGCGTCTTCAAGGAAGCTACAGTTATCAGTAGCGGAAGCAACTAAAGTTACTATAATTATTTGTAATATCTTAAAGTTTATTTTGGAGGATTCGAGTGCTTAATTGTTTAAAAAACACGTTAAGAATATGCAACCTAAATACATTAAATATATTCCGTCATTTCTTTTCTGCAAGCGTAAAGCTTTTAAAAGGAATAATACAAATGAAAATAAGGATCATATTGTAGCCAAAGTTATGTTCCATGGCACAGAAATACCTTATTTTAATGTTTTGTCCATCAAGGTACAATATTTAAAATGTCATGATTTTGCGTAGTTGGATCCAAATGTTAATGGACTGTGACTACACGCAATAGTAAAAACATCAAGTTAATGACCATCAGTGGAACATCCGATAATAAATCTTTTCCCTACTAAGATAGTTTGATTCATTGATGAAGGTTCGACAAAACATGAGATGGATTTGAAAGCATGTTTTGTCTATAATTTAAGCGATTCTTTTTTATTCTTTTTCTTTTTTTAAATTTACAACTGGCTTTTAGATGCTGTTATGAGGATCTTTTATAATAAAGAAAAAAAAAAAAAACATGGAAAAACAGGTGAATTTTCGAGGCCAATCTATACATTATTTTTCAGTATCATGTCAAATTAATGATTTATAGTCACGCACACTTATATAAAATGCAGACTAATTAAAGTTCTAAGACTCTCTATACTAAAATTACCATTTTACAGACAAAAAGAAACTAATTTGTTGAGGCCACTTGCGAAACTTTCTTCTATATTTCCTTATACAAATTCACGCAGTACAAACTATTTATTGAAACTTTTTTACATGTTAACTAAAGATAACTACATGATAACTCATCTCAGAAAAGTATAAGTATGTTGAAAGAAAGTCAATTTTGTACCGACAAGTGAGATTTTTTTTTTTTTTTTTTTTTTTTTTTTTTTTTTTTTTGGGGGGGGGGGGGGGGGGAGAGGAAGAGAGAGGTTTCTTTGCTTTTTTTTTTTTTTGTTGTTGTTAAAAATTTAAAAATGAAAAAAAAAAATAAATTTGTTGTAAATTGTTACACATCAATTGTTAAACTATTCTTTTTAAAGGTACTGGCGAGTTCTTTTGAAAGATAACCACATTGAAAATTTACGCGGCATAACTTCAATTCCCCAGAAGCGGAGGTAGCGAGACTGTACACATCCCCCCCCCCCCCCCCCAAAAAAAAAAAAAAAAAAAAATATATATATCTGATTGACTATTACTATATTTTTTTTTTAAATTTTATATTGAAAAATTAAATTATGTATATTTATGTGAAATTTTGTCCTATACTGCCATATTAAATAAAATAAAATAAAGGATGACAGCGTCATCTGTTGAGATTGATCTCCAAATGTAATCAGCACAAATTTAACACATTCGCTGCCACTGACGCGCTGGCGCGTCAGCATGGCGCTACCTCCCATGCCGGTGACGCTCTGGGGCGTCGATCGAGTATGATAAGTAAACTGCTTTAGTTTTAGTTCGGATTTGGAGGTTGAACGATGAGGTTTTTGTGGCACGTTAGTGAAGCATTATTTTTATATTTTCAGTGCGTGGTTTTTAAATTTTGTGTTTAAATTTTTTTTTTTGTGCAGCCAACGTTTTTAATCATTAAAACACTTTTTTTAAATTCGGCTTCTGAGGATGGATATATAAATTTTGGTGGCAGCGAATGTGTTAAGGCAAGATCAAACTAAATGTTAGGTTTAGTCAATTTTTGTCTATTAGTTCGAGAGATGCAGCATGCACAAAGTTTTTGGTACACATAGACAGACATTTAAAAAAAAAATGGTTACACCATTTTTAGAACATCTCAAAACTTATAAATCCATCGGAAATCGGAGAGTGAAAATTTTCACGAATCCAATACTTTTATTCTTACATTCAGAGAAGAACGTAAAAATGTTGCTATACGGAGTTATATTTAGCTAATGAATTGTTATTTACAAAATAATATTTTACTCTAATAATGAGAACATATTAATTTAAAAGAAGTATTATTTATTTATTTATTTTATTTATTTATTTTTTCAAAAATATACCAGTTTTTTTTTTTTTTTTTTTTTAATGGTATTTTAATCACGGTGTATAAAAAGCCCTCCAAATTTTTAAAGTTTGTTAATTTATAAGTTATTACATATAAAGATTAAATTAAAGATATGTTTTTCAGATAGATAATAACTTTTTTAGACGTTATTTAAAATTAGTCGATATATATATATATATATATTTCTACGAATGCATCACTAGACGCACGAAATTATATCAAGGCGAATTTTTTATCCTTTATTCAGTTTAGTTGTTATATGCATGAAAAACTGATATTTATATTTTAAAATTTTATCATCTTGAATTAAGAATGTAAAAATCTTTTATACTCGCCATAAAATAATTTTTTGAATATACTTATAAATCATTATTTTTTTATGTATTGACTTATTATCTATTTTATTCTTACCGTTTTTATTCGTTATATTTAAAATATCTATTTACATTATATATATATAACTATTTCTTTTATAGAATGATTGGCAATGTAATTGCCTGCCGTCTAAATTTGTGGATCCGATCGAAAATTTCTTTTATAAAATTTCACTTAATTTTCTAAATTTACTTCATTAAAAAAAAAAAAAAAAAAAAAAAAAGATACGTGAAAAACCCATAAGAATTTCAAAGAGAAATTAATTGCTTAGAAAGGAACTCAAGTTCGTAATATTCAAAATCTTAAATTAACGGAAATGTCTCCAGGTGATTTAAACCAAATGAAGCTAATTTTCAATGAGCTATTCCAACATTTTTGATTCAGTTTGAAATAACTCTTCAGGAATGTTATATTTTTGAGTCTTATTGTTAGAAGAAAAATATTTTATTTATTTTTTTAAATACAAATTTCCACTTTTTTCTCTTACTAACAACAGCGTTTCATGGATTAGATGAAAGAGCTTCAGAGCTCTTCGAAATTAACAATTGTATGTTCTCATAGATTTAGTAATTAATTACTTTAAATCATTTTGTACAGACTCATTAATTTTTTGTAATATTTGCAGCATATCATTTCAGAGGTGCACAATAATTTGAAAGTATAGTTTTTAATTTAACATTACATAAAACCAACAGGGGAAAATATCTTGACAAATCTAAAAGAGCATAGATGAAAATTCTAAGTCACTGCTTCAAAAACTATACTGTATGAGAAAATGATGCTAATTTAGTGTTTTGGGAATATATTTCTATAAAATTCACTGACATATAGGTCATTGTGTTTCGTGACATATAAAAACGTGCTTTCAATAATCAAAAGCGCATCACAAAGGAAAGAAGTCAATAGGAATAAAAAATATATAATATATGATATATGATATGAAATAAAAATGTATGACAAAAATATATGTTCCTTTTTTTTTTTTTTTTTTTTTTTTTTTTTTGGTTAAAGAGGAAGAGGGTATGTAAAATGTGGTGCAGACTAATAAAATGGTCGTCGGATCGAATACTTAAATTGGATCATTTCTAAATATCGGATTTTAAAAGCACATATGAGGTTATAGGTCTGATTTTTTAACACATTATTTTCTTGATTATTATTATCACTTTATTTATTTATTTTTTAAATAGTACAATAATAAAAGTTTTTGAAAAGTATAAAATATTATGAAACAATTATACCTAAGTTTATTATCATCGTATATTATATATAAAGCCATGGACGATATGTTTTTGAGAAAAAAGTTAAAGGATAAAATCTGCAATTTTATTGTACTTAGAGAAATGTAACATTCTCTTAAAGAAATACTATTTTACAATATATCCTATTCCTAATTAATTGTTTCTTGTCGCAAAAACTGTCTCTGAAATAAATTAGATAGTTTCTTGCATTGAATCAATTGTTTTTACTAAGCTAAACTACTAAAAGTACTTTAAGAATTGTCTACTGGTCAGCAAATGTCAAGTCTGAGTTTTAGTGAGCTCCTGGACATTCAGTGTATTGCAAAATACGCATTAAGCTCGAGATACAATTTTGTACGTATACAAAAGACATTCTTAATAAATACTATAATCAAATCTTAAGTATTGGACGTCCTCAAACAACTAATGGCACACTGTTTAAATTCGTAACAGGCAGAATTGAAAATCTATCCCATTAATTAATTATTATTATTATTATTATTTTCATTTGGGAGAGGATATTTTTTAATAATCATTTCTATCAAAATATTCTTATAAAACGTAGTAAGAATTTCATCAACTGATTTTTTTTTTAATTAAATAATCCTTGCCAGAAATTCAGAGATTATTATTAAGGTAAACATTGATGTATACTCTATATATATCCTATCTGTATATCCTCTTGATTTCTTTTTCAATAGATATCTAACGAAGTTAATTTTCATGAAATGAAACATGTTTCATATTTTAAATCGATTTCTATGAAGCCAAAGCGGATTCGTCTTCATTTTGATTGAATTTCTTAAGTTGCTTTAATAAAATTTTATGTGTTTCCACCTAATCTTTCTTCGAAATTTATGGGTATGGAAACATATAGGCAGTTGTGTATTTTTATAACCTAAAATTTAACGGTCTTGGTGAAAATGACTTATTTGACTGTGTGTGTGTCATATTGCTCCACTTTTACGACAATTTCTTGATTTTTATTTATTTAACTATTATTATTATTATTATTATTTTGTGTGTTTGTGTGAGATACATTTAGACTCTTAAGTCTCCATAATTCCATAGAAGTATAACGATTTTTCAAGTAAAATATTATCTATTTTACAATAAATAGAATATATATTATACTTTTATTTGAAGAAGAAATAGCATCCAATATAATAAAATTGATCAATACAAGTGAAGCAAAGGATCAGATTTTTCAAATAATTTTCTATTTAATAATAATAATAATAAATAAAATGTGTCTCCAAATTATGTATTTAAAAACCAAATCATGAGAATAAAGGCTTTTGATAACAACGAAACTTTTATTTATTCTAACAGTTTTTATATCAAAAGATAAAGGTATTTAAATATACATCCATTTAAAATAAGTTACTTAAAAATTCTGTTTTGGAAACAACCTTTTGATTCTTATTGTTACAAAATGTTGCTGAAAGATGTTATCAATCAATAGTTTACTTGCAAGTGACATTTTTGCTAATATTGTGTTTCTGTTTCATCGTTCGATACTTCAATATTGTGAATCAATAGAATAAATATTTTTATCAAAAGAAACTCGTTTCATGCTGAGTGTTTTTCTGTGTTATCATTTTACAAGCATTGTATTACGAATAAAAATTTTTGAAGAAAAAACTACATAAAAACATTTTATCTGCATAATGTTAATAAAATATCGTAAGTAAAAGTAATTTTTACTTAAATACGTGACAGAAAACTTTTTTTTTTTTTTTTTTTTTTTTAATTGAAATATTTTAATTGTAAACGTTGTAGGGTTCTTGTTAGTCATAACTGTTTAAAAATGAACAAAGTACAAGTTTTGCCCTTATTATTATATTAAATATGTAAAAGAAAAAATATTATTTTGATTTTTATTTTTGAAAACAAGAACAAATTTAATGGTTTTGAGCTTTACGAATGTTAAAACACATTAATAAAATTGCATTAGATATGGAGCGACCAGATTTTTTAAATTGAATTTGAGGTAAGCGTCCCCGAATTTCGAGAACAAAATAAATAAATCACCTTAACTAGTAAAATTTTAGTAATTTTTATGTACGAAGTACCTGAATTCAGATTATTTATTATACACATAATAAATTATTATAAAGAAACGTTAATAATTTTATAACCGGCGTCCTCAAATACTATCTTCAAATTTTTTGGGGACGAATGGTAGTTTCCGAGGACGGCTAATCACCCTAATTAGATAATGAGTAATTTTCATACTGAATTTCCCATAAATAACATCATCTTTGATTGCCAGTGACAGAGGAACTGTTAAAGAGCAGGGTTCGCACTAGAAAACATATTGAGTTGGATTCTCCCACTTTAAGAAAAAAATTAAGTGGGATCTTTAAAATTTAAGTAAGAAATTACATAATTTACATTTTGCAACTTTCTTTTTAGAGAATTACAATTGAAAATTAAACAATTAAAAAAAAAAATCAAGTAAATTTTAAAATTGGAAATTTATTCATTTTCTTTCCCTTTTTGTGGGACAGATGCTGCTTTAATATTCAGAATCTAAATTTTCATCAGAAATGCAGAAGAAATTGCTGAAGTTATTACTTAATCTGTTCAAAAATTTATTTTCAATTTGATTTTGAGTACTCAAAGAGTGCTTGACAGAAGTGCAGTAAAGGGAATAACCTAAATTATTTAATATATAATTATTACAATTTTTAGCCTTCACACTTTGTAGTTGTTTGTTGATAAAATACACACTTCATATATCTTATTAACAAATATTTACAATTAAGAAGTATTTTGAAATAATTACATAATATTTTCACCTTTTTTTTCTTTTATCAAGAATTTTTAGAGAAGTTAAAAAAAAAAAAAAAAAAAAAAAAAAAAGATAGCTGCAGGTTTCAAAGCAATATATTTAATATATTACCCAACTGAACTAAAAAGTTGATGAAATACTCAAAGGACAATGTGCACCTAATCGAAGTAATTAATGAGGATTTAGTAAGGTGGCACTTTGATGTACCAATGGTATATTAAAATCTTAAGAATATTAGGACCTTAAAAAATATATAAAAGTACTTACGTTTTATGCTCCTTATATTTTTTCTAATATTAGTAGTAGATTCTTAAGGTAATATAAAAATTAATTATAACACACGTGAAGATTTTGAATAATAATAATAATAATATATATATATATATATATATAAATTCAAAATAAATGACAAGATTTAATTTGTATAGAAAAGGCGCTCAAAGCAGCACAAAATTGTATACAAAAATAATATATTTAAATAAAGTTAAATGATGTCATGAAAGTGAAATGTAACAAACAACAAGAAAACTTATCAAACAATGTTAATAAACATGAAAATTAGTTAAAGTTAAACACTATTTAAGCCAGAAAATTTAATTATGCAGTGCCAATCTCTTCAGCAGGTGGGAACACAGCTGTTAAAAACTATGTAGTACTAGCAGGTTTCAAAAGATATGTAGGCTAGCATACTCCAAATGTAATTCAAACAGAATTCAAACTGAATAGTACTGAAAAACTCAAAATAGTAAAAACATTATTTCTATTTCTTGAAAATTAAGTTTTGAAAACCAAAAATATTTCTATCTATTAAATTTAAACATTTAAAATCACAAGTTACAGCCAACAAAAAACGAAAAATCTGTAAATAATAAAGTTCAAATATATAAATTCATTATATGAAAACTTTTATATGAAAATGCTAGCCGCACATACCTCCACCCGAACCTGCTATAAAAAGATGAAAAACTCACCACCTGCAAGAAACAACAGCAAAATCCATCCTAGCTCAAAAACTTTTGAAATTATCTATTTTCAATTATAATTTCAAAAATTCTAATCTGAGTCATAAAATTTACATAAATATTGTTATCAACCATATTTTAAGAATCAAAAGATTATGCAATTTGAAATTCAGTTTTGATAAACAGGTTTATAATTTTCAAGCTTTATTATATTATAAAAATTTGTATCCTTTAAGTTTTATTTTCCATTATACAAGTAATTTGAATTTTTAGTGTCAGCGCCGCAGCTTCTGCTTTTATGAGCGGTGATCCATATAGGTGTCCAGTTTGATGCATATGGTTTAAAGCCGTTTTGGAAGACCATTTGCTGATGTTTGGAGTTATTTTGTTTCGCCAGACCTGGAAAGTTTTGTGGACATCTATGGATATGGAAGGAAAATTTCAAAAGTTTTTGAGCTAGGATGGATTTTGCTGTTGTTTCTTGCGGGTGGTGAGTTTTTCATCTTTTTATAGCAGGTTCGGGTGGGGGTATGTGCGGCTAGCATTTTCATATAAAAGTTTTCGTATAATGAATTTATAAATTTGAATTTTACTATTTACAGCTTTTTCGTTTTTTGTTGGCTGTAACTTGTGATTTTAAATGTTTAAATTTAATAAATAGAAATATTTTTGGTTTTCAAAACTTAATTTTCAAGAAATAGAAATAATGTTTTTACTATTTTGAGTTTTTCAGTACTATTCAGTTTGAATTCTGTTTGAATTACATTTGGAGTATGCTAGCCTACATATCTTTTGAAACCTGCTAGTACTACATAGTTTTTAACAGCTGTGTTCCCACCTGCTGAAGAGATTGGCACAGCATAATTAAATTTTCTGGCTTAAATAGTGTTTAACTTTAACTAATTTTCATGTTTATTAACATTGTTTGATAAGTTTTCTTGTTGTTTGTTACATTTCACTTTCATGACATCATTTAACTTTATTTAAATAAATATATATATATAACTCTATAAAATTCTTTCTAAAACGAAACCGGCTACGTGTACCATCTAGGGCCATGTAGTGAGATTAAAGAAGGTATATGCTTTCTATTCTTATAAATATATATGACATTTCTTTCATAAATTCGATTTTATGTGCTTTTTAAATAAATGGTACTTTAAAGTAACCGTTAATCGATAAAGAGTTAAAATAAAAATGACCATCAATTCATCGTTGCTTTGGACGACCTGTAATACTGAAACCATACTGATACTACCGACAAAAACCGACAATTTTTTTTTTATGAATATATAATATGGCTAGACCAAACAATCCGTTCAATGGAAATATAAATTTCATGTATCATGTGATATTTTTGTTTGCTAATATGCAAAAAATTTTATAATCATACAAAACTAAACATTTTTTTCGAATATTTAAAATATAATTCAAATATTTAAATTTTTATCAAGATACATTTATTCACGAATATATTTCACAATGGTTACTGGGCTGTCTCCCTCTCCTAAAATGAACGGACATCCAATGCACCTAACGACGCGAACGAGTGAAAGTACAGTACTGTATATTCTGTCCTGAATTTCTCTTTGATGTTGAACTTGCCACCGACACATTTTTTCTCAAAAAGTGTGTGTTCTATCAAAATAGCGTTGCAGACTTCTTTTCATAATTTTTCTCGTGTTTTAAAATATGATCTGAACTTGAACAAAGTATCTAAGATAAAAACTCACCATGTTTCAATAACTGTGGTTTTTCTTAAAATGGCAAAAATTGGTTTTTGAGAGTAACGCGTTGATTTACAAAACCGCTCAATCAACCACTACTTTTCATTTTGAAAAAAGCTGGTCTGTGTTGATTAAAATAGATATTATTTGTTAGAGGAATGTACGATGTACAGATTTATATGTATGTATATATATATATATATATATATATATATATATATATATATATATAACTGATATCCTCTAAATTACACCAAAAAGGCATTACTTTCGCCCTCTTCCTAAAATGTGATTTTAACTTAGAGGTCAGAAAATCATGTGATATCATTCGAAGAATTCGTCTCTCTGTATGACTGTATGATTTACTACACACTAATATTGAAATTCTTAAAGAATAAAGTTATTCAACAATTCCTTTCCAATAAAGTAGACCGCGGCTAGTTGGCTTTAGGGGCAAGTTGGTCCAGTTGCTATATTTTTTAGAGTTTCCATCGGATGACATTTTCACTTCAGCCAAGTATGTGTTGTCCGTTGTCCCGTCTTCTTTCTACCACATCAGTCGTTGAAAAAGAAGGCCCATTAAAGAGCCAGCGAGAATTTTCGATCTTTCGGCAAAGCGGGTAAATTTCCTCGCTTACAAATAACCGCTTTTATTTATTTGTAAATTAAATTTTAATAATTAGTCTTCGAAAAGATAATTGTTCGTAGTTATTGTAGGATGTGTTTGTTTATTGAAATACTTTCAAAATAATTCCTTACACTCATGAAAAGTAAAAATAGTGATATGGGGATAGTTGGCCCATTTCGGATGGGGCACATACGCCCAGAAGGCCAACATACCCCATAAGATCTCCAATGGCTAACTGTAACGGAGAAGGTCTGCAAAATAAATTAATTTATACATTAGGAAAAACCAATATTTTTTAGTTGAGGGAGGGGGGAGGGAGAATTTGAATTTTGATAGCTGTATAATTGGTGCAGCTTATTTCAAATTCCTGGTTATTCGAGTCAACTTTTTTGAAAAATGTGGGTTATAATGTTGTTGTCACTTATCCTACCTTAAACCAGCTGCTGCGTTGTACAAAAATATTAACACTTTTATCATTATAGAACATTTAGGCGCCCAAGGATGCCCTATTTTTTATTGTTTACTGACTATTTTTAAGAAGACATTTCCAACCAGCTAAATATATATATCAATATATAATAATAAAAGCATCATCCTAGGACGCCTAAATGTTCTATTATTATCAAAGTCGTTAATATTTTTTACAACACAGCAGAAAAATATTAACAACTTTGATAAATATAGAACATCAACTCCACCAGCGGTCGAGCGGTACTGCGCTCAAAGCTGGTAGACGGGAAGTGCCCGGCTCGATCCCAGGTCCTACTTATTGACCTATCCGTTCGGAGTATTCCGTGGTTTTCTCCGAAACTCGCGTAAATACGGGCTAGGATAACCTAGAAATACCCCCAGGGAAGACATTTCACCTATGAGCTTAGGGCCCTAACGAGCTCAATCGACCTTAAAACCCTACAACCAACCAAACAGCCAAAAAAATATACTTCCCACCTAAAATTTCAAAGTCATCCCTTCCCCTGTGCCTTGATTTCCCTCCATAACCAAATAAAATCTCCATCAAACTGATTAAACTTTTTTTTAACAGTTTTCAGAATTTTCAACTTTTTTTTTTTTTTTTTTTTTTTTTTCAAGATTCCGCAGGAAAGGAGGAGAACTTTAAACGAAAACTTTAATCCATCATATCTTCCAAAAAAAGGATAATAGGACAAAATATTTTTTGTGAAAATGTTCGTCATGACAAGCCCTTTCGAAGGAGTTATTAAAAACTCCTTTTCCCATTTAAAATTTAAAATTTAGCTCTCCCCTAGCGGCCTCCCTGTATCCCTTTCCAGACCAAAATTTATTATTTAAGCGAAACCCCCTTCAAATTGATTTGACACGTGTTTGACGATGTTCAAAAATTCCTACGCGTTTTAAAGATAAAGGATTTAGGGTGGGACTTTTGGCGAACCCTGTATATGTCGTGTAGTGAAACGTAACTTTGCTTTTGCAATGTTTGGAAATACATAATGTATTCATATTAAAGTCCATCAAGTGGCACTAAAAATTTCCTGTAGATCGATAAAAAATAAAATTAAAAAATAAAAGTTATAATAACCATACAGCTACAATTAAAAAAAAAAGTTCTTAATTCGAATAATGTTAAGTATCATTATTTATTCCGAGAAATAGACAGAAAAAAAATAGCTAGTTGAACCAACAAAAATATCTGTGTTGAAATGTTAATTCCAGGGTCGCAGTTAATTTCCGATCTTGAAAATCTTGAGATTTTCAATTATGCCATAGGCATCGTCAAATATGGAACTCTTCTGATAACACGATTCAGGCATTAAATATTACGCAGACGATTTAAATAACAACCTTCTTTTAAACGCGCTTTTCTTCTTTTTTTTTTTTTTTTTTTTTTTTCACATAAAAGTGAAATTTTATTCGATGCAACAATCCAAAAAAATTATACAGAAAGAGTAGTTATTTTCCAAAAACATTTGTGCAATCTCAAGAACAGATTCAAATTCCAGAATTTTTTGACCACTTTTATAAGACTGTCCAGATAAATTGCATCTCATACTTAAGGCAATTCTAAACCATGAGTAAATGGTACATCTGTCTAATTTTTCATTGTTCAACAGTGTCTGTCCTAAATAAATATGGAAGATTAAAAATCATAGGCAATTACTTTATAGAAATATGATTTACTGTAAAATGAAATAAAAACTTTTACGTCAAATATTCATAAGAAGCACTTCGTACAATAGTCAGTTCGTAACATAAAAAAAGGATATATGTCAGAAAAGCACTTTGCGGTGTGTTAATATAAGCATTTTTCATAAGTAAAACTTTATTTTCATAGTACTTGCTTATCTAATGAAATAAAATAATGTGTGTTATGCTTTTAACTTGTCAAACATTATTTAGAAACACTGATCATGAAATAAACTGATGATATCAAACATATGCAAAAAATCTAATAAAGAGCTTTGTTCCTAAAAACTTTCAAATCAGAAGAGAATACTTCAGTCGAATCTATATTGAAGCTACTCAGAAAGTTTCACGAAAATAAGAAAAACCTTTATTCATATAATTTAATTTAGTGAAACTCTGCCGTTGTGAGGTTTTCTTCTAAGAATTGATGAGTAATTCTATTAGAAACTCAAACGCTTTTCGTTAATTTGAAAAAACACTATGCAAAAACATTCAAATGATTTATTTATTTTTTCTCACATCACTTATTTCAAGTATAAAAATAAAAATATAAAACATTCGTCCCAAATGTCTCCTCTTTCTCTCTAATTTTTTTTTTCATTATTTATATATTTATTTATTTATTACTAAAACAAATAAAAAAAAAAATCCTGCTAAATAAGTAAAAAAAAAAATTACTTTTCAGATTTTTTTAAAGAGAAAGAATGTAAAGTATTGTAAAACAAACGTTGATATTGTTCAAAAAATATTATGGCTCTTTTAGCTTAGATAAAGGTTTCGTCAGAGTTGCAAACATTTTGATTTATTCCGAAGTATTGGCTTCACTAAAAATTCATTGCGTTTTTTGCAACAGATGGCAGTGGTGCAGTTTTTGAAATACTTGAAGCATTTGCAATAGTAGTTGTTACGTCATTGATAGGTGACAGTTTAAGTTTCATTGTAAAGAACAAATTGAGCGATTTCATTGAGTTTTGGAGATTTGACAGCACGTTGAACATGGAAGACCAAACTGTTCATTTTCGCCCCATTTTACTGTGTTACTTCCGTAAAAGAAAAAATGCCTGTCAAGCTTGTGAAAAATTGCGTAAAGTTTACGGTAACGATGCTCTACAATAACGTCAGTGCCAAAACTGCTTCAAAAAATTCCGCGCTGATGATTGTGATTTGAAAGATGCTCCTTGATCAGGAAGGCCTACTAAGATTGATGATGACAAATTAAAGACATTGATCCAGTCCTGATTGGATGTCAAGTCCATGACGTCCAATGTCTAAAGACATTGATCCACCCACGTTACACGACATGAGAGATTGTAGAGACATTGAAGATCAGTCAAAAATGCGTCCACCTAAAGAAACTGGGATACGTAAGCAAGCTCGATATTTAGGTTCCTCATGAACTCAAATAAGTTCATTTCACATTTGACGACACGAATAAACATCTGCGATATGCTCATGAAACGTGAAAAAAAAAAAAAAAAAAAGATTCTTTTTTTTTAAACGAATGATAACTGGTGATGAAAAGTGGATTTTTTACAACAATGTGGTGCGGATATGGTTTTGGTCCCGAGGTGATGATTCTCCGTCAACGACTTCAAAAGTAGAACTTCATCAAAGGAAGGTTATGCTCTCAGCGTGGTGGGATTGGCGGGGTGTGGTAATTTTTGAGCTGCAACCAAGGGACAGAACAATCAATTCGGATGTGTATTGTAGGCAGTTGGATAGTTTGAACGAAGATCTCATCCACAAACGTCCGGAGCTCATCAGTCGTAAAGGAGTGTAGTGCTCCATCACGACAACACCAGAACACACATATCTTTGGCGACCCATAAAAACATATTGGAGCTTGGATGGGATGTGTTGCCCCACCTACCATACTCGCCTGACCTTGCGCCGAAAGACTTTCACTTGTTTCACTCTCTTCAAAACTCCTCGCGTTAGATGAGGCTGTAAATCAGCATCTTGTTCAGTTTTTCGCAAATAAAGACAGGTCCTTCTACGAACAAGGAATTATGAAGCTCACTGAACGATGGCAAATGATCATCGAACAAAAAGGAACATATATCATTGATTGACCTTTATATAAATGTATGACTTTGAAACATATAGAACAAAAGTGCAATGACTTTTTACTCAACCCAATATTTTTAGCCCCGCCTTTATTTCATACCACTTATTTTTTAAGACTAATTTTTTTCTTATTTTTTGGTAGTTATATATTGGAGAAAATTATTATTCTATAAATAAAGTGGTGCGAAATACAGGTCGGACTAAAAGTGCTTTGAAATAAATTAAAATGTTGCCAACTATGGATTAGCAATGCATAATTGTATAGTATTCGTGTAGTAAAAAATTTTTGAACAGTCAATTCAGTCAGTAATTTCTTTGTTTAGCGATTTGTGAACTAATATTTATAATAAACGCTATTAATACTTAAATTAAATATTTCAAAAAAAGTGCCAATTTAGTCTAATTTAGTTGCAACCAAATTTAGAAATTCCGTTCTATTATTCACCATTTCAACAGGACTTACTAGGAAAACGGTGCTAGTAAAATTTTAAAATTTAACGCCATATTTATAAAATCATTTATTGTAGTTAAACTGATCTAAATTGGTACCATTCTTTTGGGGAAATATTTAACTTATGATAATGTACATATCACAGTTGAAAATATTAAAAACCCACAGAAGGCGTTAAGTATCTATACTTATACCTTTTACGTGTTATGATAATGATTCTAATATTTTTTATTCATTTTACAATAAACATTTATAATACTCGAGCAGAGATTTTAAATTATTTATAGTAGTAATATGAGACTATAATTTTTTCTTATTTTCATAAAACGCACACTATAGATGTCTACAATAAAATTGAAAAATTCTGATTTATATTTCAGTTTGTAGAATGAATAATTTGACAGATGTCAACTTCATTAAATTTTAGATATATACGTCTTTTATTTTATTCTGTTAACTGACTAGCTACTTTTTGCAGAACAATAAAAACAAATTTTTAAATTCAAAACTGACAGAATGCTAGGTGAGGACATATGTAAGAAATATTATACGAAAGACGAAATCTGAACACTAATAATAATTTTTGTTTTCATTTTATGCCATAATAAAAAGAAAAAAAAACTAATTTTTTTTATTCATAAAAATCTAGGGCCATATGAATTATTTTGTTATATACATATTATATTAAATAAGAGCTTGAACATAACTCCCCATTTCTTAGTTTGATTTCACATGTAAAAGTGATAGGATTACAAGTTTTAATCCAATTTATATAAGTAAGACAAAAATTAGTGAAAAATGTGACAACCAAAGTTGAAAAAAAAATATCAAGAGATATTTACACATTTAATCTCTTACTGTTTTTTTTATTCTTTGTAAAAGATCGTACATAATGCACGTATTTGTTTTGAAGATAACACACTATTCATTATTAATGATACGATTAATTTTTTTTTTTTTTTAACACACTCTTCCACCAGTATTTTTAGACAGTATATTTCATTTTAAGTTGTAAAGCTTTTATAAAAACAAAATTTATTATATAATATTAGTGGTGTAGAAAGTCAAGGAAATTCAAGGACCGTACGAATCCTGTGTTCTTAATTAACGATACGATTACATTTTTAAAAATAAAAACATTATTTTTTTTAACGTATTAATGATAAATGCTTTGCTGGAGAATTTTCAGTGCAAAATCAAAAATCATTTTCAATTCTGATCATTAGTTGTGAAGTTGTGAAAAAATAAATAAATAACGTTAATATTAAGAGTCTGTATTTCCTTTCCAATTTAGATTTACTAATTGTTAGCGATCAGCTGTTAATTTTTATATTTCAGATAACTTCATTGCTAAAAATAAAATTCAACGATAATTTAACTGCAACTAACAACGTTAGAAATTTGGTTCTATGTTTAACTATTTTACTTACTACAAAATAATAATAATAATAAAATAAATAAAAATAAAAATAAAACGGTATTACTAAAATTATAAAATTAAAGCGAAATTTCTTATATTGGTGGCAGTTAAATTGACCTAAATTAGCCGCATGTTTTGGTAAAACGCTGGTTTTTATTTACCTTTAATAGTTTAAGTAAAGCAATACACAAAGACACATTTTAATAATTACAAAAAAATTTTCACACAAGTTGTAAAATTCCACTTTCAAATGCAATCATTTGAACCTGAGTTTTTTTTAGCGAAATGCAAAAAGATATGCTAAATCTAACTTTCCAATTAAAATCGAATGTAAACACCTATGTTTTTGCGTTAAAAAATTCAATGGAAAGACGGGTATAAATGTGTATGATTTCCTCAGAACAATAAGTAATTTTTGAAAACATAGAATACAAGCCAATAAGTTATAAACATAAAATTCTGTTGAAAGATTCCTGGATGAATTCTCCTAGATGGGAACAAACAAAAGTGAGAATAATATATCCCAACACCTTTGAAAGGGTTAAAAGATACATATATTAGATACGTAGACGTGAAAATTAAAAGTATCTAAATTTCTCTAATAGATATTTTTTTCTAGGATATTTAGTTTTTATTATTAATCTCTGTTTATTATTATTATTATTATTATTATTATTATTATTATTATTATTATTATTCTCAAGGATCGCAAAGTAAAAAATTTTTCTCATAATCACCGTACGCTACATACAATGCAAAATAAAACTACTCTTACCCAAAGCCAAGTTTTGTATAACTAATGATAAAAACATAACTTTGGATTACGCGTGAAACGATTTCTTAATTGATAGTAAATTTTTCAGAAAAAAATGTCATTTTACTGTAAAAATAATTTAAACCCCTTTATTGTTATTAAAGTGATATGATAGGTTAAAATGATATATTTTATATGTTTTTATGTTTCTTTGAATCATTACAAATTCTAATGTACACTGCAGTCTTTTCTAAATAAATTATTAGATGCTTACCGAAAGAATACCACTGAACAATTGAAATGGAAATTATCGTTATTTTAAGTATAATTACTCCATGGAGAATTAAATGCATTTTTAATAAAACAAGAAGTTAAAAATGTGTGTCATTAAAGAAAAAAGAAAAATTCAAGATAAAGACATAATTTAAATAAATAATGTATGTGGAATTTTTTACATTGCTTTTTTAACGCAAAAAAGGTTTTTATTAGTTGATGTTCATTATCTGTTTTACCGCATAAATGCCCATGCGTGTCAGTGTAATGACATAATAATTCAATTATGAAACAATTAAAAGGACAATATTTGTTCTTCCCTTTTCCTCTTTAGCAAATGACATAAAGTTGCATGCAAAGTAAATAATAGAACAATGAAAAATAAAATCTTGCGGTATTTAACATGAGTAATTTAAAAACTATATTTTATTTTTGATGTTTGCTCATTAATTACATACAAGCAAATATATTTTACTTAAACACACGCAAAAGTATATTGTTTTTTGCCACTCAATGATATTTAAATGTAAGGAAATTATTTTAAACATAAATTTATTAAAAATCTCTATCAGTATATTTTATTCAAATTTCAGGTAGATAAAGTTTAACGTCTTCAGATTGCACAAAACAAAATGAGATTGACATATATATTTTATGAGCGCAAAAGCATATTTCACATAGACTATGGCATGAAAAGTATTTATATTTATTTTACAGTGACACACAAAAGTTTTCTTATGTATTACTTCGATGTTTAGAAGGGAATTAACCCTCTATTTACTGCATTATGAAGTAAACAAAAAGTGCATTTCAAACTTTTTTTTTAGTTTCTGCGAGGAAGCATTTTTTAAAGACATAACTAATAAAATATATGCATATTACCACATCATCGTTACAAAGGAGGATTTAGTGATATGGTACTTTAGTTTACAATTGTTACACAGAGGTCGAAAAAAGATCAGGACTTTAAAAAAACGAAAAATAATAATATATTAAAACGGGCTTTTATATCATCTTTATACTTTTTTCTATGACTGGTAGTTGGTTTTTAAAGTAATATATAAATTACTTATAAACAGGTGAAGATCGGGAAAAATAGCAACCAAAAACAGCGACAGCATGTTATAGAGTCCCTTTTTAAGTAAAACAAAATTTCTTGACGTGTCTAGTGCCATGTAGTGAGATTAATGCGAGATGCATGCGTTATACTCTTATAAGTCCATTTGAAATTAGTTCTATAAATTTGATTTTATATGAATTTTAATCTAATAGTACGTTAAAGAACACTGTTTGAGGCGTATACAATTTTGAAAGATATATAGGACTTTATTTATAATTTATCAAGTTTCTAAAAACAAATATACCTTTCCCTTCCATTCTTTTACATTAAAAACTGAAATCATTAGCAAAGTAAAGATAACAAAAATTTATCTATCAGAATTAGTGCAAGCAGCTACACTTGAACTACATTTTTTACTACATGCCAACATTTTAATTTATTCCGAAGCAATGTTTATTCCCGCGCTTTTTTCCCACCACTTTTCTTGAAGGGTATTTTTCTCACTGTTTAACCGTAATTGCATACTGTAGAAGATTTCACTACAAATAAAGTGGTTTCAAAAGAGGCGGGTAGTAACAGTGCTCTGGAATAAATTAAAATGTTGGCATGTCTGTATTTGGAATCCCTTATGATAAATTTTTATTTATTTATTTAAGGGTTGAACTCTAAATCACAAAAAGCAAATATTGTAATATTAAATATTGTAATGTGTATCTCACACACAAATACTCATATTGTTGCGTTCAAATTGAAATTTACAGTAATATATTTTGCAATTGAAGAAGCATATTTTATCAAGTAAAGCACAATTTAAAAAAAATTTAGACAAACTTTAGAAAATTAAAAAAAAAAAAAAAAGCTTTTTTTTCTTTTTAAAGAAGAAGCATTATAAAAACAACCGCTCTTAATTCTAACAAGCGTGTTCCGCTTCGGTATGTACTAATTGATACGTAATAATAACAAGATAATAGGTTTTTTTTTTTTTTTTTTTTTTTTTTTGTTAAGAAAATAATTATTACTAGTATCGCCCAGTGGTCGAAACTCGACCATTTTTTTGCAAAGCAAGGCAAAGCAAAGTTATTGCCTTGTCCTAAACTCAATTAAATTGCAACACAGCTGCGGCAATTGTTTGCCGATATGCACTCTAACTGAATCAACAGAGTTTTACTTAATATAACTATTTCTCTCTGTAGATGTTAGTCTTTCCTGAAATGAGAGAAAATCGCAACGTGAAAACGCCCCTTGTTGGGTAATACAGCCCAAAAGCTAATCGGTACCATGTCAAACCAAGGTCAAACCAAATATCAAATTCTGTTAAATTAATTTGATTGGTTCATAAAGTACAGAGTTTGAACTCAAAAAGAAAGATATTTTGCAAAAATGGTCGAAATGAGTTCGGGAAATTTCAAAACGTGTATTTTTATCGAAAACCAAAAATCTAAAATTTTCTGAATCTTATATTTTCTACTTATATATTCAAAGGAAAGAATAATAAATCAACTTTTTTAAAAATAAAAATCAGTAGTCAATTTCAGTTAATTGAAATGCAAGGAAATCACAAAACGTGTAATTTCATCGAACACCGGAAATCAAAAGTTTTTCCGTATCTTCTACTTGCTTCTTATACCCGCAAAAGCTAGCAATAGATGCACTTAAAAAAAATAGTCAATTCCAAACGATAAAAGAACCAAATATTTAAATAAATAAATAAAGTCACTTTTTGTTGCCAAAAGACAAATAACAAAGAACATTTGAAGTTTCAAAAATGAAATGATATGTATTATTTACATATTAATACATAAACATGAAATTTATCGTACGGCTAATATCTCTTTAAACTACAGCTGACATAAATCATAAAACAAAAAAGAAAGAAATTAGATCATAAATAAATTAGAAAATAAATTAAATGATTTCTCTTAAATGAAATCCTTAGGAAATCTTTTTGGTGATTCCACGGACGGCCAGTGACGTCATCACTTCGCTTGCGTATAAGGATGCTATACAAATTACTGTGTCTATGGTTTTATTTGAGTTTTATGAAATTGCCAGATTTAACAACTTTCCACTTTTAGGTATTTTTTAGTGTAAAGGAATACGTGTATGAAAGGGAAAAATGCATAAAAAATAAAAGTATTTTTAAATACCTTCTTGACATCGTAAGAAAATAATATTTGTATTCGCACCTTCCGGCTAACCATACCTTTCGAATGATACCATTTTCAACCCTTTACTCCCATAATTAATATGTTAAAAAGGGACAACAAATTTTATGCTTGCCTATTAATATATAGATAACAAATAGTTCATCAATATACAAATTAGATTGGAAATAGATTTATTTACATAATATATTTCCATATCCTTTAAAATGAAAAAGAATACTGTAAATAATCAATTATAAATAGTATATTTAATAAAGTGCTGCGTGTAAAATTTCATTTAACTTCTCTTTTTATGACAAAACGCATGTAAACATGCACGTAAACAGACACGTAAATTCAGAATATCAGAAAAGAATCTAATTCAACCTTGTCACTTTAGCAAAATTTAAATCTTTTATTAGCCTGAATACAAATTTCCATAAAGTTGTTCGAACAAAAGCGACATTACATATACATAAATAAACAGAATTTAGACGATATTTTCATGTAGAAATTTTAGCACTCAAGTTTAAGATTCAAATAAATGATCATAACTGTCTGACAAAACTGTCTTCAAAATAGCCATTAAATGAAAGTTTGAATGCTTCAATATTTAATCCTCTGTTACAGACACAATAAAATCTTTTGTAGGGTAATTTGCAGAGTTAAATTATAATATAAACGTATTGAAGTAAATATTAAATATTTAATGAAAAGAACATATTTCAACTGTAAGTTATTTCAATGACAATTTCGGGCAAAATTTAGGAATGATTAATGAAACTACACAGCAAGAAACAGAAAAAAAAAAAAAAAAAAAAAAAAAAAACCTTAAATCAGAAGTAGTTCACATATGAAGACAAAGTCCAAATATTTAAAAGTTACAGTAGTCAATTTGTTAGAAAATATTCAATAATAAATATATACACAAAAATAATACAAATAATTAATAAGTTTCGTACCGTGCTATTTTCCCTATAATTTTCATACAAAGAAAGGTATTTTTAGTAATATAAAGATCACCATGAAACTATGGTGGAGATTGGCACCACTATTTTTTCATAGTTATCTTTTATAATAACTTCTGCAATTTAACTTATTGCTTGCGGGTTATGTTAAAGTATACTTTTTTTTTAACGTTGAGAATAAAATTTAAATTATCTAATCACAAATACATAATATTATTTTGTTAAATAATGCAACGTTTTTTGAGAAAAGGTTTGTTGTTCAAAACAGAAAAATATTCCGATGATAAATTAACATAAAGGAAAAAACGTTTTTTGAAAATAGTGGTGTTAACGTCAGCACTTAACCACATCCTCGCACGCAATTAAAAATAATCACCTCCTTGAAACTTGTAGCACGTAAATTTACGTTTCCAAAAACAAATGTGAATAATAATTGAAAAATGTTCCATTCCCGATTATTAAAAATATGGTCATTCAAAAATATAAATTCCTCCTATATTAAATCATTTATTCTACATAAAAATGTAACAGAAACTATTCCTTTAAGGTTGCATGCCTATTTTAATTTAAATGGAGTACATAATTTTGTTTAGTCAAATAACAGTTTAATCTATATTTACATTGTAGGCTATTGTTTCACCCAGACTCGATTACCGAATGATATAGATATAGTGCATGTATAAAAAATACATTTAGTGCATGCATTTCAGCACAATCATCTGTGTTATAAAAACAAAGAAAAAACTATTCATTCGAATGTATATTCTATGTATGTTTGTGTATTATTATCTGTATAACGATAAATAATGCAGAATATTTAAATAACGGATAGTTTCAGCAAAAGAAAATTAACGACGGCAATTTAAAGGAAACATTATTTAACAAAAAAAAAAAAATATTGTTTAAAATTTTATAATGCTTGAGGAAATTTTTTAAAATCCGTTTAAGGTATACAAGGATAAGTTTAATTTACTTTAGCCTTGATCCTCCAATATCCATACCATATAGGGGTCACACTCTGGGGCATAATTTTGCATCATTTTTTACAAACAATGATTTTTCTTCAGTTTAATTGTAGAAAATTACTACCAAAGATTAATATATGAAAAGAGTGCTTCAAAAACTGTGTTAGAGTGCGTCTACTGTATGATGGCATATGTCCTACCATGAGAATTACAGGAGGAAAAATGTCTGGGGGGAAATGACGCACGGACTACTTAGATTAAGTTGAACTTCAAATTAAGTTACTTTCATAAATAATAATTTTTAAACTAGATATTTCATAATACTAGTACAAATCTGGTATAAATTAGACTAGTAATTTTTATAAAAAATAGCGATTATTGAAATTCAGGATGCCATAAAAGCGATATTTATCAGTAAATAAGATGAGACACATAGTTGCCAACTTTTAGGTATTTTGAATACCACAATTTTTGTAGAAACATTTTTGATTTATTTGAACGCTAAAATTCGTCTAATAAATAATACAAAGTAAACTACTTTAAAATATTTAAAATGCTTAAAATTTTGACAGCTTTTGACAACTATGGAGAAATAATGATAAAGTTTTAAAAAAATAAAGAAATCTTTTTTATTAATGAAAAGAAAATAATTATTAACAATCTTTTAAGGATAATTTCTGTTTATTTTAATGATTAGATAGATATATTTCCAGAAACATATAAAAAGAAATTTCTGATTGTAAAAAACAACATATTTATCCGAAAGAGAGTAAAATATAAAAAAAGATAATAATAATAATAAATAAAAGGAAAGTTAAATTATCTTAAACTGATTTACAGTATCATAATTTAATGGATTTACTTTTTAGAACTTTTTTAAAAAGAAAGCTACACGTGCTTTTTTTTTTCTACTTAAAAAATATGCACAGTAAATTTAGTAACAGTCTTTATTATTGTAGAATCGCAGATGTTCCAGCTATAAACTATAAGCATCAAACAGTAATAATAATTGAAAAAAAAAAGTGTAAAATTGTTGCAATACTTAAAGAAAGACTTTCTTAAATTGCTAATAGAAATTGTGTTTAAAGAAATAGATAAATTAATATAGTAAATTGAAATATTTTAGGCACTTAATGCTGATAAATTTATTCCTTGTATAAGTAGCTGTTTATTCTGGGAATGTAATTAAAATCACGATTTTGTAATGCACATAATATATATTTTATGTTTTCTAGTACGCTGACAGATTCCACAGTTTCCAAGCATTTCTCCGTTGAAATAATTCCCGATAGAAAATGATTGAAGCTAAACATTTACAATCGAGATTGTTGGAAACAGTTTTAATTGGATTTGCATGTGTAAAATCTCTTTCTATTCTCCCGAAAACAAATGTAAATAAAGACCAAATAAAATTAATAGTAGGATAGTAAATCTCTGAAGAAAATATTGGGCAGTAAAAGTCTCCATTAAAAATCACAGCACATTGAAACAGCATTGAAAATTTGAGCGTTATTTCATATTGAAACAAAGGTTATTAAAAGTGAGAGAAAAAGAGTAACTTATTTTATTTTTTAAATATAATTCCTAAACAAAAAAAAATCTGATGTGGGCACCACATGACTTCCTTATACACTTTTAGAAATATACATAATGTTAAAAAACTTTGTCATTGGACTCGAAACAGTTAGCTAAAAATATTTAAAAAAATAAATTATCACCATGTGCCGTTCAGCTTTTCTGAAAGTTAGTTAAAAACCGATGCAAGATTTGTACTGGTAACGCTGACGAAGGCAGCAGGGACCCGAAAACATTGGCTAAAAGTATTAAAAAAAATGCATTTTCACCGTGTTCTGAACTATTCTGAAAGTTTCAAATGTCTAGCTAGTCGGGAAGTTAGTTAAATAAATTTTCTGTTGAACCATATAAACGCTATCGAAGGCAGCAGTCACCTGAAACAATTGGCTAAAAATATTTAAAAAATGCATTGTCACCGTGTTCTGAGTTTTTCCAGAAGTTTTAAATGTCTAGCTAGTCGGGAAGTTAGTTAAAAATAGATTGCAAGATTTGTACTGGTAACGCTGCCGAAGGCAGCAGGAACCCTAAACAGTTGGCTGAAAGCATTAAAAAAATGCATTTTCACCGAGTTCTGATCTAATCTGAAAGTTTCAAATGTCTAGCTAGTCGAGTAGTTAGTTAAATAAATTTTCTGTTGAATCACATAAACGCTGCTGAAGGCAGCAGGTATAGAAACAGTTGGCTAAAATTTTTTTAAAAATGCATTGTCAACGTGTTCTGAACTTTTCTGAAAGTTTCAAATGTCTAGCTAGTCGGGAAGTCAGTTAAATTGCAAGATTTGTCCAAACCATTTTTGAGTTATTACCGTTTTTTGATACATTTTGGCCATTATGAACCTAATTTTCCTAAATATCTCCAAAACGGAAAATCATACAAAGTCCAAAAAGGGAGGTGCACAACTAAATGTTATAACAAACCTATGTACCAATTCGCAACTTTCTACGTTCAACCGTTTTTGAGTTATGCGACATACTCTCTCTCTCACACACACACACACAGACACACATACATACAGACGTCACGAAAAATCGTGTAAAGTCCATTATATCTCTAAAACGAGAGCTCGTGTTAAGACGACACTTGCAGGTGTACAACTAGACATCATGACATTCACACGTATAAATTGGCAACATTCAGCGATCATTCGTTTTCGAGCAATGTGAAATGCAAAATCCATTTTGCAAATCGGGATTACTATACTTCCTTATACTTTGTATAAGGAAGTAATAATTCAAGACCAAGAATTTTTTATGAATGAAAATTGTTGTAAATATTTACTTTACATTATTTTAAAATATAGCAAGTCCTTTTTTTTTCCTTCAAGTAATTGATAGTACTAAATAAAATATATAAGTTTGTAGAAGCTAGAGTATTGTAAAATGATTGTAGAGAGGGTGATTACGATCAATTTTCCTCTATAAACAGCAGCTTGTAATTAAAATGGGCGAGCAGATTTCCAGCATATATGGTATGCGAACGCTTCAAAAGCTCCTCTAAAAGAATTTAAAATAAATTTAGTTAAAAATATATCTTTCACGTAGCGCTATATATAAAGAATGGCAAATTTTACATTTGAGATGAGCAGTTTAGAATAAAAAAAATATATAAATAAATGTTCGAATTACATATGAGCCTTTTCCTTTGTTATATTTCTTTGTTTTTCATGAAAAGTGCCACCAAGTGGTCATTTTTAATTTGATTAATTCATTGAGCCCATCTCATTATTTGACTCCATACCAAATTGGCTGCAATCAGCTCACTTGCTGAAAGTACAGGATGCTATTTACATTAGAAGTTTAATGATAATATGATAATACTCCTGTAAATTTTTTTTTTTTTTTTTTTTTTTTTTTTTTTTTTTACAGTAAAGAAAATGAGGTGATTGATTGACGATGTATATTTTTCTAGTTTAATTCTTTCCACATGATGTCTGTGAGAGAAAAGGCCAAATTGCTTTTTTAGATAATTTAATCACAGCCGATCAGTTTTCTTATGAACAAGAATGCATACAATTTCTCAAAAATATCCTAAACATTGTTACCTCCACAATATATTAAAATCACACAATCAACTGATTGGGAAGGAAATCATATTTATTGAAATTTGTTTTTCCGACTGAGTGAAAATAATGCCTGGAACGGGAGTCGAACCCCAGATCTTTGACTTACAAGGTCAAGGCACTACCAATTGAGCTATTCAGGACGACAACCGGTGGATATTACTCACTCAGACAACCTTTAGGCAGAAACATCTGGTCTATCATGTAGATAGCTCGACAGAAATAAGCCGCAGGTAAGAGGAAAACACCATTAAACAATGGGAGAAAGAAATACAATATATTAATCACACAATCAACTGATTGGGAAGAAAATCATACACTGATGGAAAAAAAAAATCCCAACACCAAGAAAAAATTATTGTACAGTAATGAAATTTCAGCAATACATTTGTCTAGGTAACATATTTAATTGATTAAAGTTTCAAGATCACAGGTAGAGCCATTTCAAATGTGAAATGTTGGTACATTAGTAACCGGTGTAACCGCCAGAATTTTGAATGCAAGCATGCAAACGTGCATGCATTGTGTCGTACAGGTGTCGGATATCAGTTTGTGGGATGGAGTTCCATGCCTGTTGCACTTGGGCGGTCAATGCAGGGACGGTTAATGCTGGTTGTGGATGACGCTGGAATTGTCGTCCAATGATGTCCCATACATGCTCGATTGGAGAAAGATCTGGTGATCTAGCAGGCCAAGGCAATATGTCGACACTCTGTAGAGCATGTTGGGTTACAACAGCGGTATGAGGGCGAGCGTTATCCTGTTGGAAAACACCCCCTTGAATGCTGTTCATGAATGGCAGCACAACAGGTTGTATCACTAGACTGACGTACAAATTTGCAGTCAGGGTGCGTGGGATAACCACGAGAGTGCTCCTGCTGTCATACGAAATTGCTCCCCAAACCATAACTCCAGGAGTAGGCCCTGTGTGTCTAGGCCGCAGACAGGCCGCTAGCAGGCGTTCACCTGGCCTCCTTCTAACCAATACACGGCTATCACTGCGACCAAGGCAGAACCGGCTTTCATCAGAAAACACAACAGATCTCCACTCCGTCCTCCAATGAGCTCTAGCTTGACACCACTCACGTCGCAAACGGCAGTGGTTTGGAGTCAGTGGAATGCACGCTACAGGGCGTCTGGCTCGGAGCTGTCCTTGAAGTAACCGATTTGTAACAGTTCGTTGTGTCACTGTGGTGCCAACTGCAGCTCGAAATTCAGCTGCAGACGCAGTACGATTAGCCACAGCCATACGCCGAACTCGGCGGTCTTCCCTCTCAGTAGTGCCACGTGGCCGCCCGGAAACCGGTCACCTTGAGGCAGTACCTTCCCTTGACCACTGCTGCCAACACTCATGCACAGTGGATACATTCCTGCCAAGTCTTTCTGCAATATCGCGGAAAGAAAACCCACCTTCTCGTAGCCCTACTACACGACCTCGTTCAAACTCAGTGAGCTGTTGATAATGGTTTCTTCGTCTTCTTAGAGGCATCCTTGAATAACATTAACCCACTACGTCAAATCTCAGCTGTAAATAACGATCACGAACCTTACAGCGCTTATTTAAAGCAAACCTCATTTGCATGTTCATAGTATCGCTGCTAGCGCCACACTTATGCGCGTAGCTCGAAATTTGAATCGACGTCATCTTTCAGATGTATAAACACGCCTACCAAATGTCGTTTATCTAGCACAGCTCCTTCCTGGTGTTGGGATTTTTTTTTCCATCAGTGTATTTATTGAAATTTATTTTTACGACTGAGTGAAAATAATGCCTGGACCGGGAGTTGAACCCCAGATCTTTGACTTACAAGGTCAAGGCTGTACCAATTGAGCTATCTTTGCCGACAACCGGTGGACATTACTCACTGAGACAAACTTTAGGCAGAAACATCTGGTCTATCATGTAGATAGATCGACAGAAATAAGCCGCAGGTAAAGGAAACCACCATCAAACAATGGGAGAAATAAATACAATATATATATTGTATTTCTTTGGTTGTGACAATTAGCGGTGAAATGCTCCGGTATATTTGATTTAAGTTGCTAAAGTATTGCATAATTTGGATTTATTCAGCTTTGAAAAAAGTTTGAATTTCATCGATTTTCAGTATTTAGGAATTCAGCTTTGAAAAGGGCACAGATTTCATTGGTTAGCAATCAAATAATTGCATATATTTTGGTAGCTGACTACAAAAATATCGCGAATTTCAGGAATGGATTTTGAAAAAAAGAAAAGAAAAAAGAAAGTGAATTAATATAAATTATGTGCGAAATTATGATGTATATTATCCATTATTCGCGATTAAATGTAGATTTTGTAAATTTGTAGCGAAATAATTATGTATTTCAGTAACTGGCCGTAAGAATTTTGCGAATTTCCATAATCAGTTTATTGATTAGCCAGCGGCAAAAAATAACATATTTAAGCAGTTAATAGTAATTAAGAGTAAAATTTATCCATATTTCAGCAATTGGCTGTATACTTAACGCATATTTCATTAACCAACTTAAAAAAAAAAAATAAAAAATAAAGTACAAGCTGTATAGATTGGCAGCTAAATAGCCTTTTACAGTTAATTGCAATTGAACATAAATTTTGTTAGTAGTGAAATTGTAGCTCTCAGGACCTATGTTTTGTACGGGTTTATTTATTTATTTTTTCATACATAAAAAAAAAAAATCCTATTTTTTTTTCCTTATATTTTCCCTTTTTTTTTTTTTTTTTTTTTTTTTTACTTTTAGCTCCTACTTTCCATTCCCATTATTTTTTGTCTAAAGTTCCCTTTAGTACCCGAATTAATAAAACAAAATTCAAAAATTAATTTTTCTTAAATGTTCCCTTTTAACTAATTTTTATTTTTTTCTTTCGATTTTATATTATTATAGTTTAACAATATATTCTAAAAAACTCATTTGGCCATTGTTTTGTGGATTAATTGATAAGTTATTGTGTAAAAATATTTTTATGTTTGAATACTAAAAAATTGTATTAAATTTGTAAAAATTATTTTTGTTAATTAAAACGTTTCATTATCTTAACACTCTTCTTCTTCTTATTATTATTATTATTTTTCTACAACAATAATTAAAATAAGGTCAGGATGTTTCATTAACTTTGTAAGCTAGTACTTTAAAATACGATTTACTTTTTTATATTATTGCTTTATCTAGTAAAAACATTGCAAACTATAACAAAATTAAATAGAGCAAATAGCTCTTCACTATTTCTTCAGAAATTCTAGCTGCAGGTAAGTAACGTTTTCATGTGTTAATGTTTTCATTTCTGTCTTCTTATGAATCATTTAATTTATTCGGTTCATTTTGATTTTCTTACTGTTGTTTCGTAAAGATTATAATCTTTTTTTTTTTTTTTTTTTTTTTTCTGTTCTTAATAAAAAAAAAAAAAAAAAATGTACCTTAGAGGTAAAGGACACCATGTTAATTTTGTGAAAAGAGCACCATGTCCTTTATGTGTATTTTTAGATTTATATAGAGGCATTAAGCACTAATATACAGTTACTATAAAGAAAAAAAGACATTGAAAAAAAAAAAAAACATGTTCATTTCCTTTATTTATGATAAATATATGTCATTGCAGCACATCAAAGACATGGAGTTAACTCTTTTCACAAAATAGACATGGTGTCCTTTACCTCCGCAGTACAGAATTACTTCTTACCAAAAATTAATATGAGGTTATAAAGTTAAAAAAAAAAAAAAAAAAAAAAAAATAGATTTTATATAAACCTAATTTTTTAGAAACAAAGAAGCTAGTCTTATTGGTAGTTGGCATGCAAATATTTATTATTGAATGATATCGTCTTGCAGAAAGAAATTAGCTCTAGTGAGGTTTGTCGCAGAAAGCAAGAAAAAATTCTGCCACAGGGCTCACAAAAATGTGACTTTTTTTTTTTAAAGGTCATCCAAAAATATGTTAAATATTGATTGGAATTTTAATGAGAATTGTTGCTCCCTTTATTTTGGAAGCTAATTTTTACTTATCTGCGACCGTTATGAAAACAAAATAAACTGCTAAAAAAAGCAATTTTAATTCGTTTATTAATTTTGTTACATTCTTCTGTATGTATATATAGAGAAAGTATTGGGTTTGTGAAAATTTTCGAACTCCAGTTTTCTATGGATTTACACGTTTTGGGAAGTCCTGAATACGATCTCACTGTTTTTAGAAAATGTCTGTCAGTTTGTCTGTCTGTCTGTGTGTGTGTATCACAAATTTTGTATACACTGTAACTCACGAACCAAAGAACGAAAGTTAACCAAACTTGGTATTTAGTTGAACCCTGACATAAACTGGCGCTGATTAGATTTGTGGAACAATTGCTCAACAGGTGGCCCTGTGATCGCATTTTTTTCAAATATTTAACATGGCATTATAGGAAAAAATTTCGTATAAATGTACATAATGAGAGTTATTTTGAACGGGTGATTGTAAAATTAATATGAATTATTTATAATAGTAGCAGTTTCCTAGGGGGAAAAATGTGCATGTGGAAGCATCGCTCCCCCCCCCCCGTCCGCCCCGGGGGGGAGGAAATTTTCAATATGGGAGTCTTTCGAAAGATCTCGTCAATTTCTTTAAATTAATGGTTGAACTATAGATCTGTGATAATTTAAAACGAAGTTATATATATATTTTTTTATCTTTTAATGAAAAAAAAAAAACTTAGAAAAAAAAATCGTATTTCTTTTGATATTGGCAAAAAATTGACTTTCTTTCGGTTTTAAGTGATATAATTCTGTCAGATAAAAATCGTCTACATTTATAATGTAGAATAATTTAATAAATAATTTGCATTCAATGAATTTTCTGTAAAATTATATAGAAGAAAGTCATGTGGTGGCCACATCATACTAGTTTTAATTGAATTAATTTTTTAAATGACAAAAAATTTATTCAATAGGTCATGGTAATTTAAATTAGATTTTAAAATTCCATAAACACGGTTAAAATATTTATCAGCTCAGTATTTCTACAATTTATTTACTCTCCATACGTTCGTGACATATACCTTTGATTACTCTTTTAAAATAAATAAACTTTCAACGCAGTAAGCTGATTTAGTTTTACTTAACATAAGTGAATTATTCCCACACGTTAACTAAAAATAGGTATTTTGCGAAGTCATAAACAGACGAAATCGCAAAAGTGCAGACAGAAAGTGCCTGGAAGGCGGAAGCGGGAAGTGAAAATTAAAGCTTAAGTTTTTGTTTGACCATAGCTTAATTTTATATTTGCACAAGTCATCAAAGAAAACAGTCCCCATTTATTTTATTTATTATAAATATTTTTGTTATCAAACTATCGAAAAAAAGATTGTGGGGGAAAAAAATGACAGAAAATTGAGTCTTTGATATATACGAATATAAAAACGAATTTTCATATACATTAAAGTTAAAAAAAAAAAATATGCAAATTAAAATTTTAATTTATTTGATTTTACTTAAAACTTAATTTTGGGTAATAACTTAAAGTCTTTTCAGAAGAATTTAAGAATTTGTGCGTTTTTTGACCTTTTAATAACAATAATAATAATAATAATAAAATGGTTAGAGGACTGAGTCTTGAATATGGTTATTATTATAAAAACGATAGTATGTAATCTTCATAGTTTAATAACAGATATTAAATTTTTCAATAAAAATATGCAAATTATTACTTAAATTTTGATTTTAGATTGAAACTTGATTTTAGGCACCAAATGGAAATATTTTCAAAAGAATTTTAGGATTCGTACAAAGGTGAAATTTTAAAATTAATGACTGATATTTTTATTAATATTTTTTGTTATTATTTTCTTACGCTGATTGCTTTGTTTAAATATGAACCCCATACATACCAGTGTGCATGCATTTCATAATTTGCATAAACATTTCATGCTTTATCATGATTTTTAGGTCGGAAATATGAAATTAATATTTAATAAAATATATGAATTATAATAAAATATATTAACAATAAAACAATTTCTAGAGGTTTCTAACATGCATGTTAAAAACTTCTGCTTGAAGTATACGAAACTTATACTGTACATATTCATTTATTACTATGAATGTATCGGTAGTTATTATTATTAAGTACTTGTTGAGATGCTATTTTGTTGATGCAATTTTTCATGTAGTTTTGAGTTTTAAAAACATTAACACTAACATTTGTTCTTTAAAAAGATAATCAATAAAATTGAAATTACTAGTAAATGCTCATATGCTTATATTTTTAAACATTTAAATATTATATTTAAAACCATATTTACCTGTGATGCTATTTTAAAATGAAAAACATTTACCTAATTTGCACTAATTCTGGTAATTAAAAGGGAAAAAAAATCATTTCTAAGATTACCCTCGAGAGCTGCTTTATATCCGATTATAAATATTTCCGTAATTTATGATAAAGATTTTGAGAAAATTTATAAGTAATCTAAATTAAGTATCAAGATTCGTTAAACTTGCTGTCAAAAGCAGTTATTTTATTTATTTATTTATGCTCTAGATTCAATATGAAGACAGACGCTTAAATTATTTTTCCATCGTTTAAATTGAAAAAAAAAAAAAAAAGTAATTCTCAGTCGAATCGTCGTTGTTTTTTAGAATTTCTCCGCGACAATATTCTGACTGACAGTACTGTCAGAGATTGGAGTAGTCTCTATTTTGAATACGACTTTTTTATTTTTAAGTGGATTTAATAATTGTTTGCAGTACTTTTTTCCGATTGAATATTACGTAGGTTGCTTTTGTATTAGTGATATTCAAAATACAGACTGCTTGGATACATATACTCTCTAAATCTTAAAATACACTGTTTTGAGTATTCTAAACTAAACACTTTAACAAAAGAAAAGGAAAAATGAAAAATGCTCATTTTTAATGACACGGTGTGTGAGTTACACAGGTTGACGATGAAATTTTTTTCTTCAAAGTGATATGTTTTTCTGATGTATTTTTGGATGCTGATTAAGGAAAAACTATTCCAAAATTTCCATCGCGTACAGTTTTGACAAAAAATGGGATTGTATGAGCCTAAAGCTCCAATTTTACAACTCTCATCTAAGTTATTTCTCGGAAAATCTGGGTGATGTGTGTAAAGAACAATGAGAGCTATATCATCAAGACACCGAAGAAATGTGGAGAAGGTATCAGGAACGATTGGGTGTTAATACGTTAGTAGATTATTTTGGGATGCTTTATGGAGAATCCTCCCCCCCCCCCCCTCCAACAAGGCCTTCAACCCTTGCACTCGGTAAAATTCTCCAAAAGGAGCTTCGATTTAAAGAAACACATTTAAAATATAATGCGTAAATAACAGCTGTTTTTATGTATTTTATACATAAAGTGGTTCGTATTTGGTATAGTTTCTAGGTGAATTCTTCCTATTTTCATCCTTACTTTGTGAAAATTCCTTACGTGATTGGAAAAAGAGACAATCATTTCAGAATTCAGCACATCAAAACACATTAAAAACACCCAACGCAGTACTAAAAAAAAAAAAAAAAAAAAAAAAAAAAAGAGAGAGAGAGAAAAGAAAAGAAAAAAGAAAAGAAAAGAAAGATATGATTTCGCAGGCCTGTGTTAGTGAAACAGTGTAAATTTGGAGAATCTTTTTTAAATGAATTTTCATTTTCTCTACTATATAACAAAATAAAGCTAGATAGTTCCGTATTTATTTTAATTTAAAAAAAAAAAAAAAATGTGCGCATACAAATGTAAAATTTATTTTCCAAAGTAATTTATGATGAAAATATTTTAATAAACACTTTCTCTGAAACTCAAATAAGTATTTAGATTATTATTAGATATACATGATTAAAAAAAAAAAAAAGTTTATTTATTTATTTTTTGTTTTAGAGTGGGCTTAAAATTTAAGCTGAGTTACATAATAAGGCAAGTTTTTTGTAAAACATGAAATTGAAAAACGTTGTAGAGTTTATAAGCTGATTAATTTTGTTCGATATAAAAACGAATCTTAAATAAATTTACATGAAATAACACTTCAGATCCAAAAAATAAATCAATAAATATAAATGATGAGAAAAGATTTATAATCTATGAATTTTTCATTAAACCTGAATAAAATTAACGCATATATATATATATTTTAATTTCATTTTCCTTGTTTCTGATACTTTTTTTTTTTTTTTTTTTTAAGTGTGTGTGCGTGTCAAAACATTAGTTTTTAAGCGATTTTTCATAAATATTTTTAATAGTTAAAGGAATTAAGTAAGAAAATAGCAAACGGTAAAAATGAATAATAGGATAATGTAGTAAGTAGACCACTACAGTTTCATTTCTTTTTAGAATTGTTCTGTTAGTGAATACCTGTGAGATTTTATTCTTTTCTGTATATATATATACAACACCATCATAGGTGCTATTTTTGCCAACCAAAGAACAATTTTATACCATAGTTGCCAGTCAAAAAGCGTAAAAGTTAGCATATATGTACCAAACGCAGTTTAATAACGGAGTATTACCACATTGATGAAAATAAATTGATTGGCGGAAAATTTATAAATAGCAAAAGTAAGAACAAATAGCTGAAATATCTTTTTTTTCCCATTTATTTTTATGTGGCTATGTTATAAAATTAACTTAAACTACAGTTTTTCAGTAAAAATTAATTGTTACAGGAGTAAAACTTGAGCAGGTAAGTATTGGGACCTTGTGCTCTTTGCCCTATCATGACAACGCTCTATTACTGAACTAATCCCATCATTATTTCTGAGACATTAACGAAAATGATTTTAACTGTTCTAAGAATAAATACCGGTTTACTTCAGTTAGTAGAACGTTGACAAGATCATAATTCTGCCATTTTAAATTTTGCTTACTCAGCGCTCTCTGTAGCTGTGACTTAAATGCGGGTTCAGTCGAAAATTTGCATATAGACAAACCAAAGGATGCGCTCAAATATTCTTCAATTAATTAATTAATTAATGAAATAAAAAAAAAATCCGCGGGGAGTGGGCATACATCAAAATACAAATAAGCTACAAATTTCAATGCAAATATCTTTATCTATTATTACAAACATTTTGTTATTTTTAGAGATTATTTAGCGGTGTAAAGCATATTGTTCAATGTGGGCCTCATCATTAAGTTGTAAAATCTACAGACGATGAACAATGTGTTCAATAGCTGCCGCAGGTGATCGCCAGTGATCTGCCGTACATGGAACGGTATGCGAACAGTCAGCCCAAATTAAGACATTTCCATGATAAACTAAACTCTTCAAATGGCACCACAACCAAAAAACACGCGGATTAAGATCGGGACAATGGACCGATCGAAGAGTGGTAAATGAAATTTTTTTTTTTTTTTTTTTTTTTTTTTTTTCTCCCAGTATCTTTGAGCACATTTTTTGAATTGTCAATGCAAATTCTCTACTCAATCCGCATTTTAGTTACAGGGAGCGCTGAATATGCCAGGTTTAATTACGGCCATCCCATATGTATATATGGTTCAAGTTACTATTTAGTTATTAAAATAAACGTATTTAATGTGTTTATTTTTCAAAAATATGTCACAATTCCATCGGTAACCAATAAATAAATAAATAAATAAATATAAAAAATAATAACAAAAATAATAACCTAAGAAATTATGTGAGATATCAAAGTAAATTCAATATATCAAAAAATTGCTTGGGCAAAATATTTAGCCATGTGATATAACGACATTAATATAGAGAGGAATAAAAGTCATGGGTAACCTTGAGAAAACTTTCATATGGTGCCTTCTCTGTTATAAAGAGTAAATAACTGATAAAAATCTGTTCTTTACCTAAGTGCCAATCAAATGAAATTTTGCGAAGCATATAATGGAATGTAGATTTTTCATTAAAAACTTTTTTAGCATTAAAGCATAAGAATAATTCAAAATACGTTTGCTTTTCAGAAGAAAAACAACTTCAGTTGTAATATATGCAATTATACAAAAATTCTGAAAATTATTTTACTTAAAAAAAAAAAAAAAAATTATTATTGTGATAAGAGAAAAAGGAATATTAACATATGTCTAATAAAGATATAAAGGTTAGTTTGTAATAATAAGCTATAAAGGTTAGTTTTTAATAATAAAATATAAAGGTTAGTTTATTGTGTGTACAACTCTTAATTGTATAAAATTTCAACATACATCTTCAGAGACAGTTTCATGCTAAGAAATGATTTCTTGCTTTCACATATTGTTTGATTAAAGTACATACGAAGCGCAATGCAAAAGTAAAAAACATTTCCACACAACAATACTTTACAAAAGTAACTCTACAATAATTTTACAATATTTTTCATTTTACGTTGCTTTATTACTTCATTGAATAATTGCTCTTGTACTCAATATCTATAATAAATAGTTATTTGTTATTAATTTATTTGTAGTAGATTGTTTTAAAATGGATTCATCTGTACATTTTAACGATGACATTGTCACATCGAAACAGTAAAATAAATGTTAGAGGGTGTATTTAATACCCCGCCCAGTACCCCAAACTTTAATCTCAAGTCTAATGATCAAACAAACGTGAGAAACTTAGGTACGAAAAAATTTCGAACCGAAGAGAATAAACTAAATTAAAAAAGGAGCCACTGAGGCACCCCACCCATCCGCTCACCTTTTGCATTTGCTTCTCCTTCGACCGGAATGTTCGCCTTTTCTTTCCACAAACAAATCCGAGCTTCGATTTGTCACCAGACACACATACACGCAATGCGTCAATCACTTATATTTCAGCAATATTAGCTAAATCTGGAATGCTTTTCAGCAGATGGATTTACTTTTATTCATTTGAATGTTCCATGCAAATATTTGTATGTCTTTTGTATTATTTGATGTTATGCGCACTTTAGTCAAGATATTATTTGCTTATTTTATTAAACTACTCAAAGAGTTTGTTGATGTCGTAAACAAACGCTTTGAGTAGGTTTACGTAATGATTGAAGGAATTGCCACACGCAAATACATACTCAAAATTTAAAATGCAGATTAAAATAACCATTGACAACAACCATTGAGCAATGAAACAGAAAAAAAATTTTTTGGAATAGACATTTTATTAAAAAATGAAAAAAAAAAAGATAAATAAATAAATAAATAAAAATGCAAATGCAACCTGTACTATAGCTTCCTTTTCTACGGTAATATGTAATTTAAAAATATCTTTTCCGTTTAGTAGTATTATGATTTTCCAAGATAGCTAACGCATAAGCCTAATCAATGCTGATTATTTTGAACGCTTAACCTTCATTTTACCCTCCTGTTCGAAGAGTATCGAAAGTATCACCGAAAGGGTGTGTGCCTCCTAGCTCTCTCCCTCTGGGAAAGGTTTAAAACCTTTTCGCTGACACGCACAGTGTCTCTTCGATTTTACCGGGTAAAATCACCATCTTCCCTTTTCCAATTTCTGTCTCTGGGACAAAAATTTAATACCTTTTAAAAATTTATTTTGGAGCTTAGATGAATGCATTCTTAAATACTTCCTAACTATATACTGAAGAAAATGGTTTTTAAAGATATTAGTAGTAATTTTTCAAATAATTTTACTAATGAAGTGATTAATGCAAGGCGCGTTGCAGTCACGTTTTTGAACACAACTATTTTTACACGCATTATTCAATCGAAAAATTTCTGTAAACGATTACTAAAAAGTTTTTCTTTCTAGTGGCATACAAAAAAGTGATTGCGTAGACCACAAAAATTTATTTTCCAAGTTTGGAACTGATATTCAATTTATGAAACATACAACTTCCATGTTATATGTTTTATACAACAGATAAATTTAATTTAATTTAGTTTTCGCATGTATTTTTCAATATAATCCGCAATATATATATATATATATATATATATATATATATATATATATATATATATATATATATTGAAGTATTAAGGTGATTTGTAATTTCATAGAAAGGTTTAAAATATTATGTTTACAACATTTTATAGAATATATATACACTCTATAACAAAAAAAAAAAAAAAAAAACGACGCACCAAGAAGAAGTGGGGACAAAAATTGGTAGATGTGATGTACATGTGGAGAAAAACGATTGATTACACTTTCAGAAAATTTGAATGATTTAATCAAGAGAAAGGGCCTCACAAAGTAAACAAGTCAATAACGCGTTGGTCCACTTCTGTCCCTTATGTACGCAGTTATTCGGCTTGGTATTAATTGATAGAGTTGGCAGATGTGCTCCTGTGAAGTATCTTGCCAAACTCTGTCCAATTGTTGCTTTAGATTGGTAAAATCCCGAGCTGGTTGTAGGACACTTTTTATGATGCTCCAAACGTCCTCAGTGGAAAAGAGATCCGGGGACTGAGCTCAACTCCACTCAACCGCCTATTAAGGGTATTTGAAGGTACTGAAGTACCTGTTGCACGTAGGATTGATGGTAATGATGAATTGGTGCTTGATTCCATCGAAACCTGTATGTATGTGAATTTGTGTCCAGTTTGCATTACTCCTTCTTGTTGCGTCACTTTTTTTTGTTATAGAGTATATATATATATATATATATATATATATATATAAATGATAGATATCTTAATAAACTTTAACCTTAATATTATATATAATACGGGTGATCCAAAAATCACAGAAAAAAAAATCATTATTTAAAAAGTACTGACTGTAGCTCTATGCGTTTTTCACTGAAATGTACAGACAAGCATGGGAATTTATATATATATTTATATATGTAAGGAAGACTATTACATTTTCCCCCGACATATCGCACAGTATTCGCAGTATCCTCTCACATTTTAAACAAATTCGTCTGATCAAATGACGCCATATTGCAAATACTGAAGCTTTTTTAGGAGACTTTTCAATGTGCAATGTCTGACAGTCATTTTAATAAATGGCAGTCATTACACTGAGCATTTGTAGGTTACGTCGTTGAATGTACTGCGCCACTGGAAAAAAGTAAATTTACAGTTATAGTGTCATCTTCTGAAGAAAATTTAAACTAATTTGATATTTTTTTTATTTCCTAAAAAAATCCCATGTCTTTCTGTGCATTTCAATGAAAACCGCATAGTGCTGTACATTTTGAATGATAAAATTTTTATTTTTTCTATGACTTTTGGATCACCCTGTATACATTTTGATATTACTGAAAAAGAAATTGATATACTGCTAAAATGCATGACAACGTACACGTAAAAAAAAAAAAAAAATCACTAATTTCTTATGCGTTATGTTTTAAGTGTGTTGTAAATAAACGCATTTTTGAAATTTTAAGGTTAACTAATTAAAAAAAAAAAAAAAAAAAAAGAAAAGAAAGAAAGAAAGAAAGAAAGAAAACATGTAATTTACAGCATAAAATGCTAGTAATTTGAGTGCCAACAGTGCTGGAAAACGTGTGCATTAAAAGAAATAATCTCGTTTGCCCAGTCAGGAATCGTACCTGGGTCATACGTCCGAAAGCACAAATTCGATTCCCGTCACTAATTTATTTAAAGCTTATGCTTTTGACCAACTTACAGTTTACAGAAAAAAGTGCTGGTCTTCAAATTGTCAGCATTTCATGCTGTAAAATTGCATTTTTTTTTTTGCAACGTTTTTTAAAATTTAAACATGTGGTTGTTTACAATACGCTTGAAATTTACCGCACAAGGAAAGAGTTATCGATTTTTTTTATCTACACGGTGTGACTTATTCTAGAATGTTCATTTCTTTACAATTTTATATTTTGAAGTCTGTTTAGAAAATTATCTAATGTAAACTGGAACTTTTTCCGATGATTGTACTAAAGAGATAGTATGTAAAATTAACTATCAAAAATACTATTAATCATGAAGTACTTTTTAATTATATTACATAATGATTTATTTTATGATTTTATTAATAGTGAAAAAACTGAAACATAGTTTTGTAGTTATCTATAGTCAGAACAGTTGATTTAAAAATAATTTCACAGAAAAAAAGAAAACAGAATTATAACACACACAGACACACATACACACACATATTTGTGTAACGTATATAATTGTAAACCTAATAAAATATAGCATACAGAAGATACATTATTGTCAGTTTCTTTCAAAAAATTAAAAAAAGCCATGATTAGTAAATTAAAGACGAATAAAATCCTTACGCTATCATGACTGATTAAACCCACTCATACCAGTGATGCATTAATTTAACCAACGAAATTCAAAAACTTAAAAGTAAAAAAGAATCTAACATTCAGATACTTTTAATATTTAAGAAGAACCTAACAAATTTAAAACAGAAGTGCAGCATAACAAATTTCATAAGAAGTGGAAGTGGAAAATGCTCAAAACTTGAAGAATTTAACGTCAGGAAACACAGAATCCTCTGTAGAGCAGAAATGTCACAAGATTTCAAAAACTGTATCGCTGTATTAAGCCAAGAAAATACAGTGTATGTCTTTATCTTGCGACAATACCCATCATAAAAAGAAATAATGCGATAAAATGAACAATACATAGCTATACCATTATAGAAAGTTAAATAAATTGAATTTTCATCCACATGGTTGGAAACGCCGGATTCGAACAAGTCGATTTCCTTCGGCAATTTACTGAAGTTAGTAGTAAAATTAAGCTTAAGAATTAGCCCAAATGATCAAGTAAAGAGAGCATTAAGGTGAATCAAATCCAAAATTAATAGAAATTAGATATTTTAAGTGAAGAACATGAAAAACTGGCCATGAAAAGGATTGTTTAACTTAGAGATTCACATTATCATTTTAGTTTGAACAGGGAGCAGCCCCCGCTCACCGCTCGAAGAGCGGTGTTGAGCGCTTCTAGGAAAATCCACGTGAGCTGCTCCGACGTTTATTGAGAAATTAAAAAAAAAAAAAAAATTACATCATGCATCGCCTGGCTTAGCCAACCCGCGACAAGGAGCGATGCAAATGGGCATGGGTTTTTACAAGAGCGGCGCCAGGCACCAGTCTACCCGGGACACGGGGCGCCGCTTGATTATAGGAGAGAGGGTGCCAGGCTGTGTGGCCTTCCGCGACAAGTGGCATGCTACCAGTTTAGACCCTTGCATTTAAGAGGGCTACAGCAGCATCACGGGCACACGAAAAGATAACAAGAAGATAGAAGATTAATGTGTTTAGGAGAAATAATTTTTCTTTAGTTGTGATTCTAGGTTAGTTTGTTAGGTTACATAAATCCATTAGGAATGAGAAAATTTTATTTAATTTATTAATTAAGGGTTTCCTTGTTAAAATGTTGTCCAGCCAATTGATTGGTCTGGGAGAGGGATTTCTAATATGATATTGTGCTGTTAAGGGGCAGTGGAAATAATAGTGTTGCGGAGTTCCCTCCTCGTCGCAAGAACACAGGGGAGAGCGTCGGCAGTAAAATTTGTAAAGGTAAGATGGGAAGGGGCCATGACCTGTTAAGAATGCCGTGATAGGTGGGGTTAGGGTCCAGGAGTTAATGCGAGCCTGTGGGATCAGCGAAATGGTGTGCCTACCCTTCTCTGAACTATCCCACAGGTTTTGCCATTTGAGATTAATAATTTCTTTGATTCTATTTTTGACATAGGAGGGTGGGGCAGGGATTGTGGAACACTTGGTGGGGAAAACAGTTGCTTCTTTTTCAAGGGAGTCAGCTAGTTCATTGCCGATCACGCCCCTGTGGGCAGAAACGTGTGCCAGGGAGCAAGTTAAGTTTGGATTCATTAAGAGTTTTTTGATCTGCTGAATTTGTGGGTGTCTGCAGGCCCGAGAGACTATCGCTGAAGATGTTAAAGATTTCATTCGTGTTCGAGTCGACAATCCAGCGTATTGCTTTTTCTATGGCATAGATTTCCGCTTGGAAGACTGTATTATAGTCCTCGATTCTGCAGGCCCACCGATGGGCCACGGTGCCACGGTCCAGCACGCAAAATGCTGCTGCAACCCCGGCGTCCGTTTTGGAACCATCAGTGTAGATATCATTTTAGTTATCTTTATATATGCATGTGCCGCGGTAGCCTGGTCTGTAAGAGCAGCGAGTTCGTGATCGAAAGTTTGCGGGTTCAGTCCTCGAGCCGGCCGAAGACCGTTTTGTAAGCTAATAGTGACTGGTGCACGTTAAATTCCGTCGTGGTCGCAAAGTCCTCCAAGTTCCCATCACAAATTAAACCTCTGGGGGTACCTGAACATGGGTTTAACTCGGCCTTGATCCGGATCAAAATTCGAGTTCCTGCTAGTGCTGCCATCTTTCTCCAGCTTCTGGATCTAAGTCGTTCTTCCTCCCTTGTGGCGCTCCTCTGTAAAACGGAAGGCGCATCCCTCTTGCCTTAAATCTGGTTAGTTCCACTACCGGGGCTCGAAATTTCTGAGTGGCATACGACAACAACAACAACATATCTATCTATCTGTATATATATAGGTAGGTAGGTAAGCAAACAGATTACATAGATCACGGTACTACTCAAATATTTTCATCAGGATTTAGTATGCAGTATTAGCTAATTAACTAAGAAATTATCAAATTATTAGTTGTTAATTGAATGGCATGTGCTTTTGAGATTATTTTTTGCACACCATAGATACAGATTTATTCATTCATGACGAATTTAATACTAGAAGAGAATTCACATTAGCTTATTCATTAGCTTATTCTGTGTTAGGGTCCGGAGACATGCCGTCACAATTTTGATCCTCCACCGAAGAGGTAGCTTCTCCATTTCAGTGATTTCCAATGACATAATTTGTCATGAGAACTTGGAGGACATTTCGGCCACAACAGGTTTTACGTCCACCATTTATGTGCATGACGGTTTTCGGCCGGCTCGAGTATCAAACCCAATTACGAGCTCGGAGCTCTACCAACCAAGCTATAGCAGCAATCTCTATTTATTGTTATATGTGAAGAATATATCAAGACAGAAATGTATTAAAAGAAAAAAAAAGTCGATTTTCTGTTACACAAAAGAGTTAAAAGAAGATAACGAAAAAAAAAAAAAAAAAAAGATAGTTTCATTCATTTGAAAGTATGTATACGAGTATTATGTTATGTATGTTAAGTAAATAAAAGAAAAATATTTACTGATATCTACTACCTCAAATTTTATGTTACTTTATCATAGACAACCTTGAAGATTTTTAAAAAAGACATGAATACAATAGATCAAAAAACGTACTTAGAAAAAGCATAAATTTAAAAAAGATATATGCTTTCAACATATGGGTCGTTCATTGTAAAATTGAATTATCTTCTTGTAAATGGATTTTGAAATAACGAGCTTTTTGTAAATTTATGCGCATAGAAGAAAGGCAAGTTTCAGTAAATGTTATCGTTAATACAACTCACAATTATAAGAATTTATAAATTATATTAAATATAATTTAAGTAACTCACAAACTTCATTTTTATAATGAATATATAGAAATTATAGTTTTCTGAAAATAACAAGTAATGCTATTTATGGGATTTTAATGCAAATATTGGGGTTTCTTCACTTTTATAATAAAAGATGTTACTAAATGTGATACAATTGAGAAAAAATATACATATTTAAAAAATGTGGAGTTACACCACTTTTATAATGAACCGTCCATATGTGTGTACTGTACATGCATTTAAATAACAAAGTTTGTTTGTTTGACATGTACTCAGATTCTTGCTTTTAAGTACATTATCTTGAATTATGCAGTTTTTTTTCTCTAACATGAGCTTGCTAAACCCTGTTGTAACTTGTTAAAATCTATTAAATTAGTATAGATAATCTGCAGTCAATAGGATAGTTTAATCTGCATAGATATTTTTTGTATTTATATTTGCATAAATGCGATGCATCATGCTGCTGGTAAATTAGCTTAAAGGCCATAATTGATCGCTTATTTCCATTATGTATTATGAAATGATGAGATGTTTTATTACGAATGAATAAGAAAACGCATGTTTTTGTCTTGATGAAAGAGTTTCTCTTCATAGAGAATACAGATATCCTATCAATCGATCAAAAGGGTTACACCAGCTAGGAACATGTACTTCCTAGAATAAATAAATATGTATTGATATCTATTATTGATAAAATACACATATTTAGAAAGTTTAGTTTTTATTAAGTTCATGAAATACTGCTTTTGAACACAAAGTAAGACTCTTAATAATAATAATAATAATAATAATAATAATAACAATAATAATAATGAATGTTTGTGAGAGAAAAAAAGTCTGAAAATCTATACAAATAATAAACTTCTGCAATTAACTAATAAAAGATAGAAAAGTATTTGTAAAATAATTTTAAATAGTATACGAATATACATAGCTACCATCTACTTTAAAGAAATGTATTCCACTTATATATGTTGTTAATAACTACTTCTTTTAAAAGAAGCCATAAAACTGGTAATATATAATAATTATTTTATATTTAACGGTAATATTTATAAACTACTTACGGAGCCCCTATGGGGTCAGCTATATCTGAACTGTTGGCTAAATTTGAATTAAGAGATTTTGAAAGTGAATTTATTAATAAACAGTTGCATTGTATTAAATTTTGGAAAGATTTGTAGATGATGTATTTATTATATGGCATAGTCCATCTAGTTCTCTTAATGATTTTTTGAATGCAATCAATAACATAAAACCCAGCCTTAAATTTACTTTAGAAACGGAAAATAATGAGAAAGAATTAACCTTTTTAGATATTAAAATTAAACGTTTTAATCAATATGTTGAAACTTCTGTTCATAGAAAGCCCAATATAGTTCCTTATACTTTTCATAGTAACTATCCTATACCCTGGTCATATAAAATTGCTAATTTTAGGTTTTTGATTAAACGTGCCTATAGTCATTGTTCTACTCTTGAGGCCTTAGACAATGAAATCGATTTTATTTATGATTTGGCTTTAAATTACGGGTATAAAATCAAAACTATAAATAAATTAATTTATCAAATTATGTCCCCTTCTTCCCCTCCTTCATCTTCTTATTGTAATAAATCCTCTAATAATAAATTTAAGAAAATACAATATTGGCCTGGTCTACATGAAGGATTTTCTAAATTAATTAATAATAATGTTCAGCTTGTTGCTAAAGCTCCCCTGAAATTAAATTCATTACTTTCTAAAAAATTAGATCCTCCTCCTTCCAAATTAAAATCAAGTGTTTATGAAATCCCATATAAAATTGATAATAAAACTAACTATTATATTGGAATGACCAATAGACCTTTTAGTGATAGAATAAGGGAACATATAGCAAATTTAAAATATAACAGATCCAGCACTGCTTTTTCACGTACGTATAAAACTAATCCCATCGAACCTGATTTTGAAAATGCCTGAATAATTTATAGTACTAACAATAGAAACCAAGCTCTACTTTATGAATCTTTTGAAATTATGAAAAGGAAATCCGAAATTTGTAATGATACATTATCCATTAACCCCCCCCCCCCCTCAATTTGGCTTCGTTTCTTAAACTTACAATAATTTAAGGTAACCCTGCTAATGTTTTGTTCTGGCAACTCTGCAGTGTGATACTTTGACTCCATGTTATTAAAGAGTTTTATTTTTATCTTATAATGTACATAATTGTGATCTATTTAGGTGTTTTTAACTCATTTTAAAATGTATATAGAATGTTTTTTATATAATTTATGTAATCACGCACTAATTTTTTTGTGAATTTTATTTGTGTTTTCAAGAATGGCTTAAATTGATTTATGTTTATGGTTTATGAACATCGTTTTCCCTGAAGATGGTTAAAATTGAATGTTAACCGAAACGTCGGAATAAAGATATTTTAAATTATGTGATGATATGCTGAAAGTTTGTTTTATTACAGTTTTTATACCATTTACTTTATTTGACAAAATTCTTTTAGATAAACATGACGGACATTAATAAAGTAGATAATGTTTAACGCCCGATTGCAAAAAATCTAATCCACTCAAAAATGAAGAGGAGATCTAACTGTAAAAGAGTGGGAAATCTCTCCTTCAAATACTAAAATAAAACCAATCTATAAATGGCAAGAAATCTTTTTCCAAACGAGGAAGAATTTTTCGCAACAGAAAGAGCCACAATTATATATATATATGTATATATATACAGGATGTCCCATATAAGTCTGTAGAAATTTAAAAAATTTAAAACTATTAAATGAATTGATAGAATTCAACGCGGTTTGCAAAAAAATCATTCTCGTGAAGAGGGATTTTTTTTTTTTGGTAAAGAAAAAATAATAACTAAGCTATTTGTCGATAGAGGGCGCTGTGCGTGACCAGATCACACATTTTCATGAAAAACTGTACTTATTCGCATGCAAATGTTTACAGGCATATAAACTCTATTCTATGTGTCCGCCGTCACCACAAATTACAGTTTGTAAATGAGTTATAACACTTCTACCAGCAGCTTCAGTCGGCGCGACGCACAGTGGATCGAACAATGTTAAAATACGAACATAGGCCCAAAAATCAACCTCTAAATAACTGATATTTTGCAGTGAAATAATTTAAAAGAATGTCTAAAAAATACAAATATATGGTTATTTCTTCAATTACACGAAGTTTTGTTGTATATAAATAAGTTCAAAACGAAAACTTTCAGAAATAAGATTTTTCGATGAATTTCAGTAACTTTATTTGAATAGCCATCAAGTGGCACTTACGATAACTATGAAAAAATACGAAATAAAAATACTTTTAATAATGTCCTAGTAAAAGTTTAAGGTACTTCTGCCAACATTTTGTTGGTTTTTTTATGTTGTGATTCACGCATGAAATGTGAATATAAAATTAACAACAAAATTAAATTTCTAAGTTGCGTAACTTTTTTTGTCCAAAATTGTCCAAAATTTCAAACACATTTTACTACTCCCAAAAGTATGCATTTTAATCTGTGAAAAGGATTTGCGCCATAAATCGCCACTTTTAGAGTAAAATAAATTTTTATTCTGTTTACCCTCAAATTATCAATCGAGAAATTTATCTGAATAACTGTATTCATTAATGACAGAAAATATATTAAAATTTTTATCGTGAAAATATTATAGAATTTAGATGATTAAAATAAATTTAATAAATCAGAAATTAATTTTATTTTTTTTTAAATATTTAATAAAATAATTAATTTTACTTTAATGGTACTGAAAAGTACCGTTGGACCCAAAAAAGGAGGGAAATGTAAATAGTTGCCGTGATTTGTCATAAAATGTTAAAATTAAGTAAATGTTTAACGTTAAATAATCAAATGTTAAAACTAAATAATGTAATAACATATTACGATTTAAAGTAAAAGTTCCTGTGTTTCAGGAAAAAGTTCCTTCCTTTGCACATTTCTTTTATTCGTTCTCATGCTTGAAATCAGGGGGTCAGATGTTAATAACAAGTGATGTAGCAAATCTTCGTTACAAGCTCTTCGATTTATTTTTCTCGTGTGGTATTCTCTGTATTTACGAAACTCTTTATTTCGGGCTTCGCTAGCTTCTTCTGACAATTGTCCAATTGGAATAGAAAAATTTTCTATTATCTCTTTTCCATGAATCAATAGTTTGTGAACTGAAGCTGGCATATAGTACCACACATATTTTGAGACACATTGTTTCGCTGTTTCCAGTGCAAATTTTCCAAATTTGTCTCCTAAATTTGCCTTCCAAAATTGTCCTTCTAAAAATAACAGAACCTAGAAACAACGTTTTTTAAAATTTCTTTGATAAGGATTCACTTTATTTGCTTATTTGTTTAAAAATTATTTCTGATAGCCAAATAAAACAAATAAAAAATCCAGTTCAATCAAAAAAATTCATTAATTATTGATCGCCTGCCTTCCATAAATCTTTAGTAAAAAATAGACAAAAGTAATTTTTTTAATAGAGTTTGTCAGTAAATGCCTGCATGAGTTTTCTATTGAAAAACTACATAAAAAAAAGAAAAGAAAAAAGAAGCAGTAATCTAATGATATATTTATCATTGTGTGCTAAATTAATTGTGTTACAAATATAGATTTTCTTCCCGAAATTTTTATTTATTTTCTTTTATTCTCTTCTTTTATACAACATTTGTTTCTTTACCAGGTATGTTTCTAAATACCTATTTGCAGCAGAAAAATATGATACCGCTTAACCCCTTTATTAAACCTTTTTTTCCTCAAATGGCACATTACACTATTTTGACGAATAAAATTTGATGTAAAGTAAAAAATTCATTTAGCCTATTAGAAATAATTAATTTTACTTTTGGCATCTTATTCTCTTAGTCAATCGCATACTTCTCACAACCCATCGTATTCGTATTAGCATAAGCAGGATTGTCACAAACAACTACTTTTCAATTTTTTTCCCACTAGAATTATCAAAATAATTTTCATAGTGATGTTTTTACAGAAAAATGATACACAGGAATCATTATTTTAAAAAATTGATGCCAGGTGAATAAAACGATAACGAATTTGGTGGGGAAAATATTCCCTCGGCCTTATAAAGGGTTAAAAAAAAGCATGGAATCGCTTTAACTATCATACATATATACATATTTAAATCGAAATGTGACAAAAAAAATCATACATAGATAATAATAATACCATAACGTTCCTATGTTCGCCTCTGCCTATACTTCGATCCACTGTGCGACGGTTCTTACCTGAGGGCGGTTCTTAACATCTTCACCAATAACGCTTTATCCACCAAGTCAGCATCGCAATTAAAACTTCATGTATGCACAAGTAGGAGGCAAAATAAGAAATAAACTGTTCTAATCGCAAAATTGTGCAGTTTATAGGACTTTCATTTACATATTTTTCTTTCACATCCGAGCGAAAAAATTAACTATTTGTCTAATTACCGTCGACAAAAAATTAAAACTTTTACATAGGGGACGCACCCTACTGTATTATAGCTTTATAATGAAGCCAAAAAGCTAACACGGCAAAAAGGAACAGTGAAAGCGATTAGGATTTATTTGAAAAATATATGCGGAATTATTGGCAGTTTTTCATTAAGCAAGGCATTGAGTTCCCGGGAATTAATAGCGGCGGAGAATTTTGATATCAATTCTTTTTTTGGCTGCCCAAGAAAGGCAAGAGTTTTTGCTGGGTGGGGTGACTTTCACAATAGTATTGTTTTTTATGAGATATCTCTTCTTTTTGCAGGTTATGTATATGCTTTCATAAATATAACACGCATGCATAATGAGTATGTTTGTGTAATACATCTAAAATTTGTGCGTATTATTCATATATGTAAATATATCGTTACGAATTTGTAAATAATGTTAATTTTTTTTATGTAATTTCATTCTAAGAGGCTTAATCAGATTATAAAATTTTAATTTTCTGTATTTCTAGCTTGTTTCCGCGTTAAAAAAGCTCCCTTTCCTTTAAAAACCCGCTTCATCGTGGCAGGTAATTGACTTGGCGACGAATTTGGAGACTTTATCGCTCATTGACGACTTTTTGGGTGACCTTGGTGAGAAAATCTTTATTATCGATATATCGATTATCTAAGCTCTAATTCGATAATTATGGAAGTTACTGTAGAATTCTGGATAAATAAGTGGCTATAAAAGGGTCCAGTTCCGACTGTTGAGGTCAGTGTTTTGCTAAGGCATTGCGGAATAGAAAGCGCTGCTTGACTAAGTCTCTGCCCTTGAATTGCAGTCTATTGCTGGGTGTTAATGCTATGGTACAGTTTATGCTGTGATGTCAGCAGTTATTTAAGCTGTGTTTTCTGGTGAAACTGAAGTTGATACTTGGTTTACAGACCTGTAATCTTCTGGCATATTCTGTCAATAAACTTTTAAGCCTGTGTGAGATTTCTCTTTCATTCACAGGCAATTCACGAACCTCTAGTACGCAACAATATGTTTCTCTAATGCGTATATCTTATGCGAGTGTGTAATACTTTGGTAACACATGTTTATGAATGCGTATTTATATGATGCGTGTGTTTCATATTCACATTCCAATGAATTTGTAATCTATTTACACGTTTCAACTCTACTTAAACTCACTTATGTCATTTTTAGTTCTTGTAATTTCAAAATTAAAAATCTGGAATGACTTCACTCGAATTTCTGAACATTTAGTAGTTAATGACGTTTAAAAAGGTATCTGATGATGATTTTTTAGCTGTCGAAAAGATAAAATTATTGCACTGGAAACTTCAGGATAAGCTGTAAAAAAGTCAAGTTAAAAATTAATTATAGATGAAAGAACACTAACCAAGAATGGATCCATGAGGTAATATATTGGTTCAGTAGTTCAGGTAAATTTATTGATTATTCCAAAGAAGATAATTTGTGGCGTGACCATATACTACCAAATAAATAAATAAATAAATAAAATAAATAATAATAATAATAATAATAATAATAATAATAAGTTTTTTGATAATACAGTATGGATAGCGCTCGACACTGCTTTTTGAGTGGGGACCGCTCCCTGTTAAATACAGTATGGATTTTGGGAACAGCACCGGGTACGGGACCCTAAAACTTCTTCGTCTGGATCATGATAGTAAGCGTTCTCCAAAACTGGAGCGAAAAATGACATTGTTGTTAGTGAATGTTGGCATGATTTCGCCAAGTTTTAGTTCCTGGGAAATACCCAGCTAAGCAAATATTTTGTCTAAATGATGATGCAAATTAAGCGACAAGAGGGTACTTGAGTTATATTTCAATGTAAGATTAAAAGAAGCCGAATTAATGGGTTCACAAAACAAAGGAAAGCAATGAATCAAAACATATCTTTTCCAGCGCGAAAAGAATTTTCATTACATTAGGATTGTTAAGAGAATACTGGGAATTGATCAAAAATTTTTTTTCAGTTACATTGAAAAAGATATGAAAGGGAACATATAAAAATTAAAAAAACGATATTGCAAATTTATTATTTATAGGCTAAAAATATTTATATCGTTATACTTTAAATAGTTGTTTAAGATTAAATAATTTTATTTATAATTTTATTTATTTAGGGAATTTATCTATCTTTTAAAGAGAAAACAAATTTTATAATATGTAATAATCTACATCACAACGTTTAATCTGGAGAATAATTTAGTAAATAACTAAATGTAAGAACTTTTTCATTAGAAAACTGCCATACCGTTTGGCACATTTGGCGATTCGTGCACACAACGAGTTCCAACGATAGTTAAATCTGAGGAACAAAGCATTTGTGTGTAAATCAAAGCATTTGTGTGTAAATCGCTCGTGTAAATCATAAACAATTTTAAAATTGTTTATGAGTTACCAAGCTCGTAGCCAGATAAAAATTTCAGAGAGGGTTCAATCTTTAGTACATAGTATTGAGTGTTTGAAATGAAATATAATAACAAAATTTTCGACAAATCTGCAAAGTTTCGGGGGTTATTTGAATCCTCAAACACCCTCCCATTAGCTACAGCCTTGAATATAGCTAAATGTTACTAACTGAATTTGGCAGTTTAGTGCATGGGCCGTGAAAAACTGTCAAGTGAAAATTATCTAGTATAAAAGTACCAAAAGTGAAAGGTAAAATTTAAGTATCTCTACCAAAGTTCGTGTGCGAATATAATGAAACCCAATTCATTCGAATTTTTTGTGTATCCCTATAAAATGACTATGACTGGTAAGCGCAGTAAGCACTGTCTTCAGTAACAATAAATAAAAAATCAGTTTCAAAATCAGTTTTATTCTCTTTTAAATAATTTAAAGCACTTTCATTTTTAGCTCCTATAGGACATGATACGTGAAAATTCATTCATGCTTCCCTGTAAATAAGGATAATACACACATAATTTTTCCTAAGGATCATATTTTAGCCAATTATTGTAAAATTTAATAGCAGTTTATCTGTTTTAAACAGTTTAATATTAAAAACGAATTTCAAATAAAATGCATTCATAGTAATACAAAGGAATTCTAATTTGTATCGCTTCAAGTAGTACCATAAGTTATAAAGTTATAAAATTCTATAAATAGTTCTTGCAACGATGACATTAAGCATACCTACCATATTTAAGCTCAATAGAAATTTTAGTATTTATACACTATCGTGTATACTCAGTTACATACATAGCCACATTAATCCTACAATCATTTAACTCTACATATTTCACATGATGATGACCTATAATATATATATTAAACTTGAGTTCAATCGAATGCGACTTTTAAACGCTATTTCGTTAACTCACTCAATTACAAATACACATTAATCCTACATTTATTCAACTTCATGTACTTCATGTTATGGTGACCTAAAATATACATACTAAATTTGCAATCAATGGAATTCAACGTTTAGATTCTATTGTACTGATTCATTCCCATGCATGTACACATTAGTCCTATACTCATTAAGCTATTTCATAAGATGGTGATCTATAATATACATACCATATTCAAATGCAATCGAATTTAGTGTTTAGACGTTATCGTGTTCACTCACATACATAGAGACACATATAAATGTAGACATCACAGTAAAAAAAAAAAAAAAAAAAAAAAAAGGTAAAATTGAATTCAGAAGATCCTGTAAACCTTTTAAACGAACTTCAAATAATTTCAGACCATAAATCATTATGTATAAGAATTCTACTTTGTATCTGTGTGAAGGAAAAAAAAAACTAAGTTCTACATCATTAAAATCTATGTAATTGTGTGTCACCTCTAGCATACTTATTGAATTTGAGCTGAATCAAATGCAGTGTTTAGACGCTATAGTATTCACTCACACACATACATGCATACCACCATCACAATAAAAATACAAAATGAATTCAGGAGACCTCAAGACTCATAGAAACACTAAAATGTTATATTTGAATTTTTCCATGATAATAATATTTCTCTTACATAATATATGATCGGAATTTCATTTTATGTTTTCTTCCATCATTCGTAATTTTATAAAGTTAACGAATCACTCTTTTATTTAATCCTCCGCATTATTTTTGTTAAAAGCCTATTTAGTGCATCCTTTAAGCCTTTATTTATTACGAAATTTGGCGATAAATATCACTCTGTGAATTTTAATCCAATTTTTTATCAATTATTTTTCTTATTAATAAACATGTTTCTTATAAATATTTAAAAAAAATTTCTACAAAATTGGCTTTAATTAATATATTTTTATTTATTTTTGTAATAATAATAATAAATAAATAAATAAATAAATAAACAGCATTTATTACTATTTAATGCCTCATTAAATGTAAAAAAAAATAAAATCACTGGGAACGAGCGCCATCTCTTGAAGATTTCATGAAATATTTGCGTTAAATATTACAAAATTCAAAATAACTACCCTGTATATTGACTAAAAATTTTTTCATTGCAAAAAGCACTAATACAGGTCAGAAGAAATGTCCATGCAAATTTTCAGCTCAATAGCTGCAGAACTCTATGCTTGTGAAACTTAACATGAAGCAGTAGAAGAAGAAGAAAGTAACCGGCAAATTTGGGGTTTTCAAAGTTATATTACTCAGGTCCCTTAATTCGGATCGACATGCAAATTTGTATGTTTTGTCTTAAGGATTGACAGTTAAAATATTTTTAAGGTTTTCAAACTATGCTGTTTTCCTACTAAATAAACACTTCAATCTTCCTGAATATAACTTAAGGTTGTTTCTTTTTCATCTCGGGCGTCATTTAAGAACTGGTAAGTAGCCCTACCAGCCAAAAGGGGTTCTCTCTTTTTGGTGAAGGGGTTTATGTGTTTTTCAATCTACTTGTCATATAAATTTGCCTTTATCTATATTTATATATTTGTTTATTTATATTGATATATTTACTATTGTACTTTATTTATAAATTTGATTGCTTATTTAAATGTTTTGTATTGATTCAATTCTAATCTTGAATTCGTTTGCCATATACTTTTGCTTTCATCTATGAGAAGTCGGGGATTAGAACCGTAATTTTTAGCTCACACGTTCCTTCAGAAACTTCTCATTTCCATCCCCTACATTGGGAGAGGGCTCCCCTGAAGAAAGCCCCCATGTGTTTTGGGATTATTTTTCATTTATTATTAGATTGTTTATTTGTTTTTGTATTATATTTCCTTTTGCTTCATTTGTGTATTGGTTTATAAATACTCTGTTTCAAGTGTTTAATAAAAAATTCAAGTTTTATTTCTACTAATTTTTATGATTTATTATATATATATATATAACACTCTTGAAAAAGTGACTTCGCTCTTTAGTTTGGTGTATAACTCTATGGTCATTTTTTTCGTAACTGTGCTAACTAGGCCGTTCAATGAGGATCACTACAACGAACATCCATGCGTAACTAGGCATCCGGCAACCAACTGTAACACAAGTTTAGGAGTTTGTAAACAGTTCTCAATCAGTCTTACAAGAAGAATTTCACTCTTTAATAGCTCACTTACAGAAAGGGTTGGTGTTCGAATTTGAATAGTGCATCATGTGCTTTAATGGCGCTTTGAAAACCTAGATGGAGATTCAATCTTAGTAATAAAATGATTAAACAATCTCTATTTTCTTTTTAAGTTGATAAATCACATTTTTACCATGAAAATGATACATTATTATCTATTTTGATGTTAAAACAATGGTTAACTTAGATTGCGCATATAGGAGATCAGTGGAAAAGAGTACAGCGGGCGAATTATGATTTTAGGTGGTTGTACAACATCAATAGACAAGTGCCGACTTGAATGTGCATGTTGATGATTGCTTCAAGAGTCTAAGAGGAATCATGATTGTTCTGTCTTGTTTAAAAAAAAAATTAAAAAAACCCAATATAATGGTAGTAGTAAAGAATATTTTTAATTTCAACAATTTCTCATAAGCTACTAACCTAGACTATCGGTACGAGCACCATGATTTGCTCTAAAAGTGAAAAATTATTTAACCCGTTAGTAGTCGCTGTAGACAGCGCCACCTATTACAGATTGCGCACTTTTTATTTAACTCTCACCAATAATTTTAAGAAGTGATGTGATCGACGTTCCTTCGATTTTATTTGCGTTTTATGTATAACAAATGCTACTTCTAAAAAGTTTTGGTGGCTATTGAATAAAAAAATCTGGCAACAATGAAGGATGGTCGGCAAATCGACCAACTGGCGACTACTAACGGGTTAATAAAAAGACTGCGAAAACCCTCCTGCCAAAATGGGTGAGTTTGTGCTATTGCTGTATAGGAGAGATTGCGCATTGATTTTTATAAAATTCTATACTAATAAAGATTTCGCAGCTTATGAGTAATGACAAGACAATGAGGATGAGTTTGTTGAATGTCTGGAACTGTACCAGGAAATAATTTTGACAAGTGACTAGACTAGTTCAACATATGCGAGACGGCGCATTTTTTTTTCCCCTTTTGAGATTGTACCCAGAATCGGAAATTGAACATTACTCAGGAGTGGCACGGTCGACAAAAGCCACATCTTTGGTAGGATTTACCAATGCTAGTCTATGAGAAATTCATTGCAAAGTATTTAAATGTCATTGTATATCTGTTTAGTTTTGCAATATTTTCAAGTATGATGCTCAAGTTTTGTGCAGCTGTCGGCTACTTAAATACAAATGATAAAACTAATCGCAAGCAAAAAATATTAGCCTGCTCAAACTTCCTTTTAAGGAATATAATCGTTTAAATTTCAAAAAAAAAAAAAAAAATAAAATAAATGAACGAAAAGGATTTTAAAGTTGAAACGAGATTTCAAACCAAGTAAAATTTAGGTCTGTTTTTTGAACATTTGTGTGCAGAATATTTTGAGGAAAATAATAATAATAATAATAATAATAATAATAAATAGTAAACTTTCTTTTTGCTCAAAAATGCATTGCACACACGGTGTGCAATCAGTACTGTACAAGCTCCCTTGTGGCAGGTGTTTGCATGATAACTTCACTATGTTCCTAAATGCAACGATTGTAGACAACGAGATATTCGGTCAGCAAGCAAGAAAGCATTCAAGCTGAAAATGAAATGTACTAGTTTTAAGCTAAACGTGTTATTTAGTAACTTAGTGTTATTTTGCAATCTTTATCTGGTTTTGTTCTTCTTTTCTGTTTCTTTAATATTTTTTCTCGAAACAATATTTTGCAATTTTTTTTTCAGATTTTTTAATTATTAAATTTAAATATCCACTCCTAATACAAAAATATTGTTTTACAAATACCCTACAATAATGTCATTTAAGTGCATTTATTATTATTAACTATGCAATTGTAATTATACTTAAGCGCAATCTCTCCTACCCATGTGCGCAATCACTCCTACCCTATAAGGAGAGATTGCGCAAAAGAGCTCTTAGTTTTATTACAGCTGTTATTTTAAATTATAACAGAACAACAAAATAGTAATAAAAATGCATATAAGAAGGATTAATTCAAAATTATGCACTAATTGTTTAGGAAAAAAAAATAATATTTGGATTTGTTATAACGTTCTGTTGAATTCTGCGCAAACTCTCCTAGATTTACCTTATAGCTTTCAAGGTTTTAAACAGGCAATTATTAATGTAATGTAAAAATAAATCAAGTTATTTAGATAAATGTAAAAATAAAAACTATATAAAGGACTACTTCTTATGTTTTTTACTACTTTTATATATAGTGAATATACGATTACATTACTTCGTAAGTTATACAGCTAAAATTGCTATACAATTTCTCTTTAAAATATGCCTAATTTTTAATTAAATTAATTCGTAAATTATTCAGAAAATCTTTATATTATTGCTTCATTTAAAAAAAAAAAAAAAAAAAAAAAAAAAAAGTGAATAGAGAATATCTTTTTAAAAAATCTTCCCATTTTGAATATTCTCTTAATGAGATAAACTACTACTTTTTTCTTATTTTCGTATATCTCGGTTTATTTATAAATTTTTAATTGAGCAGTAATACTTAGCTGTCTTTAAATAGATCATCTGAAGTGGTTTTTTTTACTATTTTGTGAATTAATCAGGGTTTAAAATATCCAATTTTAAATCTTCAAAGCATTAGATAAGTCCTTTTTTTTTCATTAACTTGTTCGTTAACTGGAGATATTAATAATATGTATCAACCATGGTCATTTTATTTATTTATTTATTTATTTATTTAATTTATTTTTTTACTTTATTTTTTTACTTTATTTTATTTATTCAAAATTAGCTCAATATTTTTTTTATTTTGTGTTTAAAAAATGATTAAACTATTTTTTTTACAAAAACTTTGTTTTAATTTATTCACAAATGAATTAAAATAATTTCCACAAAACATAAAATTAATGTTTATTATGGGTATCTTTTCGTCAGATTTTACTACAGAGCGGCCAACATTAAATATATATAAAGTTCAAATAATTAATTCTGCCAATACAAGCATCACCCAATTCTCTACAAATCAATCATTTGATATACCATTAATCAATTAACAGATTGATACAAACATGTTTATGTATTAATTGTCTACAGATTATAAACTTTATTTATTGTACCATGAACTACAAAGTCTACAACTGACTAACAATACACTTGTCATATTCTTATTCATAGATGCAGTACATACACTATAAAATAATACAGGTTAAATTAAAAAAAGAAATCGGCCAGCAATCTGGATATACGATACACGTAGCATCCTGAAATTTATTAGTGGGGTGAAAGGTTTGGAATTGGGTTGCCACTCTACTGTCGCGTTTTTGTGCATTAAGTCCCGTTCGACTGTTAGAATTCTTGTTGAATAAATTCAGGCTGTCTACTGGCCCGTCTTTTTTCAGTGACTCTTCCATTACCATATACAAAAATTAATTTCCTCCCTAATCAATCATGTAAATATGCTCTAGAAGATTACTAAAAAATATTAGTGGTTCTGGAAAATTCGGAATATGTAAACCCTGGTATTCATCTGGTCATGTCAACGATTGTATTTTATTGCATTACTTTTATTGTATTACTCTTATTTTATTGCAGCAATAATTTTTCAAGAAGTGGTGTAGTGTTATATATATATATATATATATAAACTGTAGTTATACAAAGAATTCAATCTATGCCTTATTATCTAAATATTACTAGCCTCATCTATTTCCCTCTGTTGAAAAAAAAATGTAATAAAAAATTATAAAAAACAGTTTTTAAATAATGAAATTCCGAAAGGGAAATTTTATATTGCAAAAATATAAATCGATATGTATATAGATGTACAGCTTCATAAAACACATTATAGTCTTGAAGTTTCACTACATAGATAAGTTATAGACACACAATTGTTGTTGTACTATATTATTCTATATATTATTTTTGCATATTTAAACAAAGGAAATATTTGTAGCATCCTTTATAAAGAATCCCTTTTATATAGTAATTTCTTTTTCAGTTAATCGCAGAAATTCGACTACTAACGTTAGCAAAATTTATTGAAAATAAATATATAAACAGAGGTATTGGAAACATAGGACGCTGCAAAGAAAATAGTTATTAGCATTCTGGTTGCATTTATTAGTGAATAATCTCTCTCTCTCTCTCTCTCTCTCTCTCTCTCTCTGTGTGTGTGTATATATATATATATATATATATATACAGTGGTGGACATAATTATAAGACACCCATCTAATTTGACAAATAGTGAAAGAAAAGATTCAAAGCTTAAAAATGTTTTATCAAATACGTCAAAAACATAAATTTATTCTGTTATCACACGTAATTGTTTTACAGAAAGGATATTTTTATAGAGTTTAATAAAAAACATTAAAAATACCATGGACAAAATTATAAGACACCCTAACATTTTAATTAAAACACCTGCTTTTTTTCGAAAATAATGTGCAATATGCAAATTTTCTGCACGCTGTTATGACGTCAGCAGTTAACTAAAGCAGACAATAATCGACTTCACGCATTTACAAACATGCCACGAGGTACAGAATTAAAAGAAAGTGAAATTTATTAATTCGCTGGTGCTTCGATTAATAATATTTCAAAAGTTATTAAACGCTCTAGATGTGCAATTAGAAATGTTTTGAAAAGTGGAATTAATGGATTGGTGATTAAAAGATCTGGACGTATTCCTTGCTTGTCCTCGAGAGACAGACGCCATGTGCTTTCGCTCGCTACACAGAATAACCACTACAGGCATTAAAAATGCTTTGAAACTGAATTGTTTCAGGAGAACCATTCGCAGGGTGTTGCATAATGCTCCTATGTGAAATATAAAAAATTGAAGAAAAAACCGCCGCTTCTAAGCCGGCACAAAATGGAGCGTCTAAACTTCCCTAAACAAACTATGGCCTTTACCTCTAAATGGTACTCTGTGTTATTTTCGGATGAAAAAATGTTTAACCTGGATGGTTCTGACGGGTTTCAATATTATTGCATGATTTACGGAAGTCTCCTCATGTACTAATGAGTCGCCAAATGGGTGGAGGCTCAGTAATGCTTTGGGGTGGTTTTTCTGCTCAAGGGAAAACGGATATTGTTTTTGTGCATTCAAGAATGAATTCTGAAAAATATAAGAGTCTTCTTGAAGATCAACTAGCCATATACGGTGAACATTTTATATATATATATATATAACAACAAACATACATTTGTGGCGAAAACTACACTTTCCAGCACGATAACGCGCCGATTCATGCACAACACAACACAAAATGTAGCTTTCAGAGCAAAGTATCAATGTTCTCCCGTGGCCTTCTCGCTCCCCAGACTTAAATCCCATCGAAAACTTGTGGTTGATCTTAGCTCGTGCGGTTTACCGAAATGGGAGGCAGTTTATATGTGTCGAAGACCTAAAGAATGCTATAAAATGTGTTTGGGAAGACCTGTCTTGCGATATATTGTTAGAATTGATAGATTCGATGCCGAATCGCATCTTTCATGTTATAAAAAACAATGGCGGCTCCCCCAAATATTGAATAACCTTGTTAGAGGATTTTCTTTTAGACCATTAGTGTCTGCCAACTATGTTGACCACACTATTTGGAAAAAACGGTTGGTGTCTTATAATTTTGTCCATTATGTTTTTAAGTTTTTTTCATTAAATTGTATGAAAATATCATTATTATAAAATAATTATATATGATAACAGAATAAATTTATGTTTTTGACGTATTTGATAAAACATTTTTAAGCTCTGAATCTTTTCTTTCACTATTTGTCAAATTAGATAGGTGTCTTATAATTATGTCCACCACTATATATATATATATATATATATATATATATATACATATAAAAGTAAAATTACCAGCATGAAAATACTTTAAATTTATAAAATTCAGAATTACAGTTATAATATAGTATTATGAAGTATGTTTATGAGGAAAGTGCTCAAGATGAAATGTTATGATTTCAATTCATAATAATCATAGAAGTCATTCCTTAATGTGTATATGTTACCGCTAAAGTGCAGAAATTAGTTAATGTGCAGATTAGCTAGGTAATCTGCACATTAACTAGGGTGATCCGTTATAGTGTGGAAAATTGTTTTATTTCTCAAATTAACTAGGTAATCTGCAAATTATCTAAATAACCTGCACATTACTGACTAGACACTTGTTAATCTGCATATTACCTATTAAGCACTCGTTAAAGTGAAAATAAGATCTTTGGCGAAACAATAGCAACGTTTCTGTACGCTTAAATTAAATTCTGTACGTTTATTATTTTTTGATATGTAAAAAATCAAGTTAATACAATCGAACAATCAACACATTAGTTGATAGAATCAATCATCAATCAATTGAAAAACTACAATACAATGAATCAAATGGTTTAAAATATTATTGCAATTAAGGAAATTGACATAATGTTATTTATTTATTTTTCGATATCTAAAGAATCACGTTAATGCAATCAAGCAAACCACAAATTAGTTGATGGAATCAATCATCAATCAATTGAAAAACTAAAATACAAAGAAACAAACGGTTTAACAGATTATCACAATTAAGGAAATGAATTTGTGAATTATATGATAAAATTATGCTTACTTATTAGTGCAATCTAAAGATTGGTGTCACTTTGAATTGCGTAGCAATTAAATTCCGTACGAGAGATTCAGAGAAAACCACAGAAAACCCAGAACACCCTTATTCCAAGATCTCCAATTCTAATTATGATTAAATTACTTACATCATTCGAAATATATTATAGTGTAATTTTACGGTGGACTTTTAAACTGATGTAAGCCGTTAAATTCAGTACGGAAGTTTCAGAGAAAACCACAGAAAAACCTGAATACGTTTATTCTTTTTTTATTTTGCAAACTTTCAAATTCTGGTTATCCGCTCACATTCCATATAAAGGATTTTTAACACTATTGAATCCGAAATTACGCAAGTTAAGGAGAAAACCACGGAATAGTCAGACACAAATCTTTTTATAACAATGTTTATATTACTTTTGTATCCCAGCTTCTAATTAACATTATTTCATAAGTAATATATCATTTAAAAAGTTATTTGAATTGGAATTGAAGAGTAGATATTGCAAATCTCTGTCGCAGGATGGCGCTTTTAGTTTTACTACAGTTAAAATTTTCAAAGCTTGTTGCACTATGAGTAAAAGCAAGTTATTGTAAGTTTTAAAACGGGAATAAGGCGCCGCAGGCACCACCGAGCAGGAGTTTGCTACGGTCAGAATTTCCAAAGATTATAACATGGTGAGCGAACAGGCCGTTTCAGATACTGAAACGGGAAGTGGGCGTCGCAGGCGCTATCGAGCAGTAATTTACTACAGTTAAAATTTTCAATAAAGTTATTTGCGTTATATGTCAGTAAGCTCTTGTAGGTCCTGAAACGGCACCGCAGGCGCCCCCGAGCGGGAATTTCGTACGGTCGGATTTTTCAAAGATCGCGAAAAAGCTGGTCGCCGAAGGCGGCTAGAGAGAACTAAAATTAACTGGCTACACCAAACTAAAAGTGGAGGGAGAGAGAGAAGGAGTAAGGAAAGGAAATGAGAGAAATAAACTTTTGAAATGCGGAAAACTCTTGATTCCGCACTTTAACAAATCCCCCTAGTTAATCTGGAGATTAGCTAGGTAATCTGCACATTAAAGACTTTCGAGCTTTAATGGTAACATATATAATTTATTGTATTTTATAAGTATTAAAATTTAACACAAAAGAAAAATAGTTTTCTTATTTTCAAGGGAGAAAAAAATCTGGTGTGAAACAACCACACGACTTCCAATACCCACTATTACACGTATTATATGCATTTTTTGAAAATAATGTGATCAGAAGACATAAAATTGACCTAACGAAGTAGAAACCTACAATTTTTCCGGTAAGAGAAACTTGATACACGCGTAAAGACATATAAAACAGAGTTTGCATAGCGAGTTAAATAAAGAATAAGGGGAAAAAAAATAGTAGAGTTATTTTTTTAAACACCAATTTCCAAGATCTAAAACTGACCTACCTAAGCAAGATTACTGTTAATTTTCCTGTAATAACCACGTAATGCATGAGAAGGGATATCTAAAATTGATTTATGTAACAATTTTCAAGAAAATGGTTAGAGATACCAACTTTTACCAAAACTTTGTATACTCAATTATTGACCTGAAAACAATAATTACATACATAATGATATTTAAAAGGGAGCTAATATGGCGAGTTTTTTTTTTTTCTTTGAACGTACAGCTGTTTTTAAAGGAAATCTCTTGCGAGACCTGATATTGAGCTATTTATACAGAAAGCCTATCATTTTTTCTGAAATAACCAACTATATTATTCGAAAGGACATCTAATAAAGTGTTTATATAGAAAATTTGAAGAAAATCGTTAGAGCCATTTTATGAGATACGGACTTACGGTTCCACTTCCGGTTTCCGATGTCCACTTCTGGTTTTCCAATTTTCGCCAAGATTTAAGAAATTCATCTGTACACCAGACCTGTCTCAATTCTGAAGTTTCGTTTTCAATGTTTATTATTTTCAGAGATATGATAACCAGAAGATTCCCCTCATCTATATCTATATCATTATATAAAGCGCAAAAAATTGTATGTTTGTGGAGGGTTATCTCTGAAACTACTGAACCGATTTAAAAAATTCTTTCACTGATCAAAAGCTACACTATCCCTGATTGTTATAGGTTATATTAAATTTTGATAAAATAAAATCCCCATAAAAGCCATAATAGAAATGGAAATAATGAAATATTAAAAAAATTAGCTGTTGCCAACATAAAAGAAACATTTACATTTTGTTTTTAAAATATCTTGACATGAAAAGAAAAGAAATATATTTGCACGTGAATTAAATTGAAATTCATATAAAGCTTTGCAAAATGTTAAACTTACACGTTAAATCTGACGTCATTATAAATTTAAAGTATTTATTTTTCTAATAATATAATTTGATATGATATGATATAATGTAATGATCTAAGCGTTACTTCTAAACTTTTATTAAAATTTTTATTTTATAATTGTTTCCCAAAAAATTTACGGGTTAATTCATTTTTCGACATATAATAAAATATATTTTCTCGCGAATAATACTATAAAAAGTGAATTAAAAAAATATCGTCTGCATTTCATTATGCATTTGTTAAAAGAATAATTGAGAACTTTAAATTTGACGACTATTTTAGCAACTAACAGTTATGACAAGTAGCTCAATATACATATTACTGCAATGCAAATAGCATTTAATTATTTGAGTTACATTATGTTGATTAGAAACCTATTTAATCTATCTATGCTCTATACTAATATATAAAGAGGAAAGGTTTATATGTATATGTAGAGAACGATTGCTAGAACTAAAAAGCCGATTTCTATTTCTTTCTTTTTTTATACTAATCAAAGGTTACACTGTCTCTAAGTGCTACAGGCTATAATAAATTTTGGTAAAATACATTTTTAATTCAAATTTTCAATATTTTAATTGAAAACAAAGCATAGATTTGATATCGGTCGTCCTTGGCGATTTTTGTATTTCGAGATCGAAAACGTCCCAGCAAAACCCCTACTGATGGGCTAGTGATGGCCTACTGTTGGCAGCCTGCACTTGCCAGCAGTTGTAGGTTGCCACTTGTAGGTAAAGTAGTGGCCCGTTTATGGCTGCCAGCAATGATGGAATTCGACAGTAAAAAGACTGATGGGCCGGGATTGGTATATTTATAGATGGCCTCCTGAATGCTTTTAGGACAAGGGTAACTCTATGTTTGCCACATTGTGGCCACAATGAATAGGGCCAATAGACGAAATATTGCTGGCAAGTTGTAATTGCATAAAAATGAGGTGGTAATCGGCTTTTCTTGCTTGGTTAAGGGAAATTCGGTCACATTTTTTATGTAATTTGAAACTGAGAATTTATATGGCCTTCATATATGCACACGCACAAAGTCTCCGGTTTTATTATCAAACATGGATTTTTCACCTTGTTTCTAGCTGCATTTGCGCTATTTATTTTTTCTGTTTTTTCCATGCAATATGTATTATTTCATTATTTTCATTACCCAACTACTGCAGCTAAAGAGAGTATATGTACTCGATCAAAAAATTCGATATCGTGATTTTATCCGGTTTATATGTTTTAAAGTTTCCTAAATCTCCATTTTTTTTTTTTTTTTTTTTTTTTTTTTTTTTTTTTTTTTGTGGGGGGGGGAGTAAAATTTTCAGTGTGTATGTATGGGGGGCCCTTTTGACCTTTATCATATAATCGAAACTAATAAATATAGAATGACTAAATTTCAGAATTTGAGACAGGTCTGGTAAATATATTAAATTTCCAAGTTTTGGTGAAAATATAAAAATAATGTATAAAAAGACTGTGAGTCCATATCTCAAAAACGGCTCTAACGATTTTCTTCGATGTTGCTATATAAACACCCTATTAGATGTCCTGTATATATGTGTGTTGTAGAAATCTTCTGACTTCTCATATCTCCGAAACTAATAACTATAGAACTATTAAACTTCAGCATTAATAACAGGTCTGATGTACATATGGAATTTCCAAATTTTGGTGAAAATATGAAAACCGGAAGAGGGGCTGTGAGTCTGAATCTCAAAAACAGCTCTAAAGATTTTCTTCAAAGTTGCTATATAAACACCCTGTTAGGTATTCTTTCGGATGCTTTAGTTGGTTCGTTCAGGAAATTTGATAGGCAACATGTATGAGCAGCTGAAGATGGGGTCTCGCTATTGCGTTTCTTTAAAAACGGCTGTATAGGTTTCTTTCAAACTCGTCATATTAACGCCGTTTTCGATATTTTTTCATGTGTAATAGATTTTTTCCAGTTAACAATTGAGATTTCTAAGATTTGGTGAAAGTTAGTATCTCAAAATCTGTTCAAGTGGCTTTCTTGAAAGTTGCTTTAAAAAAAAAAAAATTAAGATATCCTTTTTCATGTATTGCGGGAATATTACAGAAAATTTGACAGTCATCCTAATTAGGTAGGTGAAGGTCTAAGTCTAATTTGAATTGTTTAACATAGGTTTACATAGCAGTACTCGTTATCTTACCTCTTAATCTCCAACCTGTATTTATAATATTAAATTTCAGGGTAAAAGAAAGTCGTGTGAGGGACACACCAGATTATTTAATAATATTCTATATTTTTAACGAAAATTTTTATAATTCAGCTCGCTGCATAGAAATATGTATGTCTGTGTGAATATTTATAAATATTTGTTTGTTGTTTAAATAATAATTAATTACTACTTATTTAATTTCTGCTCTAATTAGAAAAATGCAAATGTAGAAAATTTAATTTTCGATTACACACGTGCTAATACATCTGAGAAAACTTCCCACAGTAAAACCTTATCAATATGCATCCCGTCCACGCTTAATGAACGGATTTCTTTTATCTTTTTTTTATGGCTGCACTTGAAGCATCTGCTTTAAAATAAATAGCGGGAAAAAATAAGCTGACGTGCAAATTCTTTGGCGGGATTGCGGCTCAACTCGGAGTCAGTAGCTAAAATTCTGTCAAATTTATTAGATGTGGTGCTTATGCTATTGGATTGCAAAGTAAAGAGGTAAGATATTTTTGCTATCGTTTTATATTATTTTTCAATAAAATAATTCCTTTTCTTGTTTTACAGTTTTTGTAATTTTATTTATTTGCTGAATAATTGATAGAATTATTTAAATGTTTCTGACAAGTTGTAACTAACTTGTATATTCGTAATCCAATATCATTTTTTAATATTTTCTAATATACTTAAAAATAGTTTTTTCCTTTCAATTAGTTGGTGTATCTCTGCTCTAATATTCATGAATAGTCAAAAAAGTTTAATATTTTGTGAAAAATCATAACTATTTACCCAAACATTTTCTTTCTTTTTCTTCTTCTTTCTTTTTATTTATTTATTTATTAACTGAAGTTACAAAATAAAAGAGGGAAAAATTAGTTTTTTGATTAAAGGTTTACTTACTTATTTATTTTTTTAATTAAAGGTTTATTTACATTCAAATGTAATTTGATATGAATCAAATAAACATAATGTAATGAGAATATAAAAATGAAAATTTTATCAATAAAAAACTTAACAGCTTCACTATTTTTCACATTCTCAAAATATGAAAAATCAGTATTTTTAGACATTTTATGTGAAACTAAAATATGTTTAGTAGTATTTTAATGTATTTTTTCTTACTTTGTTTTATGCAAAATATTTTCTAAGGTTCAAAATTATATCATTTTACAGTTTTAAAGGTGGTTTGCTTTTATTATAAAAATGTATGAATTAAATTTTGATAAGCATTGATATCATATTATATTTTTAATATACTTTTAAATAACAATTTAGCTACAATTTTATATGTATATATATATGCTATAATCCCAGTAGTAGAAAGTATGCAGCACGGCAGCGCTGCAGATTATTTAAAGCTCTGACGATAAATAAATGACAGGCTTAAAAATACAAATACGTCTCTTATTAAAAATATAATTATGTCTTAAAAAAGCAAAATTATATGTCTCTATGTTATTGTACTTGTTGCGTATCAGTTTAATTTTCTTGTAAGTGTAAATTTTATATATTTTATAAATTGCTAATATTCATTGTGATTTCTAAGAAAAAAATCTGCTACTCGTCTTGAAATAAATATTTTTAATAAATAAAGGAAAATAGAAAATTATAATAGAAAATTACATTAAAGAAATTTTAATAGTAATAAAATATGAAATATAGTAAAAATATAAAACATTCACAAAATGAACTTAATTTTTTTTTCTCTTTATAAATAAATAACATGATATTATGTAAATAGTATAAATGGAAATTTTTTATTTCCATTACTCGACTATCGGAGGTTAATGTAAGTATTTTATTCGTTTAAAAAAAATTGATACCGAGTTTTCACCTGATTTAGATATTTTAAGGTCTCCCGAGTTCAAACAAGTGGTTTTGGACAATTGGTCAGCATATATATTTGTAAGTGTGTATGGGGAATCTTCCAACTATCATATCTCCAAAAAGAATAAAGGTATAACGACGATACTTCAGAATTAAGACAGGTTTAGTGTATAGATAAAATTTCCAACTTGCTGTGAAAATTGAAAAAGCAAAAGTTTAAGCATTGATTTGTATTTGTTTATTTATTTATTTATTTATTTTTTAACTCGCGTTATTAACTACCATTTGTCCGTTACTGGTGAGCATGAGTTTATCATATTTTTGTGAAAATCAGCAGTGAAACTGTAAATCGGTATCTCAAAATCAGGTAACGATTTTCTTCAAAATTGCTGCATATATATATATATATATATTTAGATGTTCTTTCGCCTGTAGTACTTGTTTGGTACAGGAAAAATGATAGATGTTCTAACTGGGTAGGCTGGTTTAGATCTTGGAAATTGTGTCTTCCAAAAACGGTTCTAATGATTTTTATTTATTTATTTTTTTAACTCTCTACGTAAACTATTTTTTACATGTCTTCACGATGTATTTTATTTTTATTCTTAAAGAAAAATTGTCAGATGTCTATTTTTGTTAAATCGATTTTATGTCTTCTGACGACAATATTTAAATACACACAACACATATATATGTATGTAATTGTCATTAATGGAAGTCGTGCGATTATTAACTAGATTTTTAAAATATGGAGATTCTCTTCTTCTTCTTTTTTATTTTTTTCCCTTAAATATATATATATATATATATATATATAAATGTTTAATTTTTCAATAAATAGAATAATATATATAATAAAGATCATTTAAGCTTTTTATATTTATTTATCTTGATAAAAGTAAAGCTGAATAAAATTAAGAATATTTTGAAATAGTTGAGAAAATTTTAGTAAATTAAATTTTGATTAATGCTATTATTTTTGTTTTTATTTTCAATTTTAACTGCAATCGAGAGTGACACCTATTTTATTGTTACCACACTTTCCACCTTTATAAATTTCGTGGAATGGCAATTTATTTTTCACATACATATCTACATTTATAAAAGTGCTGATTAAAATATAACCATATACTGATTAACTGACTAACTGCACATTGCTAGAGCGACTGTATGGGCAAGTAATGGAAAATTTTGATTTTTGATTTTAAGGAAGAGAAGGGGTCGATTATAGAGGAAGGATATTTCGCAAAGTCCGAATTTTCGAGAAAAACTTAACCAAAACTGGCACATAAAAGATGAAAACGATGTGTGTCTGTTAAGTATATTTCAATCCCCTCCCCCCTAACTTTTCTTTTGTCTGCTACCGCATCTTCTCGGAGATTCTTCGCGTCATGAGAGGTATCAATATGTTCCGAATATTCCAAGAAAGATATTTCAGGAGTTTAGAAAATGCTACCATTTTAATTAACGAAGTTATTAACTGAAAACGACCGGTTTATAAAGGACTCTTTTTGACACACTGAAAAAAGTTTCTCTTATGGCGCTTTCTTTCAAGAAGTCATTTTATACAGGAAAATTAAAATATGATCCATAAGGTTGTTAGTAGGGAGGTTGGATTTAACGTCACACCAATACAGCGCTATGAGTAATTGGCGACGGTCTGGAACGCACCTCCAGGGATTGTCCGGAGACATGCCGTCAGAATTTTGAACCTCCATGGAGGGGGATGATTACTCCGATTCGATGACTTCCAGAGGTATAATTTTAAAATTAACATAGACATTTAAAATTGACACTGTGGTCACGACGTATTTTACGTGCATAAGCCACCATTAGTTTACACTATGGTCTTTGGTCTGGTCGAGTATCGAACTCACAATCTTCCAATTACGAGATTGGCACCGACTGGGGTACCTCGGTCAGGATCCTTGGTTTTAAAAAAGAAATATAAAATAAATGTCAATGCTGCTATTAGCACTTTTTTCACTACTTTTAGAACATTTTTTTTTTTCTGGCAATCTTTTATGTTGTATAAAATATTTTTTTATATAAGTTCTCTCTCTCTCTCTCTCTCTTTTTTTTTTTTTTTTTTTTTCTATAAATAAAAAAATAATTTCATGTCTGTATGATTGATTGCATTTCTTTATGTCTTGAAGCTGTATTTATTTTTTTAAGAGGACAAACAAGTATTTTTAAAAACTTTGTCATTGTATTTTGTCATAAAAAGAAGAGTCAAATTTAAACTTGAAAATTTTCAAATTAAATTAATAATAATAAAATAATAATAAACTATTTTGCTTTTCAGATATTTTAGAATGAATAAAATTATTACCTAACTATACAGTAGAGACATATATCGAGTATTATATGCTGCCCTTAATTAACTAAAACATTAATTAATAAAGAGTATAGGCATTAGAAAAAATAGGTACTGATTTTTTTTTTTTTTTTAACAGACAGTTAAACCAAAAAATTTTATCGTCAAATAGTGTAAAGAAAATTAAGTATTGCCAAAAGTTTTATAGACTAAAACTGTAAAGCAAACTAGTCCAGATATTACAAATTTCTTTCTGTTAAAAAAAAAAAAAAAAAAAAAAAAAAAAAAGCATAATTTTTATAAAATAAATAATGTGGAAATAAATATTATGTATTTCAATTTCGTATTGAAATGGGGATTTTTATAATACTTTTCTGCTTTTTCCTGAGTTATGCACTTTTAACATTTCTGTTCAGTGAAAGGAAAAGTATCGAATAGGCGGGTAGAGCCCTGCATGTGTTAATAAAGGAAGAGATTCAGGGAGTTGGTGAGCGGAGTGAATAGAAGCACAGCCCCCTAGTGTGATATAAAAAATAAATAGCGGTTCAATTCTTTTGAAATTTCATTTAGATAGCGTGACCAGCAAAGCGGGCATAACCTGCTACTATTAACTAAAATGTACTTTTAAGGCTTCATGTTTTTATTTAAAATAAAGCACATCAGTGTGTTCGAGTGTCTAAAAGGACGAGCGTAACACGCAAAATGCACAGCCACTAGTCGTTTTAAAATATGATAATTAGTATTTTTATCAAATTTTGAACTTTTAAGGGTGCTGAGTTCACCCAAAATGTTAATAATTTAAAAAATATTAGTTGCTTTACGTACTATTCAATTTTTAAACTTGTTTAATTGCAAGCTACATTTAATTTCAATATTTTTTTTTCTTTTAATGCTGATTGACCACTGTATTTAAATGAATAATTTTTATAGAATTAAGCTTTTTTTTTTATTTTTTCTTTATTCTTTAAAAATATAAAGAGTTATTGCTGCACATTTGATATTCAGACAAGGAAAAAAAAAAAAAAAAAAAAACGCAGAACAATACCAATTTTCTTTGAAAGCCGAATACAAACTGCTGAAACTAGGGTTTTATCAGCGTTTTTGGGGGTTTATTGGGTTTAAAAAGGTTTTTTTTTTTTTTTTTCCAGAATATTTTAGGATTTTATCAGAGTTTTCAGGATTATTTTCTTTCTTCTTATTTTCTTAACACGAAATATCATTCATAATGAGATAATTAAAAAAGTTAAATTAATATTCATTCATTAAAATCTAAATTAAATTTTTAGTTTTTTTTTTTTTTTTTTTTTTTTTTTTTTTTTACTCTTTTTATGATTCAGCTTTAACGAAGTTAAAAAAAAAAAAAAAAAATAATAATAACACTGCTCTGCATGAAAATTGCCTCCAACATCATTTTTGCAAATTCTTATCTAAAATGACTTCCTGAATCTGAATATGACGCTAATTTTGCCCTATCACCTCTCGTTTTTTAGGGACGGCTCCCTATTTTTATCACTTTTTGGTAATTTTATAGCTATAAATTTAATTTTTAGGGATCGGGGATTATTTTAACTGTTAAATATCTTCTGAGGGGCTACAGAGTAGAAAGATTTTAAAACATGAACATTTGCGGCAATGGGAAAATTTAACGGGACATTTGCCGCTGAAATTATGTATATTACATTTCATATATATATATATATATATATATATTATAAATTTTATTCTATAATTATTAAACATTATATATAAAAATATATAAAGTGTGAAAGTAAATATTTTTCATTTTCCAAATAAAATTTATGGTATATAAAATTATCGAACAGTGATAAAAATTGGTGGAGGGGTGGTAGGATATCCCAAGGAAATGGTGACAGACTGGGCAAAATGGTAGTCATATTTGGATGCAGTAGGTCATTTTATATAAGAATCGGCAAAAAAGTATTAGGGCTTTATTTTATTTTGCTTTATTTATTTATTTATTTTTATCGTAATGTAACTGTACTTTAAATATTCTAAAATTCTTTTTATCTGCCCTTTACAACAAAAATTGGTTGGTTGGTTGTAGGATTTAAGGCCGATTGACTCCTGATGTGTCCTAGGCCTAGAGGGGGAATGCCCTCCGTGGGGGTCTTTCTAAGGGGTCCTAGCCCGTATTTACGCAAGTTTCGGAGGAAACCACGGAAAACTCCGAACGGCTAGGTCGATGAGCGCGACTTGGGATCGAACCCGGCACCTCCCATCTACCAGCTTTGAGCGCAGAATCGCTCGGCCGCTGGTGGGCCCAACAACAAAAATTGGATTTTAATAATTATTTCATGTTGCCTTATTAAACTTTTTGTAGTCAATAAGTTTTCACAAAATACTTTTAATTATTGTCCCTCAGCATTACATAAGAGTGTCACACTGTTAAATTTTTCAGATTTTTTTTTTTTTTTTTTTTTTTTTTTTATTTATTTATATTGTACATTCGAGTCCTACAGTTTTCTTTATATTGAAAAACAACTTTTTTTCTTGCTTGTTTTTTTTTTCTATAGAGAAATTTCAGCATATCCAATATTTCTGAAAATTCTTAGTTCATATTCTAATAATGTATACAATATTAGTTTATACTTGTAATGCTTATTATAAGTTAGACAAAAATACAATTAAAAAAAAAAAAAAAAAAGAATTTTGAAGGAAAAAAAAAACACTTGGGCTTTTTCTTGGGCTTTTTCAAGTGGGTTTTATTGAAAAGACCCACCCGGGTTTTTTCGGGTCGGACAAAATCTAGCCAACCCTGATGTAAGGTGTGAATAAGAACGGAACAACGAGATTCAAACCTTAAAAAGTTGAAGGTGTGAAGCTTTTTAAGTTTTTCCACGTATCGCTGCAGTGGTTTCCAATAGAAGTTTGAAATTTAAGCAAAATGTCTATGAGAAGACATTTTGCTAATTTGCAAACTTCTATACCGCTAGCTAAGACAAAAGATGGAGGATCTTCCAAAATTTTACAAATAAGAGGATGATAGAATGTGTCCAGATGTTATAAGTGTTCGGCAGTTCTACACGTTCTTCACACGTAGAAAATTACAATGGTTTCCTGTAAAAGGTTGGAGTTTTGCAAAATTTTTTCTCTTAGGACCTGACTAAGGTTAAAAGATTATAGCTTTCCGAAAATTAAACTTTATGGGGGTGAAAGAAGTGTCTTAGTTAAGGTAAAAGATGAGAATCTTTTGAAATTTCATTATAAGGATGGTGTTTAATATTTCTACACATTTTTCACAAGCAGAAAATCACAGTAGTTTTTAATAAAATATTTTTTGTAGCCTTTAACAAAGTCTCCTCTTCAACAGGATTCAATCTCCTACCAGAAGGTCGGATTAATTGGTTTTACTTTCAATTATCAAATATTTATACATAATTTACATATTATTTATTTTCAAACAATGCATAGGATAAAATGATGTATATATATAATATATATACAGAGATAGAGAGAACATTTTGCTTGTTTTAAATTATACTTCAGAAACTTCGACCTTAACATGTGAAGCTATACAAAATATTCAAACAATCCATAGAAGCATAGAGATATGCATGTTAGGATTCATCCGAAGAAACAGAAAGAGAAACACTTGGATTAGAAGCAAATCAAAGTTACCGATGTTATTTCTAGAGTCAAGAAGTTAAAATGGAGCTGGGCTCAGCAACTTTCGAGAAGAAATGATGATAGATGGAGCACCAAAGTCCTATTTTGTAAAGCAAAATGATTAAAGTTTGGAGTTTTTTGAATTGTGAAGTTTGGAGAAAGATAATGAAGGAGAATTGCAGAAAACAGGACATTTGAGAATCTCATAGGAGAGGCCTTCATCTTGTAGTGAACTGATAAAGCTAAAATAGATATATGTATTCTCAATGGAAGAATGAAAGGGTTTTGAAGAGCTTCAGCACTTAAATTTAATTTGGATAACAGATTCTGCTCACAAGTCATGTGAGTTCAGAGATAATTAAATATATTTAATTATTTAAATTGTAGGATGTATATTATCTTAAGTATTATATATATACATCACAATTACTATTATTATGTTTGTTAATTATTATGTGTTGTAATAATTATTAAATTTAAACACAGGATAATCTGACAGGAAGAAATAGAGAATGGATTATTTACAAAATATTGATACTCAGAATTTGAGGTAAGTGTGTCAATGCTAAAATACAATTAATTAGCTTTCGATATATTTTTATCTCCTAAAATTTGTGAACATGTTAATATAACAAAGTTTAATTTTAAAATTTACAAATATTTTTAACTATTTATTTCATGATCAACAGGTAAGGTTCACATATTTTAACAGACGTAATTTTTCGTGTGAATGAAGACACAATAAATATTATAATAAGTAATTAAAAATATATAGCTTTGTATACAGGGGAAATTTTAATTATCTTATCATTTTGAACCGAAATAATGAAATAACTCTTGAGTCATTGCCGTCAGCGTCACATTTTATTTTATTTTATTTCATTCTTTTTTTTTTTTAATATCTGCGATCGCATCTTATCGCAAAGGGCAGGATTCTTCGTGGCATGAGAGGTAGCAATGTGCGCGGAATACCCCAAGAAAGACATTATAGTTAATTAGAAATTTTTATCATCTTAATTAACGAAGTTATTAATTATAAACGTCGGGATTAAAACAGTTTCTGAAATCTTTGTCTTTTCAATCTTATGACGTCATTTTCCACAGGAAAATTAAACCTTAATCAATGGTGCAAAAAATAAAATAAATGTCTACTTTTTGTTCGTTTGTTTGTTTGTTTCTCTCGTTTAGAAAATTAATTTTCTTATTAGCAATTACTTATGTTGGTGTTTATAATGTTTGTGTTATTTTTTTCTAAATAAGGTAATGTTTTCGTGTCTGTATAATTGATTACGTTTCTTTTTGTTTTTAAAGTGTATTTGTCCTCAGATGTCATCTATTTATCTATCTATATAAAATCGTTCTTCCTGACTGACTGACTGACTGACTGAGTGAGGGGTGATTCATCATCGCCCAGACCAAACCCCTGGACCTAGAAGCATGAAATTTTGTGACAATGTTCTTTCTATGATGTAGGCATCCACTAAGAAGCGATTTTACAAAATTCGCCCCCCAAGAGGGGGAGGGGGGCAAAACGTGATTTCACAAAATCCTTTATATCTCACACAAAAAAACAGATATCCGTAAAATTTTTGCTTTAAAATATAGTTAATACAAATGTCTAAAAACCAATTTCTGGAATTTTCAAAATTCGGTCCCCAAGGGGGGGGGGGGCAAAACGTGATTTCACATGCGTAAAACGTGATTTCGCATAATCCTATATATCTCAAACAAAAAAATAGATATACGTGAAATTTTTGCTTTAAAATATAGCTAATACAAATATCTAAAAACTAATTTCCGGAATTTTAGAAATTCAGCCCCCAGGTGGGGCAGTAAGGGGGGGTCTACGGGGCAAAAAAAAAAAAAAAAAATAGAAATACAGTTAGGGCGTTCAAAATTGGTATAGATAGGTTTTAAAACCCTGCAAGTCGAATGGGGATATTTTCGAAAGTGTAAAGTTATTAGGAGGGGCGAGAAGGGGAGGGGAGAGGGGGGGGGCAAAAATAAAAATAGAGTTAGATCGTTCAAAATTGGTATGTAGAGGTTTTCGATACTTACAAATCGATTGCGGATATTTTTGAATTTTTAAAATTATTAGAAGGGGCGAGAAGGAGGGTGGGGTGCTAAGGGGGGGTTGTGAGCAAAAACAAATAGAAATACAGTTAGGGCGTTTAAAATTGGTATAGATGGGTTTTAGAGGCCTGCAAGTCGAATGGGGATATTTTTGAAAGTGTAAAGTTATGAGGAGAGCCGGGGAGGGGAGAGGGGGGGGCAAAAAAATAAAAATAGAGTTAGATCGTTCAAAACTGCTATATAGAGGTTTTCGATACTTACAAATCGATTGCGGATATTTTCGAATTTATAAAATTATTAGGAGGGGTGGGGCTATGGGCAAAAACAAACAGAAATACAGTTAGGCAGTTCAAAATTGGTACAGATAGGTTTTAGAGGCCGGCAAGTCGAATGGGGATATTTTCGAAAGTGTAAAGTTATTAGGAGGGCCAGGAAGGGGGGGCGGAGGGGCAAAAAATAAATAAAATAGAGTTAGATCATTCAAAATTGGTACATAGAGGTTTTCGTTACTTACAAATCGATTGCGGATATTTTCGAATTTTTAAAATTATTGGGAGGGGCGGAGGGGCAAAAAAATAAAACTAGAGATAGATCGTTATATTTTTGAATTTGTAAAATTATTAAGATAGACGGGAGGGGGGGAGACGAAGGGGGAAAATATTAAAAATACGAGTTAGACCATTTTGGGAATTTTTCCGAAGGCAGTGAGAACCCGGTACGACATTTTTCCTAATCAGATTTTGTTTCTCTTTTTTTTTCACGTGATAAAAATTAATGCAATTTTGAGAATTCAGTAATTATAGTGATTCATTTAAAAATAGGGACCAGCGAAGTGGGCTTTGCCAGCTAGTATGAAATAAAACTGAATTACTTTGGCCATTTAGTGTTATATTTTTATAAGATGATAATCATCTGTATTCATCATGGAAAATAACTTTTATAAATCATATATACTGCGTGAAATTACGCTAAGAAATATAGCAGAAGTTTTGTGATGGCTGCAGAATAATTATTTTATTATTATTATTATACAATTTATTAAAAAAAAAAAAAAGAAAAAAAAGAAATTTTGTCCTGTATTGTCTTACTAAAAACTGTGTATGATAAAACGAGGCGACAGCTCAACTTGTTAAGTAATGTGAACGAAAAGTTCACAGGCACCATTTTTTGGTAAAGTACTTCGAAATATGACTGTTTGTGAAATTCTGTACTAATTGGTGAAAAATGATATTGAATTGATATAGAATTGGTGGAAAATGTCCCCCCCCCCTCACACACACATATACATATAAATAAACGGACAAACAGAAAATTTCTGAAAATAGCCAAATCTTATTAGGACAACTGAAATCCTGTTAATCCAAAACCGTAAATCGAAAATATTTACGAATGCAATACTTTCTAAGGAAAAATTAAAAGTATACAAATTTTCAGTCTGAGTTTGAATTTTTTTTCAGCTGTATCATATGAATCATATGAAGTTTAAATCATTTGAATCGTATGAATCATTTTCAGTTTGAGTCACCAGGTAAAAATAAAGAAGGATTTTTCTTGTAACTTTTTGCAGCAAGTCATATTACTCATGTTGTAAGTGTAAGAAAACATAATTATAGTACCAAAAAAGCGTTTAGCATAGCCTATGGATTTTCTGTAAGAAGATAAAAATATGTAATAAAATCGCAGATGGAAATTGCTGAGCTGTTATTTGTCACATTTAACTAAATCTCTTCTTATCTTTGTACTCAATTAACCAATAATATATTTATACCTTTTTTATGTTTGTTTTTATTATTTATTTATTTATTTTATTTTATTATTATTATTATTTTTTTTCGGGGAAAGGGGGTGAAGGAACGTTTTAGCAAATTTTAATTTGCATTATTTTCACTAAAGAAATAAATGATTTTGACTTAGTTTTCTAATTAGGAGCAAGCAGGGTTTAACCTGGCAAAAAAAAAAAAATACTTTAGCATTTTAGCGAAAATAGGCAAGCCCTATTTTAGCTTTTTCGAAAGTTAATTCTTTGGATACCATTGATTTCTTTTACTTAGCTTTGTTATCCTCAGTTTTATTTTCTATTCTTTAGTTCATTGATGATTTTAACCAAGCATCCATATTTGTGACTTTAAAAATATGAATCAGGGAAACTATGTTTTGATTTTAACAATAGAAAAAGAGGTACTCATATCATATGTGTAAAATAAAAAAGCAAATGAAAAATTAAGTAAAGTGCAGTGGTGGATAATCGTGAAATACTAGTGCTAAGAATGCTTCTATGAATCAAATTCTGAATTCTGACATACTTTTAAATATTTTTGCATTTAAATTCAATCATTAAAAATAAATCCAAATTACTATATAAATAATCATTCCCAAAAATTTCAGTCCTTTCGTAGTTTTTGCCTGCAAATATTACAAAAAAAAAAAAAAAAAAAATATCCGAGTTATTATATAGAGATATTTTATACAGTTATCCAGTTTTAGCTTTTTAGCGAAATTCTGACTAACATGTTTTAGCAAAATATGATACATTTTAGCAAAATGCTAAAAAAACTAATGGCAGTTTAAACTCTGGGAGCAAGCTTTCCTGTCTTTTTTTTTTTTCTAATATAATTGCACTTTTTAAATCTGACAGCATAACATTTTCAGTACGCCATGTTTGCATTATATTGCAATTTACTTTTATAGTTAAATTCAGTTATAAAACTAAAATTCTTTTATTTTTTTTAATTATCTGTTTATATTTTTAAAATGCTTATTTATTTTAGTGACTAAATAAATTTGAATTGAATTCTTTTTCAGTTTTTGCTGTAGTTTTATATATTTTTTAAAATCCGTTTTTATTTATTTATTTATTATTTTTATTTTAGCATCAAGAAATAGGTAATAAAGAAATGGTTGCAAAGAGCCTATGACAGAGATGATTGGAGAAATAAAAGAAAAATTCAAATTACTCTCTTAAAATATTAATAAGAGTGTTAAATTTTTCAAATGTGTCAGTATTTGTAAAAATATGTCAATATTTCTCAGTCAATGTATTAACTTTATGTGTGAATTTTTATTTTATATTTTATTTTTTATAAAATACCTTCTTGTAATACTTTTCTATAAATAAAATTTACGTATGTGTGTTCAACTTTAATGTTTTAATTGATATTTTTTTCCCCTATTCCATTTTAGAAATTATTTATAAAATTAAATTTGCATATTTTAAATTTCAGGATTAAGTAATACTTTTGTAATGTAATATAATATAGATTTTTCAATTGCTTCTTTCTACAACTTTCATAAAATATAAATACAAACAATTATTTCTATTATTTTAAGGATCTGCATGAAAGAAAAGCAGTTTAAAAACAATGTGCACCATTTTTTTTTTTTTTTTTTTTAACATTAATCCTATTATTGAGTACTGCAAAGATTCTGCATGCAAAAATAACGGGAGGTAACATTTATGCTCACAAAATATGTACCTCATACCTTTCAGATAGCTGAAACTTATTTTCAATTGATACATTTTCTGTTATACTTGTTCGCTATCATGACAAATGCAACTTTTAGGTTCTGATAAACTATTAAAATATTTTTAATGGGCACCGGCATTATATATTTTGCTTTTGATTTTATTCTAATCATTTTTTCCCCTTACATATATTACTACATTTCTCTCTCTTTTTACATATGCTTCTTTAGTTTTTCGATCTCTCAGTAGAACTGAAGAGATCAGCTTGCAGTGATTGACCTTTTCAATATGTATTAATACTGAATTATATGCGGTAATGTTTTGTCTGTCACTCTTGTTTATTTTACAAACGCATATTTGTATTAAAAATATACAAATGTATACATTTTTTTTTTATACTTATTTATCCATTTGTTATTTAAATATTTTTTGAGTGTGGTGTTATAGTTGCTAGAAGTTTTGATATTTCTAATGAAGAAAATAAATGCAAAATTTGCCAAAAAAGAATGAATAGTTAACAATTTTGAGATCATAATTCAAATAAACTCATATTTCAAAAAAAAAAAAAAAAAAAAAAAAAAAACTTTTTTAAACATGCCAAGTTTGTAAGATTATATATATCCCACTTTAAATATTTTATTTTATTTAATATTAATTCCAATCAATCAAATGTTATACATCAAATATATATGTACATAAACTACTTGTACATATATATTACTAGAACGTTCAACTACAACTAATTCTTCTCTATTAAGAAAAGTTATTACTCAGATAATCTCTCTCTCTCTTCCTTCCCACTTCCCATGTAATTCCAAGATGTTTTTGTTTCTTCGTACTATAAACAAATCTCGTTCAAAAATAAAGCTTTTCGAAATCTATTTTTAGAATTCAACTCTTTGAATATATCACCTTTTGACTTAGAAAGCAATTTATTTATTTATTTATTTATTTATTTTTTTTAATTTAAATATTTTATTTTATTAAGCAAACTGAGGCTTTAATTTTAAATCTCGACATAAATATTTAAACTTATTTTAAAAAAAGAAAAAAAAAAAACTGCTCTTTAAGATGAAAGACGAAAGGTTCAAAGAGTGTAATTCTAAAAACAGAATATTAAAAACTTCATTTCTGAACGAGATATTCTTATAATACAAAACAACAAAAATCCCATAGGATACATACGGAAGAAGAAAATGTGAATTTTGGCTGCTAGTCCCTCTTAACATCTAAAAACCGAAATTTCTTTTAATACTTAATGGAAAATTTCGATGACTAAAGATAAAAATAATTTTGCTATATGGATATTTCATATATGCATTGCTTACATTCATACCATATTTTGAATAAAAGAATATTATTACTGGATACTTTATAATTATTATTCTGGAGAAAACTCTGGACAGTACATAAAAAATGGAATACAAACTTTGTATATAAAAGCTTAATTTAAAATATAGAAAAAATTATGTAAAACTAAAGTAAAAATAAGATTGTATTTTATTATCATTATCCTTAAAAAGTTGAGCATACAAATGAGTCGCGCCATTCTTATATTTTTACGTACGTTTCATTATTTTGGTCACCATTATTTAAAAAAAGAATTTTTCTTTAAAACTTTAATTCTATAATACTAATAAAAAAAAAAAAAAAATGCTGTTCTGAAATTGTGGTGACAAAATAATAAAATGCGCGAATGCTACAACCCCTTAATACCTAAAAAAGGAAACAAATTTTATTGGTGGTAATTTAAATTAATCAAAAATAAAAGCATTAAATTATTGCCATTAATTTATTTAAACTTCTTTATGTAATTTCAATTAAAAATGTTATTTGTAGTTTTTAGCAATAGAGTAATGTATATAAATACATTACAATTTGCTGTAATGACCATTTTTCAAGTTTAAAATAGCATTTTAATAAATATATATGCTGTTTTGATTTTACATTGTTTAGTTAATTATATATGCTTCTTTACTAATTCATTTAATAGCTAATATTTATTTTAAATGTTCTTAACACATTTACATCACAAGAAAATATGAAAATTGGCCTTTTTTCACCAAACTTTTTTTTTAATCACATATATGTACAAAAGCAAGCAAATTTGAGCGTATGATACATTCGGATAATAATAACCAGGATAATTGAGCTTAATATGCTAATAATGCGAGTCGGTTAAGTTTGCACCAAATATATTAAATGTTACTGTACTTTGACTTTGTTTTATAATTTTATAAGACTTTATTTGAATGTTCTAGATTAAAATACATCGCATTAACAAGCGCAAATCCTAAACAAATTAAAGATAAATTTTAAAAGTGAAGATAAAACAATAATACAGGTGTTTTCGGAAACCCACTTCTTACGTTAGATTAAAGAAAATTTTTTGAGTTTATATTATTTATCTATTTCACAGCTTTGAAACTTATATTTAAATTTAATAAAAAAGCACCACAAAACTGGCGTTGTAAAACGATTATTACTTACAAACTTTGAATAAACACCATAAAATGCAATAAATTCGCAACAATTGTTTCGGGTCGAAAAAACACACGACCCTTCATCAGGCGAATAAAGTAAGCACGAGTGCTGCAGTTAAAGAGGCAACGCACAAATCGTTTAAATGAAAAGAAAAACTTTATAAAGTAGAAAGTAAGTAGTTATATTTACTTTCAGTAATTATATTTACTTTCTACTTTATAAAGCTTTCTTTTAATTTTAAACGATTTTGTGCGTTGCCGCTTTGACTGCAACACTCGTGCTTACTTTATTCGCCTGATGAAGGGTCGTGTGTTTTTTCGACCCGAAACAATTGTTGCAAATTTATTGCATTTTATGGTGTTTATTCAAAGTTTGTAAGTAATAATCTGTTATTTAAATTGCTTTTTTCCTGAAATGATCTATGTTACATAAAACTAACGATAACAATGCATACAAACACATACACATATCTATCTATCTATATCTATATGTGTATGTATATACATGTGTGCGTGTGTTTGCATGTACGAGGAATTCACAGATATCCTTACCTTACCAAAGATTCGAACCCAGAACCTTCTTTTTCAGAAAAAAGCTGCCTGTCGACTGATTCGTCAAAGCGTCATTTTTGTGTTTTGCTTTCTTGATAAATGCTCAGATTTAAGATACATGATAATTATTATAGAGTCAAATCACTTCACTTCAATATATAAGAATATTTATACAGCATACTTCTTTTTTTCGCATGATTTTAAATATGAATGAAAATTTTTAATCATAAGTTGTTTAACTGAATATTAATGTTTACTTTCATTTATCATAAAACTGATTTCTGGCTTCATGCTTACAGAATCTTGGTTTCATAAAATAAAATTCTAAAATTATTTCATTATATGGCATTCATATACTCATATATTGTTATTTTTGTCCATATACTGGTAAATATCTGTAAATGTGCATTTTAAAATAAGAATTTATAAGTATGCTGTAAAATATTACAATTAAAAATACTATACTAAAATTATAGCCTTAATTTTAGTATAGATCACTTTAAAAAAAACATTGTTGAATACACACAAAAATCTTTTCATATTTACATTTGTATTAATCAATATAATTCATGGGGGAAAAAAATATTAAATAGGGATTAAGAAAACATTTTTTTTTTCATAGCAATTACGGTAAATGAAGATTACCATTAATAAAACTAGCCATAATTAAATTGCTGCTGGCCCACTGAAGGCATCCAGAAATAATATGAAAAAATTATGTTTGCCACAGCTTGCCCACTGAAGGCTTCCAGCAGTAATATGCAAACTTAATGTTTCACCACAGCTGGCCCAACACTGGCCCAATAATAATTTCCATCCCACTGTTGCATGCCAGCTGTGGGCCGTTATGTTTTTTTCACGCTACTGATAGCTGCCAAAAGCGGCCCATCATTGGCCTATTAACATATTTCAATCTTGCTACAAAGAAGCCATAATCATACAACTGCTGGCCCACTGAAGGCTGCCAGCTGTAATATGAAAACTGTATGTTTGCCACAAGTGACCCACTGAAGGTTACTAACAGTAATATAAAAATTTTATGGTTTCCACAAGTGGCCCAACACTGACCCTTTCACAGTGTCCATCATACTGTAGGTTGCCAGCAGTGGCTCATTATATATTTTCCTCCTACTGCTGGTTGCCAGTGGTGACCCAACACTGGCCCACTGACTTATTTCCATCTTACTGCAGGCTGCCATCAGCGGATTAGTTGAAAGCGGCCATCTGATGGCCGGCGTAACATATTCCCTTCGGCAACGTTAACTTTTGCCATCAGTGGGCCAGCATCAGCTGCTGCTGGCAACCACAAGTTGGCCTCATGTTGGCCGTAATTTGTGGTTTTGCTGGGGTAATACGAAAATCTGTATATTTTCGTATTAAATACGAGATCTATGTTTTTACTTCAATTACCGTACTACCGTAGGTAGTGGAAGTATTGTATTCGGTCCAAAAATTTGATATAGAGTTTCACCTGATTTATATGTTTTAAGGCCTCCTGAGTCCAAAAAAGTAGTTTTTGGCAATTGGTCAGTGTGTGTGTGTGTGTGTGTGTGTGTACGAATGTGTGAAATTTTCCGGGTGTCATATCTCCAAAATTAATAAAGATAGAACTACAAATCTTCACAATTGATTCAGGTCTGATGTACAGATGAATTTTCCAAATGTTGGTGAAAATTGAAAAACCGGAACTGGGTCATCGAAAACCGGAAATGGGACCGTAAGCCTGTACCTCATAAACAGCCCTAACGATTTTCTTCAAAGTTGCTATATAAACAATCTATTAGATGTCCTTTCGAATGATATAATTGGTTAGTTCAGGAAAATTGATAGGCGTCCTCTATAAACAGCTCAATTTCAGATCTCATAAGTGCCTTCCTTTAAAAACGGCTGTACGAATTTTTTTCAAACTCGCCATGTTAACTTAATAGTAAATATCCTTTTGTATGTAATTATTGTTTTCCGGTCAATAATTGAGTATGCCAAGTTTTGGTAAAAGTTGGTATCTCAAAAACGGATCTAACGATTTTCTTGAAAATTGTTTCATTAATTCAATTTAGATAACCTTTCTCAAGTATTACGTGCATATTACAGGAATACTAACGGTCATCCTGATTAGGAAGTTCAGTTTTAGATCTCGGTAATTCGTGTTTAAAAAAATAACTATCTATTTTTCCCCTTATTTTTTAACTCACTATGTAAACTTTGTTGTAGGTGTCTTTATACGTGTATCAAGTTTCTCTTACTGGAAAATCTAAAAAAAAAATGCATGTACTTAATATCTCCAAGAAATGTATATAATACGTTTAATAGTGGGTAATGGAAGTCGTGTGGTTGTTTCACACCAGATTTTGTAATAGTATATATTATACGAATATTGTTTCATATTATTGATTTTTCCCTTAATATACATTATTAAAAACCATCAGTTATGGAAAAAATTAAATATATTTGCGAGATAACTTGGCAATCATTTTTTTTTTTTTTTTTTTCCGCCAAGGATGATTAATATAAAATCTTTTCCGAAAGCAAGTAGCGCAATATACAGCCGCTAGGGAATTGCAAATGACATTTGATTATGCAAGTTTCATTATGTTGATTGGAAACACGGTTCATTTAAAATAAATTAAATGTGCATTCGCGTTAGAAATCTACTTTTGTATAGGGCTTCTTTGGCGATATTTAAAATTTGACAACGCAATAGCTAGGACGTTTCACTCGAAGGACTTTACGTATTTGCGATAACATTTTTAATTCACCGCCAAAATCACAAAAAATATTAACGATCACTAATGGAGAACCATTACTAAAACAATAACCAGATTACTTTGCGGACGTTAAATTTAAGGAAATTAAAAACACATAAGTTCTGTGTTTAATAGAAATTAATATTATAAGAACAAATAAATAATAATTAAAGCAATTATGACGTCAACTTTATCAAACACATATTCATGTTATAGGTTTATTTTTCAATATTTTTTATTCATGAGTAAAGACATGCTTCATTTTATGAAATAAATAAATAAATAACATAAAGTAAAAATTACCAACATTTAACAACTGATTGAAAAAAATAATTGTAAAATTATATTTTGACTTTTCAGTTGATAATATTGCCTGACTATAATATATAAACTGATTTTTTTTTTTATTTTTTGCATATCAATTCATCGTTAACTAAAATTTGCTCATCCGTGCGAAGTAGAACGGGTCAGCTAGTACATAGATATATATATATATATACACACACACACTGATCAATTGCCAAAAGCTACTTTTTTGGACTCAGGTGACCTTAAAACGTGTAAATCAGGGGAAAATTCAATATCGAAATTTTGAGCGGAATACAATACTTCCATTACCTACGGTAGTCAGGTATAATGGAAGTAATATATTGAATATTAAGTTTTAGCCTACAATGAGATTGTTGGCTCTTAAACTTTTTAAACATTTTTGTGAACGAAGAAGAGAATGATAATAGTATAAATCATACAGAGTATAAACTATTATTATTATTATTATTATTATTATTATTATTTTAATTTCTTAAGAACATTACACAGCTAAATTCCTGAAAGTGAGGAAAATTACGTAAATAAGTTTTAAAAAGAAACATAGAATTATTATTATTATTATTACTATTATTATTATTATTTTGAAAAAAAAAGAAAAAAAACGCGATCTAAAAGTGTTTAAAAGATATTGAAAACATTAAAAAATTTAAATTTATTAAAATTTGTTCCATATTTTCATAAACTGGAAAATAGTGTACAATGTGTCAAAGAATATAATTAATTAATTAATTAATTAGTTAAATAAAATAAAATAAAATTAATAAATAATAATAATAATAATAATAATAATAATAACAATAACAATAATAATATTAAATTAATAAAAATAAGTAAATAAAATAATAAATGCAATGAAATACGACTAAGTAAAAACGAAATCACCATATAAAGTGAAAAATTTTTAACTTTGAAAAAGAAAGTATCTTCTATCTAAGAAAAAGCAATACACTTATCTTCAAAGAAATCGATGAAAAATATCACGATGTATTTACTTTTTTTAGCTGTTTCTGTATACCTTCAGTCCAAAATCACGTGTGTTTTATAGTGCTCTTTTCGTAAAACATTTTTTTAGGGTTATAGAGAACAGAAAAAACTTATGTAACTCAAATGACCTAAACAAAAATAAATAAATAAATAAATAAAAATTCACGTATTCTTACGAAAAAAAAAATGCATATGTATATATATGTTTCCATCAAAAAGGTAAGATTTTTTTATTTCAACATTATTAGAAGCAAATAAAAATGTAACGACTGTATTTTTTTCCTTAAAAGGGAAAAGATGCAAATAAACTCAATTATATTCATCACTCTGCTAAAACCGTTTTTTGCATGCTACCTGATATTTAATATCCATAAACAAAAGAGATTCATAATGAAAATACGTTTTAAAAAAATTATTTTTATGTAGTTATGTTTATAACATTTTACTTTTTTTTTAAAAGGAAAAAAAATATTTTTTTTTAATTTAAAATTCATTAATAAGTTAATGGACTTCAATGTTAGTTGAATATTTTCATCTCAGACTGTTTCATTAAAGATGCAAATTTTATTTAATTATTTAACTTTAATTTTAATTAGAGAGCGTTTAAGATTTCCATTTATAATTTTTTTAAATATCGTTTATATTTATATTGTAATTTATTATTATTATTATTATTATTATTATTATTTCAATTCAATTAAACCTAACGTGAAAAAAAAATTTCTCCAATAAAAATATTCACAACATTTTTTATACTATTATATACCATTAATAGTATCTATTATAAACTTGCATTTTGTCTTTAAAATTAACATTAAGATTAATTACAAATCATATCCAAGACCCCGTTTGGTATGACAAAATGATGAAATTTCTAAATCTCCTGGTGCCTGTATATATATATATATATATAAATAATTCTTATTATTATTATCATTTTATTTATTTTTATTTTTTACTTTTTTTCTTTCTACTGTTGACAAATAATGTATTGAAATAATTTTCTATTTTAACATATTCAGAAAGATAAAAGGAAAGTTCAAACATAGACTTTTAAATTTGATCGTTATATTAATAAATGCATATGCATGGTGACCATAATTCAACTTGGCCTATTCAAAGCCCTCTGTAGCTGTAACTAAAATGCGAAATGAGTCAAAAATCTGTATATAGACATTTCAAAAGATGCGCTGAAAGGTTCTGCAAATAAATAAATAAAATAAAATAAAAATAAATAAAATATATATATTTTAAAATTTCCTCTCTGTGGGGACATAATCAAAACACAAACAAACATTTCAGTCAAAATGCTTGTGGTAAATAACTGTGGTCTGTTTTAACATTTTCAAACCATACGATATTTAAAACTCTTATTCGTACACTTTGCAAAGGTTTCTGTTGCAAAATTTTACAGATGACTCAGTGATTACCTATTCATTTTCCCCTCCTTGGCCGGCCCGTTCTCCCGATCTTAATCTGTGGGATTTTTCATTATGGGGCCATTTAAAAAGTTTGTTTTTAAAAAGAAGTGTTGTAACTTTGGCTGACTTGAAGGACCGTATAACTTTGCATGCTCGGAGGATCACTGCCGACCAGCTGGGATCAGCTGTTGAACACATTGTTCATCAGCTGCAGACTTTACAACTTGATGGGACCCACATTGAACAATGTGATCTCCATCGATAAATAGGCTGTAACTTGTATCAAATAACAATTAAATCTGTAATAAATAAAACTGTTTGTATTAAGATTTGTAGATTGTTTTTATTTTGATGTATGTCCTCCGAAAACGAAAAAATTTTAAATTTTTTTGCAGAACCTTCGAGCGCATCCTTTTGAAATGTCTATATACAAATTTTCGATTCGATTTCACATGAGTGCTCTGTGTAGGCCAAGTTTAATTATGGCCACCCTGTACATACACACACACACATATATATATACATTAAAATTAAATTATTAAGCTTATAGAAATTACAGTTACAAGGAAAATACTGCAATTTTATTTTGTAAATCACTATCTTTATAACAAATAAATCGCTGTATCTAAAAACAGACGATTTGTAATTAAATGAATATTTGCTTTATAAAATTAATGATGTTAAAAATAAAATTGTACTGTTTACCTGACAGTCCTGAATGAAATCTATAATACATGTAGCAGTAAAGTTTCTAGTTAGAATATTTTTCAACCAGCTTTTTTAACAGTAATATTGTGGATAGTTTTCTAGTAATTTACAGCAATTAACGATAGTGAAAATTATTACTCGCAGTTACCTGTTAAAAAAAAAAAAAAAAAAAAAAAAATCCGGAACACATATACCCTTGATTTAGTAACCGTCCTTAGCTTATAATAGTTCAAGAATATGCCATAAATACGAATGCGTTAATATAATTTTCAGATTAGGGCTATAAATTACGAATTTAAAGAATTGAATTTAATGTGTTTATAAAAGAAACTAAATAACACTAAATAACATTAAAAAATATATTCTATCTTATAAAACGGAATAATTACTATTTTACTCTGATTCTTTTAATGATTCTTTTAGTTTTATTTAAAATTATATTTCGCATAAAATGCACCCTAAATATATACATATCTGCATCCATGTTTCTAAAAAATTATAAATTAAAATGTTCACTCTTTGGCTTGTAAAGTTCCCCCAAATTCAATATAAAAAATGTTCATTCTAATATATTACGAAGGAAAATACAGTCGAGTTTAAAATTTTTATTTTTTGTTTCACAACTAACTATTATAAAAAAGCGTTTACCAGTAGAAGAAAATGTATTTCGTTGCCTCAAGAATTAATGGTTTAGCCTTTAGTATTTATACAAAGTTCACACGGTCTCTATTTAATTACTGAAATCATTTCCTCTGATTCACACACACACGAAAAAAAAAAAAAAAAAAGAAGAAGAAGAAGAAAAAGAAGAAGGAAAAAAAAAAAACACTTAATGATTTATGAAGATGTGTCAATTTTTGAAATAATCTTTAAAATGCCGCAGAAGTCCTTAGAATTTCCGACGAGTTGACATGAACATGATCAAAATGAAATTTTTCTGTTGCTATTATATGTAAATTTTCCTCATAATTTCCGTTATTTTTCTAAAATTCATAGTATGATGTAAGCTTACAGTAAGATGAATTATGTAAAAAGCGACGATTGTAGTATATAAGTATGTGGCAGTAAAATGCATTAAAAAATTATGTTAAAAGTGATTTAGAGAAACCTTTGTAAGCAAACATCATAAATTGCAAAAACTTGTAAAAATTTTTTTCGGCTGAGTATATAGCATGACCTTTCAATCAGACGAAAAAGTAAGCACGCGTGCGGCACCAAGGAGGCAACTGCCACTCAAACATGAAACCAGTCTTTTTTGAATTATAGTGTTGCACACTCATCAGTTTAAAATTTTTAACAAGATGAATTTTTATTTAGTTATTAATAATAATAATAAAAAAAAAAAAAAAAAAAAAAAAAAAGAGGGAAGAAGTACATTTCTGCGGGCTGAGAAATGAATAGTGTTGAATTTAACATAAAACCTGCAACAGACTCAATAAATAAAAAAATAAATAAATAAAATAAAACTATGATCTGTAATATTTTTTTCTATTATTCGGAGACTGAGTGCTTGGCACTATATCCCTCAATTATCAGGTGCTGTATTTGAAACCCAGTTAAGACATGGGTTTTCGTACTTGCTCTGGATCCACATTAATTTGTATGTACCGGTGTCATGAGCGACTGCAGAGCGACCTTTCAATTTATAATTACAATTAAAACTATGTAATATTATATATAAACATGTAAATATATTTCTTGACCTCAAATTACATTTTGTAGCATTTTTTTTTTTTTTTTTTTTTTTTTAAGGGTTTTCTCCATTTTTTTTTTTTCTTTGTTTTAAGTTACAAATTAAAAAAATAAGAACCGATAACTGTCTTCCTAAAATGTCTTTTCAATGTGAAATTTTTTATTTCTCAGTATCGATCTCTGTAATTACTTTCGCAAGACACGTAAAATATCTTTTTGTTATAACCAAAATAGCTCTATTCATGTAAGTCTGTAAAAACAATGACTTGGCAATAAATTGCATAAATAAATGAATCACCATATAAAAGCCAATTAAATTGTTTAAAAGAAAAGGTTAGAACAATGGACTCATCTTAGATTTTATGAGCCATTAAAAAAGAACTAATGGCATTCTATCTTTTTTAATAAAATTAATTCTTAATATTAAAAAAAATTTAAATATTGATTATTTAAAAAGTAAAATGCATGACAAATTTTTGGCACACGTATTTCTTGAATGTGAGGGAACGAAAACCGACATATTATATGTATATATATATATATATATATTTAAAGGAAATTTCACATTAATACATAGGAATGCAACAAACATTTGGTAAGAATACTATACAACACAAGTGACATTTGTTTATTTAATGACGCAAGAGCAGTATTATACAAACTATTGAGGCGTCTTGCTGTATAAGGAATGGGCATGTTTACAAACAAACGCTCCGTCAATCAATCTTTGCCACTCTCGAGTGGCAAAAGATCAACCTGTATTGGTGGAAATGCCAATGTTATGCCACTTTACCCATAACTTGACTGTGAGTGACGTCACGTGCCCTTTCCTTATAGCAAATCCGGGATCGGCCTAATTTTTAGTTACGAAAATATCGAATCGCGAGCATCAATCCTCTAATTTTTAGATGGATGTAAATGAAAATCATCAAAAAAAAAAAAAAAAAAAAAAGTTAGTCGTCACGTTTTGATAACGTAAAAAAGTTTACGTTTTAAAATGTTAAGGATTATCGTAGGAGCGAGACAATTGACACTATTTTGGCTCAAATTATATCAACAAGTAGTATACATGTCTGTGTATGCGTATATGTTTGGTACAGTTTTATAAAATAAAAAGTATTTATACCCATTACCTTATCAATTATTTGTTAAATTTTTAATTAGTATTAGTTAGCCTTTAAATGTCTTTTAAAGAATACGCATTTAAAGAGTAATTTTATTACAATTATTTTAAAGACAACATTTATATATGTTTAAAAATACTTTTCTGATTCATTCTTTACCAGTATTCGATTTTAAATAACATTAATATTACTGATATTGCATTGGTTTCATATGGCTTTTAAAAGGTAGTTTGTATTATGAAACATTATTTCTACAATTAAAAATTTTGTTTTAAGTGATAGCATTTTCTAATCCGATACAACAATCAAATGTAGTCAAATATGGTACAGTTACCATCGTAACTATTTACATTTGTCAGTTTACATTTTTTCATCAACTCAGGATCTTCAAAATGCTTCTACAACAAAAGACTTAATAATATTTTTGGATTTATTACACCCTGCCTAAAAGAATTACGGATGGAATTTGCGGAATCTTCAAAAGAAAAATAATAAAAATATAAATATAATAAAGTCTTTTTCTTTTACTTTTTTTTTTTTTTTTTTTTTTTTTCAATTTTTTACATGGACTGGCACATTTATTTTCTTTATTTTTTTTTTCAAAAACTAATTTCAAAATTCACCTCTAATTCTATTAAGTAAGTTCTATTATATTCCAAAAATATTAAGTCTTTTCTTAAATATCTGTAGAAGTTTTAGCAGTTTGAAGATCATGAATTCATGAAAAAAAAAAAAAAAAATTGTAAAAAAAAAAAAAAAAAGCAAAAACAAAAAACAAAAAACAAAAAAAAACGCAATTTAAAGATTTCAAATCTGTAAAAAATGTATTAAAAATCATAAGAGTTGTTGCCTGAATATCTGTTTTATTAAACAAGCCTAATATAATTTCATTTAGAAGCATTAAATGGAAATATAAGCTTTTATATGAAACCTTCAGTAGTGACAAGTCAAAGATGCCAAGTTCCCTCACGCTATTTCATTAGAGACAAAAAATAAATTTATATTATTAATTGCTAATTGTCCCCGTGTAAAAGCTTTTATATATATATATACATAAATGATAGATATCGTAATAAAATTTAACCTTAAAATTTAGCACTTAATAGATACAAAACAATACCAATACAACAAAAATAGAACTGATTTTAACTTATAGGTAAGACTGACACAAAAATGTTGCGATACAGCTTAAGAACCAATAAGTGACAAAAACAATTTAAATTACTTACGCCGACATGAAAGATAATAATAAAAAAAGGACCATTAAACTTAATGACAGAGAAAATAACTAAAGGACCACAGAAATAATAATTGGATAAAAATGCTCAAAATTAGAAGTAAAAACTCGTCAGGGGGCATGTACTTTATATAACAAGTGTCGTGTCATGTTTGTGGCATTAAACTATTTTTAAATAAAAAACCTCACTACTTTCTTTAACAATATTTTTATATTTCGTAGCAAGCGAAATACTCTGTTATGATATAAACGTCAAAGAAATAAACAAAAAAAAAGGCCATAACAAAAAAACCTTTCGTTTTTTAATGTAAATTACACGAGTCTTAATGAAAATGAATTCTTTCAGAGGTGATGCTAAAGGTTTTGTCTCAATACGCTATTTGAAAAGTGATACTGAAAAAAGTACCAAAAAAAAACCTCACAGTAGAAATGAATGCAGCTAAATAAAATATATTAGAATAATTCAGTTCCTTTTTATCTAATTTAGAAAAAGCAAATTAAGCTAAAAATTCTGCTTTCTTTATGCCCGTTTTAATTAACACGTGATTATTGGTGGGCTATTTTTGGCGTAAAGGACAGTTGAAAACAATGTAATCTATCACCTTAGCATTCGTTCAAGCTGATTATGCATTATTAAAGTTTTGATTCCGTATTGATTATTGGTTAATAATTTATTTTACGTGTTTTTTCATTAACTAATACTGAAAGAAGACTAAAACATTGATATTATTTCAGTTATAAAAGGAAATTGCATCTTGCTTAAGATTTTTACATTTTTCTGGGTTGTTTTGTTTCAAATTAACATCTTTCATGTGTTTGCAGAAAAAGAAGTCATTAGTTTTTCTAGATATGGCAATTCATAATCATATTCATGCAATTCTAGTGCTCAATATCTCATGAAAATAATATATTATCTTTTATTATTATTATGAAGAGTATACATGAGTCTTAAATTACACAGGTCTTAACGAATATGAATACTTTCGCAGGTGATGCAAAAGATTTCGCCTCAATACGCTATTAGAAAAGCGATACTGAAAAAAAAGAACAAAAACTCCCACAGCAGAAAAGAATGTAACTAAATAAATTATATTATTATATTTAATAAATAAATTAAAAACCAAATAAATAAAAATAACTTTTGCATTTATCTGAAACTGAAATATCGGAAAAAATTAACAATTTTAAAATGAGTAAAAAATTACGATTATATTTTCAATCAAGAGACTCGCCAGAGTCTCAAGTGACGCAAGCGCAAAAACAAACGAACGCCACGACACTCAGCGGAAACGGAAAAACGAACGAAACTGCGACACTTATATATACAGGAATTTTTAGATCAAAGAAACCGCTGAAAGCCGACGCTTAATATCTCAGGATATATGGGAGGTTATGTTCTGATATTTTCAAAATAGTCTTTCACCTTCTGTCTGATCCTACCCTGAAATCGCTACATTTCTGCGTGCAATATATTTCGAGATATGAATTGGCTCATTTAAGCTATAAATGGGCGGCGTATGTAAGGAACAAATTTTTCTCGAATATTGCTCGACCGAATGTCGTTTAATTGATATATGATATTAATCGCTTTTATCTGATGTGCCTGACATCTCCCTTTTCCCAAGGAAAACTCTTGCTTTTTTATAACTCAGTTTAAAAATCGAACTATTTTTTACTCCGAAAATACCATGATGCGGCAGTTTCGCGGACGAATACAGTCTTCTTTTCTATCTGAAATACTCAATATCAAATAATCGTTTTGGCTCCCTCTATCGGGAACTGGCGTCAAAAATAAACACAAAATATACAAAAAAAAATTTCTTTTTTTAATATATATATTAAATTAGTTATTTATTTAGGTACTTATATTTTATATGACATTTGTTTATCAAAAATATTCATTGTATTTACATTGTTTTCATGCTGATACTTTGCTAACTTTCAAAATTGGTTTTATTTTAAAAAGTGATTGCAACAAAAAAAAATTTTTTCTTTATTTTCATAAAAATGACAAATAATATGATAATCATATGCAAATATTTGTAATTTTTTCAAAATTAGGTGATAAATCATTTAAACTACGGATTGAAAAAGTTCTTAAAACAGAATTTGAAAATAATTAATTTGCTCATTAAGTTTCTAGTATATATATATAAATTACAAAATGTTAAGCTATAATAAAATTTTGAATAGATTAAGATTTTTTTAAATTAAATTCATAACAAACTATACTACTTAAATATTTACCAGTATAAAAATTTCACTTTTTAAAGATTTTTCTATTATTATTTATTTTTCACTTTTAAATCAAATCTATACCTAAAAAAATATTCGCGTTTCTTTCTTTCTTTCTTAAATTTAACAGTAGGGAGGTGGCATGAATATAACAATAAAACTACTCCAGAAAAAAAAAAAAAAAAAAAAAAAATCCTCCTTAACTTGTATATACTTATTTCTTAGATATAATAGTGAAAAAAAAAATAAAATTGAAATTACCTTACATCTGCAACTTTTAATTTAGAAATTAATAATAACATTGTAAATATTGTACACACTATTCTAAAAAATACGGCATAAAACTTTGTGGGTTTTTTTTTTTTTTTTTTTTTTTTGTGAATGACATCATTCAAATTATTAAATGACATAGAGGTTCAAATAGGATTCAAGGATGTTTATTTCCATTACAAAGGATTTTTTTTTTATTTTTTACTATCAGATATTTTTTAAAAACCTCTGTTATTCATTATTTAGTACAACATATTGTTCTGAAATTTCTGTAAGTACTTGTTTATTTTTTAATATAACATTCCTATACAATATCCATAAAATCTTATATGTGTTACGATGTAAACTGAGGAAATTTTAAGCTTTTAATTAAACACAAAAAATTAAGTAAAATTATAATATGAAACTGTTTTCACTTTGTAAAACTAATCTATTAATCAGTTTAAAAACTTAAAAGTCGTGGCCAAACCAACAATAATAACGATTAATACTTATACTAAATTAAATGATTTTTCCGTAGCTTAATAATTACTGTTAACACAAACATTGTTAAAGTAACTTGAGTTTGCATTATATTATAAAAATCGAAAAGGCAAATTCTTTACGAAAACAACTTTAAATTAAACTGATTTAAACTCATTTTGTATTATATAAAAAACTAATCAAGTTGTTCTGTAGAATTTTTATATGAATTTGATTTCATCGATTTTAGAAAAGTGTGTTTCCAAAGTTCATACAAAATCTCGCCAAACAGTGTCGAATACGAATTATTCAATTTGTTTTTATCTAGTAATTTTCGGAATTTCTAAAAACTGTGAAACACGTCTACGAGAATTTTTACGGAATTTTGTTTAGTTAAGAATAATAGAAATGTGTATAGTAGGGGAAGGGAGGGGGGCATAAGGACTCAGTGATGGGCAAATTTTAATTTTATAAATGTGAAATTTGGGTGGAGGGAGGGGGAATCTCTGCTAGTTTGATGGAAAGACCTTTTCAAAACAACATTTTAACACAAAATGTTTTTCTCTATAACTATTTGTTAGGAAAATAAGAAAGAAAATTTTTCTTTTAAAGTCGTCCCCCGTATCTCGAGAACACCTTGGAAAATTTAAAAACTGTAAAAAAAAAAAAAAAAAAAAAAGGAGGCGGGGGGAGGGGGAGCTTAATCAGTTTGAAGGATCTTTGTTTTGTTTGGAAATTTGAACTGTAAAAACAGGGGGGCGAAAGGCACATCTTTGAAATTTTAAACAAATGAAGTTCTTTTTGTAGTTTGCCGAAAATGTCTTCTACAAACAAAATTTTTTTTTAATATATTTTGTTTGCCTCTTTTTTTTTTTTTTTTTTTAAATTAAATAAACTGAAAATAGTCTCCATTATGTTCCTATTTCAGGATCACGTGGTTTGATCTCGTTTGGTTTATTTAAAAAAAAAAAAAAAAAAAAAGAAAGAAAGAGAAAAGAAAGGAAAAGAAAAAAAGAAATTGAAGCTGAATTGAGATAGAAGAAACCTTAGGAGGCAAACATTAAAATGCCGAATAGGAGGGGGATTAGGAGCTCATTTAAAGTTCTACTTAGACTCATATTTAATATGCACGCTTTTTACGTTTTCAAAACTTTCAAGGCGTTTCCTATAGATTTGGGACGAAAAATGGGACTTTTAGAATGTATATATATATATATATATATATATATAAGCTTCTTTAAAAAATGCCCCACGAAAAGCTGGTGGATGGGAAGTGCCGGATTCGATCCCATCCGCACTCTTCGACCTAGCCGTTCCTTCAGTGTTTTTTCTCCGAAACTTGCATAAATACGGGCTACGACCCCTTAGAAAGACCTCACGGGGGGCAATGTACTTAGGCCTAGGACCCAAGCGCAGTCAATTGGCCTTAAAACCTACAAACAACCAACCTTAAAAAAGTATCGCTGGAAACATTTTAAGTGATTATATTTAGAAGATTTCTCAAAGTGCTAAAAAACCCTTATCAATTAAAATTTTAAAGTTAGATCTCTCATATACACTTTATACCCCCATAACACAATTTTCGAAAATGAGGCAAAGTCCAAAATCCCTACACTACGTTTTAGAAAATGTTTAGAAATTCTAAAGTGATTCCGAAATACTAGGAAGAATGTGGGGACTATGTACAGTATGTTTAATCAGATAGAATAAAACTAGATGCATAACATTTTAATGCATGTTTTTTAGAATTTTTTTTCTAAAAAGCGATTTTCCTATTAAAATTTCTAAGTGATCTAACTGGTAACCCCCCTCCTATTTTCCCCAGCTGAATTAATTTTAAACCAAACAAAATCTCTCTCAAATTGATTAAGCATCTTTTTTAAAATTATCAGAGTTTCCAAGGCAGGATCTGAACCTCATCCCAATAGTGCTAGGTATTTTGGAAAATTACTGTCATATCCTTAAACAGTTTTACTTTATGCATCTACAATTTAAAAATAACAAAATATTTATCTAACTAAAATCGATGTGGTGAAAACTCTTTAGAAACTTATTCGTAACACTTTTTACAAAAACTTTCGTACACAAATTATTTTTTTAAACATTTATTTTGAATTTTCTGTTGGACTATCTAAGAATTAGTTGAACCTATGAGCTATATAAGAAATTGAATATTGAATAAAATAAAAAATCATATTTATTTATTTTTTTTATTTGTAGAAATTTTTGTCATTTTTAAAATGTACTATATTATGCCTTTGTAATGTTGCATGTTTCCATCCCTCAAAAAATATTCTTTCTTAAAGTTTTTTTTTTTTTTAATCACTTTTTATAAAATTTTGAAATTTCATTTAGTTTGTTATTTTGTTCGAGTATGACCTATAAAACAACAATTTTTATACAGTGTTATAACTCATTACCATGCTCCTTTAATTTTACGTTTTGATCATTAACCCCTAAAAAGTAATGATATCAATGCAAAGAACCCTTAACGGTTAAAAGTTTGTGACGCAGCACTGTACTTTATGGCTATAAGAATTAGAAATACGGGTTTTAAAAATAATGATATCAAATTTTCAGTGACGCTTTGATATTAATTAAATTATACATAGATTTTCCTATTTGAATTTGCTTTTTCCTTTTATTTATATTTACAGTGTAAACGTTATTTTCAACATAAAATAATATATAGCATTTACTCATTGATACCTTTCCATTCACATCTTTTATACTATGAAAGCATGTGTTTTAATAGAAATTATATGAAATTCCAGTAACGCAGTGGTGTTATATTAAATGATTTGCTTTTAAATTTCACTGCGATTATTTTGTTTTGCATATTAAAGTATGTGTGCACATTGAAATATTGCTTTTAATTTTCAAATACGCTGTCAAATATATCACTTTCATTAAGCTTATATTATGTACTGAAATATATTTATTTCAATGAATTATTCTATCTTTTGCGTCACGCCATCCAAAACTGAAAGAATTTTCACAATTTTTTCTTTGCAGCACAATATCTATTTGCATGCATTTTCAATTTATTTGGATGAAATGACACAAAGTAAACATTTCCATATATTTTACTTACAGTTTTGGATGGCGTGACGCAAAAGATTGAATAATTCATTGAAATAAATATATTTCAGTATATAATATAAGCTTAATGAAAGTGATATATTTGACAGCGTATTTGAAAATTAAAAGCAATATTTCAATGTGCACACATACTTTAATATGCAAAACAAAATAATTGCAGTGAAATTTAAAAACAAATCATTTAATATAACACCACTGCGTTACTGGAATTTCATATAATTTCTTTTAAAACACATGCTTTCATAGTATAAAAGATGTGAATGGAAAGGTATCAATGAGTAAATGCTATATATTATTTTATGTTGAAAATAACGTTTACACTGTAAATATAAATAAAAGGAAAAAGCAAATTCAAATAAGAAAATCTATGTATAATTTAATTAATATCAAAGCGTCACTGAAAATTTGATATCATTATTTTTAAAACCCGTATTTCTAATTCTTATAGCCATAAAGTACAATGCTGCGTCACAAACTTTTAACTCGTTAAGGGTTTTTTGCATTGATTATTATTACTTTGAAATATGATTTGAAAAAAAAAATAATTATGAATTATTCGTAAGTTAAAAAATATTTTGTAAAGGCACTGTTCAGTTAATAAATAATTAGAAAAATACTACATTATTTTAAAATATTCACTATATAAAAATAAATAACTGAAGATAATTTAATGCTATATTAATATTACAAATTATTATTATTTATAAAAAATTACATCTCATATAGAGGCATCATAATCACACGCGTCTTTGTAGAAAACCACAATTTAAAAAACAAAATTCACTGTAAAACACGTACAAAACGATACATTTAATTAAAATCATTAAAATTGCATCGTGTCAAGGCCTTTCGCCCTGAACATCAGGGTATCATCAGGACAGAGCCATTTTAACTAAAAATACAGTAACATTTCATTTATATTAATAACTATTTAAATATTATTATTTATTTATTTACTTCCATTATAATATCTTTCTGAAAACTATTCAGTTAAAATTAAATGTAGAAAACGCATGTTAAATTTACGCAATGAAAAGTTTTCTAATAAAAAATATATATCATGAAACAATGTTGTTCTATATTCATGTGAAGCCAACATCGAGTAACGTCATCAAAAGTAAGAAATAAAAAAGAAACTGGAAATTTAGAATTAAAGTAGTCAGCCAAATAAAAATTTTTGAATTTTGATTCTACTAAAGAATTTCTTTATTCTGGGACGAAAGTGCCTGAGGTTAAATATAACCTTTGAAAAACTGGGGCACATTAGATTTACTACCGTGATAGAAAATCAAACACTTCAGACCATCGGAAAGAGTAAAAAATGTCAGGGAAAACGATGTAGAGAACAAAGCAATATTTTTAAAACGCCAGAATAAAAGCTGTTACCACAGTTACGAATTTTATCCTAATAAAATCTAATAAAAATAGTAGTGGAACGCAAAATATGACAATTTTTAGAGTGTTTTTATAGTTAGAGATACAGAAAGTTTTTCACAGAAATTCAGCCACTAACCAAGTATGAATAGGTTAAGGCCTCCAAACACTGTATTTCACAAATATCCACTCGATGGAAGCAGTTAAAAGATTAAAAATTATAAGAAAGAGGAACTACAATATCATAAGAATTCTAATAATAAAATTACGTATGGTATTTTAAAGACAAACTGAAATAAGTGGCTGAGACCAAACCTGCCAACCAGAAAATAAATTAATGTTATTATAATCTCAACACAAATTTGAACAGAATAAAATGTAACATAAAATGTAAACATTATGCAATGCAATAAAATAAATATAAAAGTTTATAATATAATTAATGATATTAAAGCAAGACTGGCAATTTAGGGTGAGATAAAATTTTCATCAGGTTGAAATGGCGTCTGAGAAGTCAAATTCTAGGAAAATCTCTAATTCATCGTACAGAAATATTATTTAAATTTGGATTTTTGAGTTCAAGAAATTCTGGGGACTTTGACTTTTTTTTTTTTATAGAACTAAGGTAAATATTCTTCATAAAACTAAGGTAATTTTTTTTCTTCCAACATGTATATCATAAGAATTTTTTATATTTTAGTGTTAGTGTAATTTTCTGTTTCTCTTCAGGCACTAATTTGTTTAGGTTTCATAACATATAGTTAACATTTTCACTTAAAATATTCTTGAATAATGAAAAGTTTTTTTCTTCTATAAAACAAAGACAATGTTTCCATTAAATATTTTGGAATTTAACTCGAATGAAAAACCTTTTACGAATAATGCCTATTCACATTAGTGATGAGTATCACTTAGGGCACCACATCGAGGCCTAGGCCCAAATGTTGACAATCGGTTTTAAAAATCCAACTTCTGAAACACCAGCACTAATGGTATTTACACATGCATGTCTCATAAATATTTATGAGATATTATAAAATATTATAATAATTATAATTTACAAAATACATCAAAATATAACAGTAGATTATATGAACGTATGAATTAGATTTAAAAGAAGAAATTGTCTAGCGTGGTTAACTATAATAGCCGTTAACTATGTTGCCATATACTGCTAATACAATATTCATTGTTGTGAATAAATCAGGACAAAAATAGTTCAGTTGCACATTGTAAAGCAACAATGAAGCCTTTATGTTAAATAACCGTTGATGTATTATTTGGGATACATTATTCGATTACTTGGTTAAATTCTATTCGATAAATAATTCTATTCTGTTAAATATTCCTTTTTTCCATAAAATGTATGATTACCAATGAACCATTAAATTACAATTAAATTTTATTAAATATTTCAAATATGCTCTTAGACTTAATAGAGATACAGTGAAAATAAAGCCTGGCTTTCACCACATTTTTTTTTAATCCTGTATAGCGAGGTGTACCGTTCTAAAGGTGAGAAGAAGAATTGACAAAATTTCAAAATATCAAGGCTGTTTGTTTTCCAATTTCTTTTTCTCCAGTATTTGCGAATCGTAATTTTCGTTATAGTTAACTGTTGAAAACTACGAGAAAACTATCACAAATATTGCTGTTAAAAAGTGTGGTCTAATAATTACCGGAACGCAAACAACCCTGGAATATTGTTGCAAGATAAATTGAATACCTTCATAAAAGAGTTATAATAACATTGAACTTCAATGATTGAGACGGTTTGAAGAAGTTTGAATATATTTACCCACACAAATAACCTATGAAGCATTTGAATATCATTTTGTAAAGAAAAAAAAATTCCTTTATAAAATTTTACATGTTTTATATGAGCCTTTGATGAAAAACATTAGAGGTATTTTACACGAGAAAGTAACTTTTAATCAGTCCATCTTTAAAAAGAACTAGTACGTTGTGGTCATCGCAAAACATTCCTCTATGTTTTCCTATACAAAATTACGCAGTACAAGTCATTAAAATTATTATTTTTTTATTATTTACAAAATTAATATTTATTAAAACTATTTTATATGATGAATTCAGGCGATTTTTATTTCAAAGAAATATAACACTGAATGCCGAAAGAAAATTGTTTTGCCCTATATAGACGACATATGAGGGTTTTTTAATGAAAAAAAAAATGATAATTTTGTTTTAAATTATCACAAATCTTTGATTCAACATTATGTTTTAAAGGTATTGACCAGTCCTATTGGAAAATACTCATATTGAAAACATACACCGCTTTACCCAGGGGAAAGCGTTCCTTCTATATACAAAAAAAAAAAATCCTTAGATTATATTATAATTATAAATAATTATTTCAATTTCACAATGATTCGTTAAAATTAATTCTTTTTGTGCATATTTATACGAAATTTTGTTATTTGCTTGAGAATTATGAGAAAACAGGATGGCAACGGCACCTGTTAGGCGATTTCCACCAAAAGTTAATTGGCACCAACCTAATCAAGATCCAACCAAATATAGATGTATATTGAATTCCGTCCACTGGTTCGTAAGATACAGCGTAAACAAAATTTTGTATATCCACACACTCAAGCAGGCAGACAGAAATTTTCTAAAAATGATCAAATCGTGTTCAGAACATTTCCAAACGTGTATATCCATCAAAAAATGAAGGTCGAAGTTTTTTTTTTTAATCCAATATTTTCTTCTTTTGTGTAATAAGAAAGTAAAAATTAATTCTTTATTTAAATTAAATTACAGAAATTTTTATAGTTGTTTTAAATCATTAGTAAATTTCTTCCGCAACTCACATCGTAGTATATGATATCTGATTTAAATCATGTTTAGCATCCAATGTTTTTTTTTAAACAACTTAACTGCCCCGGGCGTATATATACGTTTTTCCGAAATACGATCTGATGTATGATCTAATGTACCAGTGAAACTACTGACACGGTTTGAAAGTGCGGTAAAATAAACTTAAAAGTGATCCTGACGTGTTTTTGAAAGATTTACTCATTTTAGAGTTGAAAGGGAACAGTGGCACTTTAAAGCGAATCTCGTAAATTTTTCTCGGCAGGTAAGGGGTTAATTTTTACAAATTTAAATTATGCCCTAATAGCGTGGCAGTTTGTTTTTAGTGCAAATCACACATCAATAACACATCTTTTAGCGTATAATGTGACTGACTTCTTTCTATCTTTGATCTTTGTTGTGCGTGTTTAAGCCTAAATCATGTTTTCCCACCAACTCACCTTCTTCTTCGTTTTTTCGTTAAACAGTTGACTCACTTGAATTGGAATTTGGGTAGTGCGATCTTTAGATTTTTTTCTTAAAAGACATATTAAAATCAATCTTAATATTAATATTCATCTTTTATTTTATTCGAATTTCGATTAATAGAAATTTATATGTATTTTCTGTTCAAAATAAAGATTTCTGTTCTCAACAATTTATTTTCATTTAATTAAATATTTCTTAAGTTATCCTTATTGAATTTTAAATAACTTAGAATTGGGCGATGCCTTTTGCAGATTCTTGTTTCTTTGTTTTAATTTATTAGCAATCACTTCTGTTCTTTGTTTATTTTATCTTTTGAAAATATCTTCTATTGCATATAAAATATTTCTTAACATTAAAAAGTTCAGAAAAATTGTACTTATTTTCGTATACATTGCGGTACTAATTATATCAATTACTACACATATGTTGTTAAATGATTTACTTATGTAATAACTTACTCCTTTTTTTTTTTTTTTAGTTTATTTCATCTCGTTTAGTATATTCTTGGCACTGGAAATGCAGCATTTTTAATTTTGGAAATGTCAAATATATTTCTACTCGTTTTCTGTTATGCATATGTTTTAGTTGAAAAAAAAAAGAATATTTAGAACATTTTTCACATTTAAAAAGGCTGATAATTGCTTACATAATACGAAATTTACATTTTTATACAAAATTTAGTGTAGCAGGAACTGGAGCACTTTCATTTTAAATATTCAACTTTTATTTTGATCTTTCTACTTATTTTTTTATTATTTTTTATATTATATTTTTATTTTATAGTTTTTACTTTATTCTATAATCGTAGGGAAAAGTATTGGAGTCGTAAAAAGTTAGACTTTTGGTTTTCGATAAATTTAGACGTTTTGAGATGTCGGGAACAAGATTGATCATTTTTGGAAAAATCTTGGTCTGTGTGTGGGGGATAGAAATTTTGTAGCAGCTTTATTTTGAAAACTAACACACAGTGCTTCATAACATCTTATATATATATATATATATATATATATATATATCGGGAAAATTTGTAGACCTTAAGAGAAGCGGTCACCCTAGAAAAACAAGCGGACGTGATGATCATGTGATAAGAAGGACGGTCGTCACGTTCACTTGTTTTTCTAGGGGGACCGCTTCTCTTAAGGTCCACAAATTTTCCCGAAATTTTAAAGCTTGATGCACAGCTGTCTTGCTCACACTTACCCTCGAACTTATTTGACGTTCAGAAAATCCAATTTTATGCAGGGTCAATATTTCTGATCTAGGTTTTTTACCCATTACAGCAATTACACAACAGCAATTTTGTCTACTACAAAATCCAATAAACAACTAGCAATAAACGTGCCAGGCATCTTTATTTATAGCAGTAGAATTCGTCTCATGCAGTCAGCACATGAGTTAACACACAATAATCTGCGCAAATGATGCAATGTGTTTAAATACTGAAAATCGGCTACTGGTCTTAAACTTTTGCAAATGACTGTAATGCAAAATGAAGGGGGGAGGGGATAAAAAAAAAGGCATAGAGAAATAAAATAAAGTTCAATATTTTCAGAGGTGACAAGATTTTTAATTTTTTAATCAGATTTGTCACTACTATTTTTTTTTAAAAATTTTTATAGGTATTTTTGACAAATAAATAATCCTAAAATCACTATAAAAAGTTATCGGTCTGAAGACTCTGTTGAAAAACGGGATGCTTGGCACCTATGTATTTTTATTTAAGGAGTTTATATTCTAATAATAAAATAATATTTTATTAATAATTTAATTAATAGTTTAAAACTTTAATATATTTAATATTTATATGCTATAATGTATATGCATAGCTGCCAATATTGAGAATTTTTAAATGAGATTTAGTCAATACCACTTTTGAATAGAAATCTGACCTATTTATTTTCTACGATTAAATAAATAAAATATTGTGGTAAAAAAAATCTCTGGTATGAAAGTCTGCTCCTGGAAAAAAGGGAGAGTTCGTAATTATGTATGTGCAATGCATGCAAAAATTTCTAACCTTAAAACAGTAATTAAAAAAGAAATAATAACGTTTACAGTCCTCTTAATACTGTACAAACCTAAATCTAAACCAGATTACAAACAGGTTACAACACTGTACAAATTTAAATCTAAACTTATAAAGGAAATTTAAATCAGATCACTAACAGGTTACAACGTTGTACAAACTTTAACTAAAACGTACAGCGGTAAATGAAACCAATTTAGTTGAATATTTTTGCAAATAAAAGTATCCATTAAAAAGTATATTTAAAAAAGTACTATTAATAGGTTGTTAAAAATGTTATATAATTATGCCGCTAAGAGCTCTACTTATCTACAGTTAAAATATTAATTAAGAAAACATATATATAAATATGCTCTGTATAATACATAACTTTGTTTGGTTAACAATATTCTTAAATATATAACTAACAAATAAGTTCATTTCGTTGACACATGTGAGTAATTTATACAACAAAACTAGCTTGTATTATTGCACGCAAAACTACAATTATCATTTTCTTTATAGTCTCATTTCCATAGTTTCAGAATCAATTCATTATAAGTGAGTGGCAATGTGATTTTAATTTATGCGTGAACAAATTGAGAGTTTAAATAGCAGTGATTTCAGCTGTAATGTAAACAGAAATAAATAGTTAAATCAATAAATAAATTGCACTTGTTATTTTAAGTATTAACTTGTTATTTTCAGCTTGAACACGTGATTTACATTCGCCGATCGCGTTACAGATTTTGTCAAAGGTTAATGATAAGCCCATCGATTGAAACGGTATAGTAATGCTAATGTTTTGGTATTATAATATTTTTGTTTATGTAGACATTAATAGTTATTAAGGTTTAGCAGTTTGTTCGGCAGCGCTAGAGTTAAAAAATATGTCATTGCAAGTTCTTTTGATTAGACTATTTCGATATACACTATCTACCAATAAGTATTTGGACACATTCGAATTTAGACATTTTCTCCAAATATCTAAATAAGTTCTTTAGGAAACTTCTTGAAACTTTGATAGTTTAAAGAACATGTTATACCTCATACATTTCAACAAAAGCTGAGTCCTGAAGAGGAAAAGGGAACCAGTAAAAAATTAAACAAAATTCAAAATGTCTTGGATTACCCTGTAAAAAGTAATGTTTGAAATGCTTTTTGTCTGTAGCATGTGATTATGATGATTTTTCTCATTACCTGTACAAATTTTATTAGGAAACCACATACACACACACACACACATATATATATTTAATTGAAAAAAAAAAAATCCACTTTTTTAATTATAACACATAGGGTAATAGACACAGTGCAAAGCCTTTTTTAGGAACCTTGGCATAGACAAAGCATACTGTAACCAAAATGTAAAAGAGTTAAATATATTTTCATTTTATCATAATTTTTTATTTGCATAATTTAACAGCCAAAAGTATTGAACAACTTATACGAAAACCCGAAACAAATATCGTGTAAATTCAAAAAGTTATGAGAGATAGAATGAGCAGAATTTCAGTTCTAAAAAGAGGGAAGGTGCTACGGGATTTTATCAATATTTATTTACAATCAGCGAAAACACTGTATTACCATAGGGCATTCATTGAATCAAGATAAAAATGTAAGTAAAACCCTTAGTAGTTTGTTTTTTATTTATTTATTTATTTATTTATTTATTTTGAGTGAACTGAAATTCTGTTCATTCTATCTCTCGTAACGTTTTGAATTTACATGATATTCGTTTGGGGTTATCATATTAGTTGCTCAAAATCTTTAGCTATTAAATTATGCAAATGAAATTTTTATAAAGCTTTCGCATAAGTAGTTAAAAATTATTTAGTAAAAGTGCTCGTATTTCGTAAGATATTTAACATTTTGTCATTCTGATTGCTGTATGCTGTGTCTAATTTAGTATGCTATATTTCCTAAAGACGGCTTTGCACTGGGTCTAATACCCTACGTGTTATAATTTAAAAAGGAGACATTCTTTTTGCAATTTTTTAAAGAAACCGTTATACCTCCATGAATATATGTGGCAGCCTCATAAAAGTGTAAACAGATAATGAAAAAAATCTTCATAATCACATACTACAGCCAAAATTCATTTAAAGCATTACTTTTTACAATGTGATCCAAAACATTTTGACTTCTGTTTAGTTTTTTACTGGTCCCCTTTTACTATTTGGGACACAATTTATGCTGAAATATATGAGGTATAACATATTCTTTGCACTACCAAAGTTTCAAGATGATCCCTAAAAAACTTTTCTATATATTTGATAAAACGTCTAAATTTGAAAGCGTTTAAGTACTTATTGGTAGATAGTGTATATATATATATATACAATCGAACGTCCTTAATGTGAATTACCTTTAACACGAACTATTTCCATAGTTCCCGTCAAAAGGAAGATTAGTTTCTGAGTTACTGATAGCATGAACAGCTGAAAACATGAACAAATTATTTATCCCCATTGAGATTCATGTTAACGAAATTCGACTGTATATATTATATATATATATATATATATATATATATATATATATATATATATATATATATATATAATTCGTTGTCGCAGCATTGGTTTAAATCCTACTCTAGTTACAACGCAATATTTTAAAATATTATCTTCATATATTAAAGTATTAGCAAATTATTTATTAAGAAAAAATTAATTTTTTTCTCAATTGATCAATTAATGAGTTTGTATAATTCATATATATTATAAAATCAAAACCATTGAAAACAGTAGAATTCCGTTGCTTCTCACCTAAGAAAAAATCTCGTTTTTGTACCGGGATAGATATCAGAAGTTAAAAATCTAATAGCAGAAACCATTTGAAGATTGTATTTTAGGTTGATTTCTTTAGAAATCGGCCTATTACTGTCATTTAGTTTATCTATCTATCTATCTATCCATCTACCTATACATATACAATGAAAAATTTGTTATCCGATTAACTTCCTAAGTACTGAATCTATTCGAATTAAAATTGGACAGTGGACTTTTAATAGAAATATCTTACATGAGTTCGTTGGCCAACTGGATCTGCCATCTTTATTCAAAATTTCAAACTCGTATAAAAACCGTATTTTTGAACGTATTTGCTTAAAACTCGGTATATATAAAGCTCATATCTAGGTCTCAACCAATTTTATTAATAAACTCATTCCGTCATTTTGTTTCAAAATGGCCAGGGGGCCATTTAAAGTTTCAAACTCGAGTCTTGAATATACAAAAAAAAAAAAAGTAATCACGAACTGATTTGCTTGAAATTCAGCTTGTACTTAGTCCACTTCAATGAGTCGACTAAGTTTATAAATCAGCTCAGTCCACCATTTTCTTTCAAAGTGGTCGTGATGTTAATATCACATATACTTAACGTTATTTAAAATTTATTCACAAAATATTAATCTTACGATTATATAAAATATTAAATTTTAAATAATTAAAAAAATATCTTTTCATTCAATAGTTTTTTTAAAAGGTTGCAGATAAAATACTTAATCTAAAAATAATTATTACATTGCTTAAATTGTTCCTTATTTTAATATCTTCAATTATTATAAAATTTCATCATTTTGTCCGTTTCTTAAAATAAACATAATCCGTTGTTAATAAAATTCTAATCATTTCCTTATTTGGTAACAAAGAACGGTCAAAAGCAATAGGCTGTATAGTACGTAAGCATTAACTTATACAGACATAGAAATTCTTTCTTTAGCATTGTGACTCATCTCTGTTAAAAATTTCTGTATATTTACCGAAATATTTATCCAGAGTTTCTGTAAATTTATAGTAACTAGTATCGCCCAGTGGTCAAAGCTCGACCATTTTTTTGCAAAGCAAGGCAAAGCAAAGTTACTGCCTTGTCCTAAACACAATTAAATTGCAACACAGCTGCGGTAATTGTTTGCCGATATGCACTCTAACTGAATCAACAGAGTTTTACTTAATAGAACTATTTCTCTCTGTAGATGTTAGTCTTTCCTGAAATGAGAGAAAATCGCAACGTGAAAACGCCCCTTGTTGGGTAATACAGCCCAAAAGCTAATCGGTACCATGTCAAACCAAGGTCAAACCAAATATCAAATTCTGTTAAATTAATTCGATTGGTTCATAAAGTACACAGTTTGAACTCAAAAAGAAAGATATTTTGCAAAAAATGGTCGAATTGAGTTCGGGAAATTTCAAAACGTGTATTTTGATCGAAAACCGAAAATCTAAAAATTTTCTGAATCTTATATTTTCTATTTATATATGCAAAGGAAAGAATAATAAATCCACTTTTTTAAAAATAAAAATCAGTAGTCAATTTCAGTTAATTGAAATGCAAGGAAATCTCAAAACGTGTAATTTCATCAAAAACCGGAAATCAAAAGTTTTTCCGTATCTTCTACTTGCTTGTTATACCCGCAAAAGCTAGCAATAAATGCACTTTAAAAAAAAAAAATAGTCAATTTCAAACGATAAAAGAACCAAATATTTAAATAAATAAATAAAGTCACTTTTTGTTAAAAAAAGACAAATAACAAAGAACATTTGAAGTTTCAAAAATTAAATAATATATATTATTTACATATTAATACACAAACATGAAATTTATCGTACGGCTAATATCTCTTTAAATTACAGCTGACATAAATCATAAAACAAAAAAGGAAAAAATTAGATCATAAATAAATTAGAAAATAAAAAAAATGATTTCTCATAAATCAAATCCTTAGGAAATCTTTTTTGTGGTTCCACGGACGGCCAGTGACGTCATCACTTCGCTTGCGTATAAGGATGCTATACAAATTACTTTGTCTATGGTTTTATTTGAGTTTTATGAAATTGCCAGACTTAACAACTTTCCACTTTTAGGTATTTTTTAATGTAAAGGAATACGTGTATGAAAGGAAAAAATGGGGGAAAATGCATAAAAAATAAAAGTATTTTTAAATACCTTCTTGACATCGTAAGAAAATAATATTTGTATTCGCACCTTCCGGCTAACCATACCTTTCGAATGATACCATTTTCAACCCTCTACTCCCATAATTAATATGTTAAAAAGGGACTACAAATTATATGCTTGCCTATTAATATATAGATTCTTAGTTAAAAGTGAATAATCGAGATTCTCAATCCTTATTCTGTATTTTTACTTAAATTTATTATTTAATTTTTCAATTAAAATTAAAAATGACTGTTTCTACTTTAGAAAAAGGATTCTAAGTTCGAAATATATTCTTACCAATAATTAATGAAATTGATATTAGTGATTAAAATGAATATATAAAATAAATTTTTTAACATCTCTGGGTATTTTTCTCTGTGATTTTACGGAAGACATAAGATAATAGATTACACAGAGTTTTCTGTTGAAATTTTTAACAGTGCACCTAACACATTTTTGTACCACATGTTAACATCAGAGTAATTGTTTGGCGTATTTATAGTTCTTAAAAATGAATATTCTAGTGGCAACTTTTTAATGAAATAAAATTTATTTCTTATTTCATTCCTTGTTAATTTCCAAATTATCGCCCGTTACTTCTGGCTTATTATTTTTAACTAAGTTTTGTTAATTTGGCAATTATTTTCTGCCTGAAATTCTAACGAAGCTAAAGTTTTCTTTATCACTTCTGCTGTTGATCTTGTCAAAAAAGTATGTACTTTTCTTATGGATTATTTATTTTATTTTTCTGCAGTCGAACTGCTTTAATACAAAGCTTATTTATAAAAAAATTGATTTATTTGTTGTGATATTTGCCTTTTAAAGAAAGAATGAGCATTCAGGTTAAATTAATGCTATAACATAATTATAACAAGATTAATGTTCAATGTTATATATCTTATTGTAGTTGTACATATCATCCTACATTGTATTGGTTGCCAATGAAATTTTCAAACTCATATAAACAACATAATCATAAATGTAGGATTTATGATTATGGCAACCAATACGATTATGATATACCTGTTTTGCTTAAAATTCGGTATGTACATAGCCCATATATAAAAGTCTCAGCCAAGTTTATTAATCATCTTGATCCACCAACTTGTCTCAAAATAGTGATCACTTCAATATTTCAAACTTACATATAAAATGTATTTATAAACCCATTTCCATAAAACACAATATGTGCATACATAGTCTATACAAAGTTCTCAACAAAGTTCATTGATCAACTGGATCAGTCATCTTTTTTCAAAATGACAGAGCTACTTGAATGGTTAAAGAAATTAACCTACTCTTTTAACTGAACCAAAAGGACATTGTTTTCATATTAATGTTTAAAAATACAATGAATTAAAAAGATTTCTGTAGCTATGCTACATATCATAGGTTTTCCTATCAAATTACAGCAAATCACAAGTGATAAATGTTTAATATACTAATATTCCAAAGAGTATACGTGCTACAAGCTAGGAAACGTTGATTAGGAATAAAAATGTCTTGAAGTGGATTGAACGAACATCTATGTTATTTGAGTAAGATCAATTGCAACTATCATCATTCAAGAGTATTTTTGTCTTTATATAGTCTCAAAAGAGAGAAGAGAAAGGATGGTAAGTTAATAAAGTTAGTATCTTTCAGATAACTTTATTGCCAAAGAATAATAATATCCTTGAACACTGCCTCTATAACACATTATTATAATTTTTTTCCCGTAAATTTCCTGAAATATTTATCCAGAGTCTGTACATTTAGAATTAGTTTTTAGTCAAAAGTAAATAATCGAGATTATCAATCTTTATTCTGTATTTTTACATTTTTAATTACTTTTTGCCAATAAAAATTAAAAATGAACGTTTTTACCCAGAAAAAGTATTCTAAATCTCTAATGTACTCCAGCCAGTAATTGTTTAAAATATAATTAGCCATTAAAGTGTATATATAAAATAGAATTATAACATTTTCGTTTAGTTTTTTATGTAATTCTACATAAGACTTAAGATAAATGACTTAAGTTAAGACTTAAAGAGAGTAGATTCAATGTTGAATATTTTAACAGTGTATAGTATCACATTGTACAATTGTTAATATATTTTTCTAAAATACTATTTCGAATTAAATAATGAAGAGGAAAATGTAGAAGAAATTTCCAAAGATGTTATAAAAATTCTGTTAAAGTATTAAATGCATAACTGCCTTATATGTATTGATTTAATAAAATAATTTCTCTAAATAAATGTTTTAATTTATGAGTTTCCTTTTAAGATACTAAAAAGCAGATTAAATATTTTCCTCCCCCTCTGGTGGGTTACATAGGGGAAAATATTTTACGGAAAAAAGAAATAAGGTACTACTACAATACTTTATTTTAGGATTAACCTTTAGAAATTAATTGAATTAAAAAATTCTGTTTACACATTTAGATAACAGAAAAAAAAAAAAGCTTGTAATCTCATAATTTAATGTATAAAATGAATAGTATACGTAAGAAAGTTTATTTAACGCAATCAACTTCGTTATTAATAGCCATCACACTCCTGTTCCCCATAATATTCCAGCCGTTTTTTATGATATTAGGCGCTAAAATATTTCAGGATGGCTTACATAATGGCCCATAATAATGCGATCTCTCTGTTGTAGTGAAGCATATAAATATCCGGCGGTACTGAAATTATTCAACTTAATGACTCTTGTTAAAATACATATTTTCAACTATTACTTCTACGGCTTTCTCATACAAGTTACTAGACTGTGATGCTACTGTGTTAACTTTAAAATGAACGGATATTAACAACTAGTACTTTAAAATTGTTCTGAGGATTTCTCGAAGCATTAAAAGCTCAGTTTACAATTTCGCTTTTCAACTCATGTGTTTTCTCCTTTTTAGAGATATTGCTGCGAAAGCTCCAGATTTCCTGTCAATTTCAAACGATCGATATTAAATTCTTCTGTACTAGGAAAACTAATATGCTTTTATTTATCATGGAAGAACAGAAATGATTTCGTGTAATCGAAGGTAATTTAACAGTTGATATACAAGGTGCACGTGATATATAGAAGTTCATTAAGGCGATGGGATGAAACCGTGCAAGTAAAAGGTTGCTTATATTATCATTTCTGATACTGCTTTAAATTCAAACTCGTCGCTTACTCATTATTTTTATGATTTGAAATTGTTTCGTGAATCAATTTAAATTTAATTAACATCGGTTTAATTTAACACATATCTTTTTCCTCAACTCTCATATTTATGTACGAGTATGGGAGGTGTGTGTGGGGGGTGGGGGTGGGGGGGGATAGATTTTTATTGCATATTCTCAGAATAAAGAATGTAAAATTATTAGCTTTGTTATTAGTATAACGTTTGGTTATTGTTAATCTTGCAATAAATATATATTAAAAGCGGAATTTTACGCTATGTTATTGATTTGAAAAATTATCACAATAACTAATCTGAAATCGATTGCTAAAACGTCTTAAAATTAAATGACGTCCATTTAATTTAAAACGAGGCTTTTGTTTAGTTTAAGTATTAACATTTTTATATGGGTTACAATTAGTATCTTACATATAACGATTTTAATGTAAAGAGTTTAACAAAAGTGTAATTTATTTTGTTAAATTATCCGAGTCTTTTGCTATAGATAAAATTTTTTGTGGAAAATTATTTTATACTTAAAGAAAGCTTAACTATTATAATAGATCAAGTAATACCTAAAGTAAATTCATTTTATTTTATTTTTATAAATGTATCGGAGCTAAACATAAAAAAAAAAAAAAGTAAAGCTATTTTACATGAAATGTGAAAATAAACGTAAATAAATTCAGAAAATTATAGTTACATACAAATTGTATACTTTTTGACATGTATAGCCTTAAATTTTAATGAACTGAATGCATTTTATTCTTTAAACTATTATAAATACGTATTTAAAAATAGTACTTGCAAATGTAATACAAAATTCCTGTTGTAATTTACAATATTTAAAATAGAGTAACACGATATAATGTTTATATGTATCAACAGCACTACATATAAATACGTGTTGGTATTTATTATACATTAACGTGTTCCTCTTTTTTTAAAGATATATGCATACTTTTAAAATAGTACAGCATACTTGTCAACTTTTACACATTTTAAATACTAATATTTTTGTAGAAATGGACCTTATCCGTGTTATGTCATAAAACCCTCCACACGTGACCACTTCAGCGAAAACTGCAACATAATAATGTTTATATTTGTATTGTATGGGGAAATATTTGTACTGTATAGGGAAATGTTGTGTATCCTATAGAGAAATTCCCAAGGGAAGTGAGTATCAGAAATGGAAAACAATAGAGGATTTTCCCCAAAACCCAAGAAAACGGATAAGGTCCGTTTTTGCTTTATTGAAAAACTAAAATCCTTCAATTAAAGGAGACAAAAAAAAAAAAAAAAACTATTTTAAAATACTGTTGTTGCAAAATGCGTAAAAGTTAGTAACTACACTCCTTCTCATATTTATAAGGACACTTTATGTTTTGAAATAACTAATGTAAAAATAATTGTGAACAAGATTATACTAAGTGCACTTACTAAATCTAGTATTCTAAAAACCAAAACTGTTATATTTTTTTTAATATGAAACAAAATTAATAAAAAATAGTGCAAAATACTTTTTTCTCCACGTTTTCAGATGTTCATAATTATAGGGACAATCAAGATTTTTTCGTTTTATTTAACTTACTAGCGGATAAATTACAGTTGACATGCAAACTTGTTAACTACTGGGCTAGATCAATTCATGTATAAACCTTCAATTTTTCTTGGACGGACATTACTGATAATTCCTCGAAAAAAAGAACGTTCATGTAGTGAAGTACGGTAAATGTGTTTTTTAAGTTGAAGGATAATTTCAATCCACCAAATTTCTAATGAAATTCGGAGATCTAAAATGGCTGAAGGAAATGTGATCAAACGTTGAACTGCTGGTTTGACAGAAGAGAGATCTGATGCAAAATCAGAGTTGTTTTACAGAGATCGAAGACTCATAATTTCTCTTACTGTTCTACTCATATTGACTGCTGCTGAATTTGCTCGTAATTTTTAACGAAAGGTTGGGGTCCACATTTATGCATGTTAAAAAAATTAATAATATGTCAAAATGAATAAAAAACCTGTAACAATCAATAAGCATTTAATGGGGAAAAGAACGTCTGTGTTAAAGTTGAATAAAGACAATATTAAATGGTAAAATGTTGCATTTTCGGATGAAAAACATTTTATTCTTGAATTACCAAATGTTTTTAACAGTTACTGGCGCTATCTAAAGATAGCGAAAGACAGAGCAGATTTGTTAAAGGCAGATATGAGTCGGGCATTTTAAAGGTGGATCTATGGTTCTCTGGAGAGCTGTTTCTACTGAAGGCAGAATGAATTTAGTAATTTTTTCTATTATAATGAACATCAAGAGAATATCCGCAAATTTTAAACGTGGAATTCTTAGATTTTTATTAGATTTTGAGGGGTAATAATATTTTTTTCAACAAGACTTACATTTTTGCTCTACTTCTAGAGCAACAGGAAATAGTTTGAAGAAAGAAACTTCTGTATTATTGCTTTTTCCTTGGCCTAAAAGTTGAAAAAACCTTAACTTATGATATTAGAAAAGTGCATGCAAGTGGAAAGCAATTTTAAATAGTTTAAATGTAGTCAGACTGTCATCTATACTATATGAAATGGTATTGAAACTGAATTAAAAAGAAAAAATGTATATATATATATATACCAGAAAGCATGTCTGACTGTTTCACCCTAAAAAGAGACCCCATAAAATAACAATTTAAAGAATAACTGGAAAAAAAAATTACTAAGATTCGAGCTGTCCTTATAATTGTGAACACCTGAAAAATCATCTTTTTGGCCGTATTTAAAGTTTTTTAAGATAGAAAAACGATAAAACTTTTTAAATATAGTCTATTAATGAAATTCAAATCAATAAAAAAATACATATGTTTAAATAATAGTGTTCAGTGTTTAGTTAGTATAGAAAAACGGGTGTCCTTATAATTATGAGAACCAGTGTATGGTACAGGTTCTTGTTTTATTATTAGTTTATTTTGAACTGTAACGTTTAATAATGGGACTGCACAGCCCATTTATTAATTTGTGCAAGCTGTTTAAGTCTCAAAAAAAATAATAATAATAATAATAATAATAAGTTTTCAAAGTATCGGATAAAATATTTTGGTTTTCTCAAATAAAAGATAAGAAAGGAAGAATTCGATTTCTAAACCTTAGGTAGATTATATTTTAATATATAAGTTTTTATGTAATAATGTTTTAAGCTTTGAAAATGGTCCATTTAAAATTTATTATTCTAAAATCTTATTATTATTACTTTTATTTATTATTATTATTACTTTTAAATTATTATTTTTATTTCGAAGTTACAAAAAATAATAATTTAAATTTGGGTGGTGCAATTTTTTGCTAGGCAGGCATACATGAATATAAGAGTAAGTCGGATTTACGTAAAAATTGTTTGCAGCATTAACATATGAATTTGAAACGCATGGCTGAAAATTTGTAAATTTTTATCTCAATTTTCTTATTATTGAAATAAGTAATGTAAACTGATTGCTTTTAAAGTTTTTACAGACAATCATGAAAAAAAAAAAAAAAAAAAAAAAAAAAAAATTGTTATTACATTAGAGATGATATGAAAAATCCTTTCCTTACAAAAAATATATATAAACGAACAATTAATTAAGATTTGCACAGACAAATATTATACGGCACAATTTTAAAATAATGTTTTTTAACATTTCTAAAAGCAGCAGATTTGCGATGTCAGATTGGCGCCATGCTTCTTTGAGTTATTTGAATCCTGATTTAAAATATAGCTTCGAAGGAGCCACGACTATTTCCCTTTCTTCACGTCGCTTTTTAAACAACTGTGATATATCTGTAACGGCAATGCGAAATCGCTTTCGAACTTTTAAAAACTTTTTTAAACGAGATACACGTTCTTAGATAACAGTGATTTGTAACTTCGGATATTACTAAATGTCGAGTATCTATCATAGAAAAATGGAAACGCTTCAAAGCATAATTTTTACATTTAATTCAATCCGTTTTAATACTGTTACATTATATACTGAAACTATAACAATCAAATCGATTTAAAGCAAACTCATTAAATTAAAACTCGGTGAAATTCTAAACTTATTCGTTTACTTACACTACATAAAATGTTAAATTTAACTGTACTATAAAGTAATTAAATAAAAATACAATAATACAATAAAAGTAATTTTTAAATGATTTTTTTTTTCTTTTAGCATTTCAAACTTTTTTTTTTTTTTTTTTTCAGTTACCAAGGTTTTCTTAAGCTCTACTTTTGGCTAAGAATAAAGTTCAAATTAATAAAAAAGTACCTTTTAACACTAATAAAAATTAATGAACTATAAAAATCATTTAAATTATTATTAAAAAAAATTGTTAGTGAAAGTAATTACTTTATGCACTTTTGAAGGAAACGTTTTAGTTAAAGTTATCCAAATGTTTGATGTCTACATTTCAAAACTTTTAGAATAATTTCATTAGCATTCTCATATTTAAACTTTCTATGAACTTCCTGCAATCGTAATTATTAAATCTGCAGTCGTAGCTTAACTATTCTCATAAACTTTCATCCAGATCCATTTTCACAGCAAGGATTATGTTAATAATAACTTAAGAATTTAAAAAACACAAATATGTATAAACAAAACTTTATACAATTTTACGATGTTTTAAATAAAATGATATGAAAATTTTAAACAAAAATGTCTGTTTCCTGTTTCCAGGTAAAATTTTGATGTTTTCAAACTTAAAGATAAAAAGGATATAGAGGAATGGAAAGAGGAATACATAAATTTTAAAACTGGTACACACGTTGTGATCATCATCATTATTATTATAATTATTTTCGTGAAATAAAGTCGAATTTAAAATTTTTAATAGGGAATAAAATAAATAATATACAGATATTTAGCGACGATTAGTCTGGAAATGGCTTTTATCAGGGTTTCGTATTGTAACAGCCGTCTTCGACTCTCGAGCCCCAGATTTCGTAATAAGAACTCCATTTTTAATTATGGTAAACAATTTTTTTCTTATTAAGTTACCAAATTAAAGTAATTCGAGAGTTTTTACCGAAACCCGTTTATATCGAATGCGTCTAGAACATTTTATTTTCATTACTGCAGAAAAAAGTGTTTCTTTCTGACAAATATGAGAACATAAAAAAAATTAATATTTCTTCGTATACATATTTCTAAAAAAAAAAAAAAAAAAAAAAAAAAATGAAAAATGATAGAAAGAAAGAAGAAAGGAAAGAAAAAGAGAAAAACAGTCGAAAAAATTTTCTTCGTTAAGTTACAGATCATGTTAATAATTCATGCAGAAAAATGCACAGTGGCTTGTTTAATTGACTTTGACTTGAATAAGATTACTACTTAATATATTCAGATTCCAAGGGTGATAACCAAAAATGTTTAGTTATCACAAAGATCCTCTAAACAAAACTTCAACTAACAAAATGTTACACAATCTCAGATTTTATAGTTTTGAACAACAATCCCCTATAAAACATCTTTTTCGCTTTTACCTTATCAAAATTATGAGTACTTTACCTCTTTTATGGTTACAGATTTCATCCTCAAAATGTGAAAGATATGAGATTGATATTTATTTATCTTAAAGCATTACCCAACTTTAAATGAACCTTTTAGTTATCCAAAATTAGACTGCAAGTATTCTCTAAAAAGAAATTAGCTTAAATTTTATTTCAGTGGCACAATACAAACTACTTCATTTATATCCAATTTTCACTTATAATACGGTACATTTTTAATAATCCTATGAGACAGTGTCGCTTTTAATTCGACCCTGACGTCATAATTACGCATTTAAATCTAATTTTATGCATTACATTTATAGATAAGAGGATTTATTTATATTGATAGAAAATGGTGTAAATAACCCTATATTTTGAAATATCTTTCAAAAAAAAAAAAAAAAAATATATATATATATATATATATATATATATAATTATAGCCGAGAAGTACTAATGCAGTAATATAGTAAAATAATTTAATCCGTTTTGAGGTGAACGCTCTTCATTGCATTATACCCCGCTTATTTTAGCTACTAAACCGAAATCTAATACTTAATCTTCTTAAAGATCAAAATTTAGCATCTTGATGACGTATATATGTTGCAAACCCTTTTTTTTTTTTTTAAGTGTATTTGAAAAATCTTGACCTTTGCTTTTTAAAATTAGCTTCTTTGTGAAGTTTGTTTTTTGCAAGCCTTTTCTTAATGTGTTGCTTGAACTCTGCTTGAACTCCTTAAAATTTAGCTTTTATAAATTTTAATGTTGGGGTTAAAAAAAAAATAAATAAATAAATAAAATAAAATAAAAGTACAGAATTTCATAAAAACAAAACCTTTCATGTTATTTGACTTCAAAATTTAAAATTTTTAAACATCTCCCATTAAAAAAATGTGAGTGATATGCGACTCATACATAAATAAAAAAAAGAGCTTTCAAATTTTGAGCATTGTATCATAAAATTCATTATTTTATGCACTAGAATGAAGTAACCTGAGCATATTACATGCATATTTTAAATTAAAAAGCATTTTTTGAACATGGTAATTATTAATATATTCATATTCCAAAAAATTATTAATTATGACCTATATTAATTTTTGCACGAATAGAATTTACAACTCATTCCTATCATTATTTTTTGAGTTACAATGATATTTCAATTTTTATTTGTGTTAAGGTGCCGTCATTTGCTATCATTTCTGTCATCAATAACTTTACATACACATCAATTAAAATAGTTATTCAAGTACGTTTAGATGCACACATCATTTCTTAATTACCATTACTTTAGTTTATTTTATATGTAAAATTGTCAGACTTTTTTCCCGATCATTATATGAATGGGTATTATGATTACAAGGCAAAAGAGTGGAAACGTTAAAAAACGCAACTGTGTTTTATATTACAAAACTGAAATTTCGTACATCATATTATTAAGATATGAGTTAAGGTTTACCTGCTGTATATTTTTTCTTTCTGTAAGGGATCGTATTAAAATATTAATTTTGTAGTTCTTGAAAGTGCATTCGCAGATTTTTCAATTTTTTGAAAAGTTTTACTCATTTTCACACATTAAAACCAAAGAAAACTTCGACGTCTAGAACACCAAAGAGGAAAAAAATTGAAAAGCAGACAGCTGTTTCGGTATTATTCAGCTTTCGGCTTTCCTTTCCCCCCCCCCCCCCTCTCCCCCCTCTTTGGTGTTCTAGACGTTGGAGTTTTCCTTGGTTTTAATAATCCCGCTCCAAGTCTCCTTTTAACATTTTTACGCATATTTGTGATTTATTTATGTATATTTAAAATTGGCATTTAAAGTAAAGGTCAAGGTTTATAGAACACTCTTATAGTCTATAAATTTAATTTTTTGGAGACCAATTAAACTTTTAAGACATTTTTCAATAAATAAAATATGTTTTCTTTAATCGTGATGCGAATTCTAGCCATATTAAATAGTTAAGTCACAAACGAATCAAATGAAGTATATAAAAATATCTTTTAACTTACAATCTTTGAAAATTTTTACTGTAAACTGGCAACCCGAAATAATATTTTCAGTTTCAATTTTTAACAAAATCTATAAAAAAGAAACATTGCAAAAATCAGAATAGGTTTACTACTCGGTTTTACTTAAATGTGGTTTTAACAAGCTAATTTTAAATTATTACTTTTAAAAGGAATTGTTTTCTCCAAATTATAACAGAACCAGAAAAATTATATATGTCAGAAAAATGTAAAACACGGAAACTTTTTAACAAAGAAATTTACTAAAGGTGAGAAAGCTTTCTTACAAGGAACTGACAACTACAGATATGAAATAAAAAAGGAATAAAAATCGTGAACATTTAAACTTTATTCTTTCTTCGAAGAACATAAAGAGCTCCCTGGAAGAAAAAAAAAAAAAGAAAAGAAAAGAAAAAAGATGAGCAACCAAATGCGAATTCAGCAAGAGAAGTTCAACAGTTCTTCGTAAACGTGCTGTATTGAGCAAACTGCCTTTCTCTGTGAGATGAGAAATAATAATAAAATTCGAATTGAACATTACGAGATTCAAAAGAGGCCGAGGAGTTTGATACTTGATACCTATTACAAAAAAGGTAAAAATAAAAAGTTAATTACACGTGAACATTTTTAGAGGACATGACGATCTTTTTCTTTTTCTTTCTTTTCTTTCTTTCTTTCTTTCTTTTTTTTTTTTTTTTTTTTTTTTGACTTTTGTTCTCAATATGTGACTGAATTAATGAACAATTAAAAGCGATTGCACTTTTAAAATTTGCTTGCGCTGATTAGTATAATAATGACTCTGATAAAAATAATTTTTTTTATAAAACATCACTGATATTCAAAATCAAAATAATGAAAAATTTACGCAATCTCGATAACTTATGATTTAACAATTTATATTGATTAGTTTTTTTTTTCCTTACATTATTTTCAATTATTTTGTTTATTATTTATGGATATAGGCTATATCTTTCTGTATTTTAGGATAATGAAGTGATAAATAAGAAAAAAACCACAAAAGGCGCATTTTTAAGTATTATAAAATAATTTTTATATAATTCTTTAAATTTTTTAAATTAAAATTAAATACTTTTTACAAATGCCTTTATATATAAATTTTATTTTTAAAAATTTAATTAATCATTTAAACCAATGTCGAATGTTATTAACTACGAACTTTCGAATGTTATTAAACTGCCATGAGTTGGAAGTTTGTGTTGGGAGTTTTAAAGGTCACGAAATTTGTCATGATAACTATAAATATATTAAAAATTTGTACAAAATATCACTATTCGTAAAAAATCTTCAAATTTATCTAAAATTTAAAACATTTAAATGTATTAGTTTTAAAATGCACTTTTAATCTCGATAAAATATTTCTCCCTTTTATTCCTTCATCTCGATAACTTATCATTTTAACAATTTTTATTGATTTCATATATATATATATCTATATATATATATATATATATATATATATATATATATATATATATATATATTTTTTTTTTTTTTTTTTTTTTTTTTTTTTTTCACAAATTACTTAGAATTTTTTGTTTTTTATTTGTGGATCTAAGCTATATCTTTTTCCCTTTAAAACAAATCAAGTGATAAATCAATAATTGGAAAGACGTATTCCTGAACTTTATGTTTTTTTTATTATTATTATTATTATTTAATAATTCTTTAAATTCTTTAATTGCTATATTTAAAGAATTTTTATTTTTAATTTTTTAATTAATCAATTAAAACAATGTTGAATGTTGTTGAAATCAAATAGCAGTGATTTAGAAGGCTAGAAGGGTGTGTTGGGAATTTTAAAAGTCATAAAATTACGAATAAAAACTCTTTAAATATATTAAATGATTGCACAATATATCACTATTCGTCAAAATAAAGAATTTTATCTGAAAATTAAAATATTTAACTGTACTGTTTTTAAAAATGCGCCTTTTTTAAAAAAAGAAATATGTATTTTTACATTTGCGAATTTTGGTATATATTTAAAGCTAAGACATGTTATATAACAATACGCAAGTAGACAGCAACATTCGTAAAAACAGAAGCAAATTACATAACTAAAATTTCCCCTTTTTTAGTTGTTCTATACATGATTATGAAAAATATTAGCCTAAATTAAAATTCAAGCACAGTCTAGAAACATAACAAATATCTGTAAAGAATGAAGACGGATGTTATTTATTATTATTTCATGCAAGTTTAGAATAAAGATGACTATTATAAGTTAGTTGATCTTGTTTTAAAAATAATTTAAGTGAAATTCATAAATGTGCTAGTTTTACTAGATTGATATTATTTCAAACGTAATGTTATTTAGAAATATCCAATAAGTTAATTTCGATGGTTTGCATGCCAAAATAATAATAATAAAAATTATTATTATTATTATTATTATTATTTTAAAGAATATCTTACTTAGATTCAATAAATACGATCCATGCAAATTATTAAGTCAAAATTTTACTGTTTATATGTTACGTATATACCTTCACCTGGAAAAAGACTGTTTGTGTAAGTTTTCCAATGAATAAATCTTTTATCCGATGTAGGGCAAAAAGAAAATACCTTTAAATATTCATTGTTAATTCCATGATTTAGTGCATTATGCACAATACATACTCACGAACAAAATACTGTAACACGAACAAAACTTTTTAAATGCTTCATAATTCTTATTCTAGTTTTTTAAGTATTTATTTGAAATACTTTAATTTTTCACAACGTTGTTAGGCTTTGATATTACACCCGTAAGTCCACATAATAGTATACATATTTCATCATAGTATAAACAATAAATTTTAGATATACAGCGCATGCATTCTCACTTTTATTACTTTCCAAAAGACATAACATAAAAAGCGTAAATTGCAAGAAAGTGCAAACGACGGGAAATAACTGTTTATTTACAAATTGTCGACCAAAATCAATATAGTCTAAGAAAAGTTCGTTATTGTCATAGAATATTTTAATTTATTTTAAATAACTAATTAACCTTGAAAAAGTCTATTGAGAAGTAACTATATTTACGTTTTTGTATCCACCAGTTAAATAAATTACGATGAAAATATATACATTACAACTCATATGGACATATAACTATAATATGACACAATAGATATTCATAATTATCATGATACACTGTAAAAAAAAACCTATTACCAGCTGCAATCTGTGATTTATTTTATCCAATCACAGGGAATTTCTTGCAAAAAATTATCTGTGATTGGGTAAAATAAATCACAGATTGCAGCTGGTAATAGTTATTTTTTTACAGTGTACATACATAAATAAACACTGTTATTTTTTTTTCCAAAAAAGTCCAAATTTGTCTTTTTATTTATTTATTTATTATGGGGTCAGTGATCAGCGTGGTCACTTTTTTAATACAACTTTTCTTAAATTGAAAAACTTAATATGTAGCAATTATCTTCAATTGAATATTACGGAGATGGCTTCATAAAAAATAATGAATTTTCAAAAAGAGACTGTGCCAAACCCTGTGAATGGCCTCAGTTTGTTATTGAACTTCATATAAATTATAAAATAATCAGAAATTAGCATGTGGATACTGTTTGCAATCAAGCAACTGTTTTCACTCGGCCACTTTCTATATTTATCACATCACAATTAGGGCTGGAATATTTATCAATATATCCCCAAGTATCGATATTTTTTTAATATCCCGATAACAATATTTAAGATCTAGCTCCTCCAATATATCCCTTTAACGATATTGCCGACGAAACTCGAGCGAATGAAACCCGATCAGCCAACATACAACAGATAACGAGAGCGAGACCCGAAGAAAAAAAGCGCCGAATATCTTATTCTAATACCCATTTTCTACTTTCCTCTAATTACTCACTGATAAACTAGAAAAAATAGCCCCACGCCAAACGATTTCTATTGCAATACATATACATATACTTCCTCATCCTTCATAAATCATAACCTCAAATATAAACATCACTGCTTTAAAAAGGCCACCGCATAATAAAAAAATAAAAATAAAAAAAACAGTATTTATTGAAAGCCATCTGCTTTGATTATCCCGTGAATAAGCTGACTTCGTCCAAGGTCACGGTTCTACCCCTTCAGAAAAAATTCATCAGACATACTCCAATATCACAATACCTATAATCAGCAGGTGTGTTTACTGGGAAAGAGATTTGATATTAGTCGAAACGATATATCCCTATCCGAGATATCTATTATGGGTTCTGATATATTACACTATATTAATTCCCACTCTACATTCATGCATATCGTAGGTGATGGAAACCACAGAAAAGGCAATATGACGAATGAAAACAATATCTTCCGTTTTAGCTCCTTTCCTGCTATTGGTTCATTGATATCGGTCTATTTCAAAGTGCCGATATAAAATGGCCAATAACATGCTTCAACATGTGTTTAATAAAGATCATCAAAGCCGAACTGATACAGTGATGCCAGATTGGGGATTTTGTCCCCATTTTAGGGAGTTTTGAGGCTTCTGGGGACAATTTTGGAGACCAAATGTTTGTGGGGAATTCTCTGGGGCGTTTTTAACTTTCTGTCAATGTTGGTAACGTAATGATTTATCCCTATGTCTAGAGACTTTCAATAGCTTTATTGTTATTTGGGGATTTTTTCAAAAATTGCCTTCATTTGGGGAAAAATCTGAGCTTAAATCATAGAAAAATCTGATTGATATTTATTTATTTATTTATTTATTTTTTTTTTAATTTTATTTTCCCTTTTTAGTAGAAATCAAGTTGGGGATTTTTTCGAAAAAAAAAAAAAAAAAAAAAAAAAACGTGATTTGGGGAAATTTGAAGACCTGTTTGGGGAAATAATTTTCGACCATCTGGCATCACTGAACTGATATCTACTAGAAGAGATTTTTGCAAATTTTCTTAGCGTTTAATAAAAAAACTTCTGAAAATATAAGCAATTATGGAATGTATTTTTTTAATATTATTTTATTATTATTAAATATTTCGATAAAATATTTTTTTTTATTAAGACTGTACATCAGTCAGATAGCTCCCTTTCTCCTTTCCCATGGATTTTTTTCAAATTCTGTTTTTTGAATATTACTCTTTGAACGGGTCGCCTTTTAGCTTAGTGAGCAATTTTTCGAAAAAATTAATTTAAATATTTTATTTCAATAAGTAAATTATGGACTCTAAGTGTGGATCTCTAAGTAAAATATTTAAATTTATTTTTTCGAAAAATTACTCACTAAGCTAAAAGACGACCTGTTCAAAGAGTAATATTGAAAAAACGGAATTCGAAAAAGTTCATTTTTGAATAAAATATTTTTATAAAACGAAGCGACAAAAATCCCATTGAATAACATGGGAAGGGAGAAAGGATGCTATCTAACTGATGTAAAATAAAGTTTTATCGTCAGTAATTTTACAGTGACAGTTTCTTTATAGAATTATATAATATTGAATAGTTTATTACTTTTTTTATGTAGCATTTATTTTTTATCTTTCCATTTATTTATTTATTTATTTATTTTATTTTTAAAGCCGTACATGTTAAATAAAATTGGTTTAAATGCAAAATGAGTTACTTTAAGTAACAAAATGAAACTTCAACATAATTTTGTTTAAATAATATAATTTTTATACTGACAATGTATACATAAACACACACACACATATATATATATATAATATGTAATTCAAATTTCAATTATTGTGAAACTATTACGAATGTGAATTGAACATATATATTTAAAATATATTGTAATGATTTATTAAGAGGATACAAAAATAAAAATGACAAGTAACTGACATTTAGGATGCATATAAGAGTTTTAAGTAAAAAATATTACTTTCTACAATTAAAAAAGGTGTATTCAATGGCAATTCTGAACTATTTATAATGGCAATTCTAACTATTTAAAATGATTTTCATTTTTATTTAATACCTGCATCTTAAGACAATTTTTCTGAAGCTTTATTTTTAGTAGAATTATGAATTTTGATATACTTGGTATAAATAAAACACAGATCACATATTAGCTGTGTTAAAATATGATTTTAAAATAATTAAAGCTTAAAATGGGAAGAATAGAGGATAAACTATACAGAGGTATACTAAAAAGCAATAGTATAAGTTATAAGAAACACAAAACATTAATTCACTTTTTATGATTTTTTTTTTTTTTTTTTATGATAAAGTTATGGTAGTAATATACCAGAAAATACATGGAAAACACTCTATACTTGTATACTTTAAAATTCGTGTGCATATGTCTTTAAAAAATAACAAATGTCTATTTTTTCCTGCCTTGAAAGAAATATCGCAATATATCACTAATATCGATATTAACTTGGTGATATATCGCGATATTTAATTTCTGATATCGTCCAGCACTAATCACAATCTTGAAGCACTGTTTTGTTTGTTTTCGAGCAGACGATAAAAAAGATTATCGTCTGCATTGCTTCAGTCCATCTTCTAAATGTTTTTATTTTATGTTAATGTTTTAATTGAATCTTTTTATTTATTTCCTTTTTATTCGTTGTATGTTTAAAATGTAAATGACGGAAAATTCAAAATTTCGCAAACGTAAAAGTGAGGATTGAAATTCAGAGCAAACATAAGAAAAATTAAGAGATCTAAAATAATTGCAAATTGTGATAAAACGTAAATTCCAAGTACGTAAAAGAGGGGTAATACTACAACTTCTTTAACCCGGGAGCAGGCGCGTCGGGTCTTACAGGCCCGTTCGTTCCAAAAACCCCTCATTGAAACACCCCTTTTTCTCGGATCTGGTCCAGATCTCCGCTAGCTGTATTTAAGGTCATCATCTTTCTGAGGGTTGGAATTTCCACAATTTCCTGAATTTCTTTTTTGTAGATATATTGGATTTTCGGGTCTTTCAAGCCCGACGCGCGTGCTCGTTTTTTCCGATCTCAGCCCAATTTTTTAGTGAGGTGGCGATATTTTTAGAGTAAAATGAAGCGATATAGGACATGTGGCCAGAGGAAAAGATGCCATATTTGTCCGAGTAAAAAAAAACAGAAAATCTGCACTTTGTTGTGCTAAGTGTGATAAAAATATCTGTAGTGAACACACTACTTACATATGTAAAGAATGTGAATAAATTGTAAGTATATTTTTAATTATTCATTTTTTCTGTATGCTTAGAGTCTGTTCTTTCTTAGAAAATGCATTTGATGAGATAAAAGCCATTCTCAGTAAGATTATTTAACGGAAAATGCTAGCCGGGTCTGAGAGACCCATCGCGCGTCCCCGCGTAAGAAAATATGCGCGCGTTCCCCCGGGTTAAATAATGACCAAGTCATCTCAAACAACATTCTATATGGTTCAACACACATATATCAGATTCATTTTAGAATCGAATCGAAATGCTTTGCTAAAATTTATGTATGTTGTTTTTAACGAAAGCTAAGATACACATCCAAGACTAGTGTATTTTTTTTTTTAGATTTATTATTAAGAAATTACTATTACTTGTCTATTACTAATTAGTACTATTAAAGTCATTATTTTAGATGAATTAATTTTTGAACCTTCATATTAAAATGATATACAAATTTCGTGAACTTTAAAATGTGTGAGAGTCTTTCACTTTGCCTTAAAGAAAATTAGAAAACTTAATTTGTTTTAAGATCCATGGTCCTTTTTAAAAAAAATCTTTTCGTGCTATGTTGACTGCTATTAAAGAAAGTCAAATTTTAGATTATTGCCATATTCAGATTTCGTCATATTTTTGTGATTTAGTAAAAGTTGTTATGGAAATTCAGTAGGAAATAAACTTTGAGAACTAAAGTGTCCCTTGAGTAGGAAAATTATTAGAGCGTACTTAATCTATCTGAGTGTGAAAGAGTGTAAATGATGTTTGGCTGTCATATTTATTAATGAACTAGATATTTTCTATGGAAGAACCAGAGGAAATGAAAAAGGCAGTGTAATATATCCGAAGAATTTTATTTAGACAACTAATTATCGTAAATGTCCGTAATCTAGAGCCACTTCATGATTTTCGATCATTAGAATACGAATTTCAGCAGTCGGATCACAATAAATAAAAATGACATCGTAATGGATCTGATGAATTCCGTATGGACAACTTATTATCGTAAATGTTCATGACCAAGAGCCACTTCATGCCTCTTGATCATTAGGAGACTCATTTTGTACAAAAACTGAAAAGCCAAAGCTATTGGAAATCGAAAGGATATTTGGCCAAAAGAATTATACAGTCATCTGTACTAGACTTTATTATGTTAAGAATAAAAGTCAATGATTTAATCTTTTGGTCTAAACAATAATTAAATATATACTTTTTAGCATGGGTAAATTTTAGAAATTACTTTTGGTCTAAAAAATTACACTGAAAAATTTCTGTGACTGGCATCTAGAAGCTAAATTATGGCTCTAGTAAAAATATCTTCATGTCATCTTTATAAATTCCAGTTATCTTTGCTAGCGAATTCTTAAACCCCTCATTAGAATTTTAGAGCGTTTTCCTACGTTATCGTAAACGTTCTTTTTCAAAATCTCTTAAAATAAATGCAAACACAAGAGGTGAGCTTTAGTAACTATAATTTTGGTTTATGACCCGATTCCTGGACATCAAGAAAGAATTTTTCGCAATACAAAGGATTCATAATATTCATAATATTGTTTCAATATCTGGAAGAGTTTAGATTAGAAATTCTCGATCATTTCGTCTATCAAGGTTATTTATTTGCCTTATACTCAAAATTCGGAAATCTATATTTGTAGTTTAGAGATTCAGAAAATGACTACTTATACGTTGTAGATGAAAGCAGTATATATTTTTTTTTTCTCAAAGTAAAACTTTTAAGTTGATAATTACTGTTAATTTTTGTGATACAAATCCTAAATGGTTATGTAAACTTTTTATGTTGATTAATATTTTGAACATGTGTATCAAACTAAACAGCTGAAGTTTTTTTTTTTTTTTTTTTTTTTTTTTTTTTTTAATATGGAATAGATATATAAATACCATATTTATACAAATTTAAAAAAAAGCTTGAAAAACAAAAGAGAAATTTTCAGAACTGTGTGTAAAAATCCCCAAAACTTTAAATGAGAATGAAAAATAAACGAAACATCTAAACTAACTAAAAATACAAAACAGCATTTTTTATTAATAATGAAGATATGTTTGCATTAACCAAACAAAAGTTCTTTTAAAAGTACAACTTACACAATATAAAAAAATTAGACAAAAACTACTTTAAATTAAGTAGACTAAAAACAATTTGAATCAAACTTTTTTTTTCTCTAAAGTTTAACTTCTAAATACACGTTATTTTAGCACTGTCCTATTCTCCAACGTATAAATTTGAGAATAGTTTTTTACCGAAGTCTCTAATTCAGAAATGACAATATTTTTATTCCTCATGAAGGTGGGTTCAAAATATAATATTAATTAACTTTGAAGAGGAAGAGAAATATATTTATCTTTCTCAATACCTTAATAAAACAAACCAGTTTTTGTAATAGTTAATTTTTAAGAATTTAAATGAAATGCACAAATATAATTAATTTATTGAAGAAATGATAGATAAACAATTCAAAGAAATTTTCTCAAAAATCTATAATTTAAATTTCAAATGCTAGTTGCTGTTTTATATAGAAACTTTTCCTTTTTTAAAGAGGTAAGTATAGGTAACAAACTTAAAATCCAAGTTTAAGATAAATGCCTTATTTAAAAGAAAATTTTAAACTATACCCAAATGCGTAAGAGGGGAAAAATCATAGATAATAATTTATTTACAAAAATATTAAAGTGTGGTTTTTCGGTATATGTTAATGAAAATCGTTAAATTTCATTTTCATATAGCAATAATATAACGAAAACTTTATATGTTTAATAGAAATTTGCATTTTAAAAGTTATAATAAGGTATGAACTAAGATAAATCCGTTTAAATATTTTGCTTTTTTTTTTTTTTTTTTAAATCTTATGTATTTTGATAATAAATTGCAGCTAACTTAGTAATAAAAGTAAAAAATAAATAATTAATATACATGAATTTAAAAATAATTATATATATTTAGTACACAGAAATTATAAATTTTATTCACAAGAAATTTCAATTTGAGAATCGGCAATTACAAATACAGAACTCCTTTGTTTGATTATGATTGTCTTCTTTTATGATATATTTATCAGAAAAGAGAAGTACTGAATTACCACAGAAATTCATTTCATCCGGTATCACATTTTTTGTTTAATAAATATATGTTTATAGAGGTACAGCTATACCCAAAGTCTTAGAAAAAAAAAAAGTATTTTTTTCGCTTAAAAAAACATATAAATTTTCCCAAACATATAAAAACAAACAGTTTACTTTTGATTGATACGATTTACTCTAGTATTATTTGATTCTCTCGATCGTAACAAAATTATTATAAAATATATCTTACGTTTAAATAAAAAGAACAAGCTGAAAGGTAGTTTAAAACTATGAAATAATTGTTTTATTTTGTTTTTAAAAAGGCATGCAGTAAAATGAAGAGTGTTTGTAGAGAAATAATATCATCTTTTTTTTTTTTTTTTTTTTCTATGTGTCTTAATAGAATAGCATGTTATGGTTGACAATAGTGTAAATTTATTTCAACTATTTAATATAAAATTGTTTAATCATCAAAATCCATTATTTATCTATATTATCTATATATTTTTTAATTATTAATACTTGGAAAATAATAAGATAATTGGTTTTTATGAACATTTATTTATTTATTTACTTATTTTTATGAGCGGTTTTTTGCATTTGGTTTTCAAAATTATTTGATTTATTTATTTATTTATTTATTTACAAATAATTTTAATGAAATCATAAACTACCACACAAAAAAACAATACATCACAATTTCAGTTTATGTAAAAAATACTTGACATGATTTGAGAAATATATCACCAAATTTTTTCTCTTATGAATAAACATAAAAAATAATTACTTTCTTATTTTTATTTCTATAATATTTATAACTTTTCTTTTTTTGTCTATCACTGCTAAATAATTATCACATTTAAAGTAAAAGTTAATTTTTAGAAAAAGTATGGACAAATATGATATTATATTATTTTTTTATACAGAATTTTGGTGTAGATTATAAATTACTTTTATAACGTAAACAAAGTAAATCTCCCATTATACGATTATCAGTATTTTTAATTTAATTTTACATGAAATCCTAGAGGTAAAAATGATGGATTGAAAAGTAAATATGGTTCTATTGGAATTAAAAATCTCTTGCAATTTAGAATAGTTTAAAATGCAGCAAATATAGAGAATGCGATTAGAAATTATCAGAATATTTTTGTGTGGTGGATTAGATGCAGAAAAGTAAATTAATCGACTTCATTGATGCCTTCAATATATTTCTCCAGCATTCAATCAAATTTGGATCTGACTGAAATTAAAGAAAGTGAATTGTAACGTTCGAAACGTTTTACCAAGAAAGAATTTTTACGTAGCAAAAAAAAAAAAAAAAAAAAAAAAAAAATGGGATTATAAATTATCGGAATATTTTTGTGTGGTGAATTAGACGCAGAAATATAAATTAATTGACTTTGTTGACAAGCTCAATGTATTTCTCCTGCATTCAATTAAATTTGGATCTGACTGTAAAGAAATTAAAGAAAATGAACTGTAACGTTCAAAATGTTTTTTCAAGAAAGAATTTTTTTATTATAAAGTGAGGAAATGTGTTCTTTAGTTTTATAATCTAAAAATAGGAAAAATTAAAAAAAAAAAAAAAGCACAAAGTTTTAAAAATGTAGTTTCATTTTCTTACATGACTGCACAGTTCAAAGAATGCTACGATCATGAGAGTGTTATAATATGATTTGTGAAGAGTATCTAACAAGAATATTTCTTAAAAATGTATTTGAAATAGAATTTTTTGAATTTTTTGGTATTTTAGTTTCTTTAAACTTCAGAGAATCAATGAAGGGGAGTAGTTGAACTTTTTATCAAAGAATCAGAAATATCACAAAATACATAGTAAAATACGCAAATAATAGGGAAAAATAAGAAATTCTTATTAAACCCACATAAATGGAATAAAAATGCTATTTGTTCTTTCTATTTATTGGATTTAAAGAATAAAGAAGAAACTTTCATACGGATATAGATTTCTATACATTTACGTTCTTCAAATAAATGTTGTGATCAAGAATGTTTTTTTTTTTTTTTTTTTTTTTTTTTTTCTATCAATTTGTGAGCATGACTTAGTATGTGAACTCAAAATAAAAAAGAAAAAAGTATTTCAAATAGATATTTTCTTTTAAGTTTCAGAGATTGAATTAAAGAGAAAATTTTGATAAAAAAAAAAAAAAAAAAAAAGAAGAAGAAATAGCATAAAATTCACAGTAAAAATTTTAAACGAAACAAAAATAATCGAAATTTCTAATAACATTCACACAAAACAGAATAAAAGTATTTGTTATACATATCTGTTATATTTTAATCAATATTTTCCAAATCAGATAGCTTTTAAACTGATTTATAAATGTTCATTTGAAAATCTATTCCAAACAAATAAATTACCAGGCTCTTAATTACCTTTTAAATTGCTAAAATAATAGATTTTCTTGGTACTTTCATCGATTAAATGAAAACCTTAGACTGTTTTCTCTCCTTTGGCCACGGTATTCGGCACGATATGTAGGTCAGTAATTGCGTGACCATCTCTTTCGATCAGCCTCCGGATTTTTAAATGTATTGTATCTTATCCATGCAGAAATCAAGATGCTAAAAGAGGTTTAAAATGTTAATTCTTACTTACAGTGAATTACTTCTAAAGTTAATATTTTTAATAGTAGAAAAAGATCGTATTCTTATAATACAAGTCTGAAAAAAAAAAAAAAAATCATCAGAATGATAATTTTTAGTAAACTTTAAGTTTTCCGGCATGCTGAATTTAAAAATGACCTTCATTTCTGTGCATCATATATAAATATATTTTTTCAAAATAATAGGGGCTAGAATAAAGAATCACGAATTTTATCACATTGAATGAAAAACATATTTTTTTCAGACCCAAACAAACAATTCCTGCATTTAACCACTCTTTTGGCCTGTGAAACTTTTTCTTCTTTTTGGTGCCTTATCGAACATGCTTTCCCTGACCCCATCCCTCCCATTTTTCATTTTGTATTGTTTTTTAGGTTCTCTTTTATAAATATTGTTTTAAAATAAGAAATAATTATTGAATAAGTTTTTTATAAACAACAAATGATGCCATATTTCATGATTTCACACCAAATTTAATTAAAAATATAACTTTTGAGGGGAAAAATGACGTGATGGATCTGGAAAAAATATTTGGTTGTAGTCAGTAAAAATATATAAGAAATAGTAACAAAAAAATCCTATGCAGTTTTTGAGTTGAAAACCTGTGGGATCAATAGATATGGAAAGTTCTTCTAATAAATAAAACAATACATCAAACTAAAAGTAAATATCACCGGTTTTTATTATCTTCCTTTAAATACCAAATGCATTTTTCATTTATTATTTATGAACGTTTATCAGTCAAGCGAGATAACGTACTTCAATTTCCTTTCAACATCTTTTAACATTTCTGTCAATGACTACGATTTAACATGAAATAGTGATGTTTGAACAGTGTTGAATGAACCGTTAATAATCATCTAGAAAACGAATGATGTTGAATGGTTAAAGGGAAATAATAAAGTTTAACGGGATTTTCCCTTAATTTATAATTTCTGATTATCCGATATGTATAAACACCGATTCATAAATGGTTTTAGTACTTGAAATATGACTGTTGTTCTAATAGATGTAACAGAAGTGAATTTTAATGGTCGTTTGCTAAACCTATCGAAATAAATTTTGTTAACTATCTACCATGCCATTTCTATACAAAATAGATACAGTTTGTGAATATGTATCATAAAATAATTATTCCAATTTCAAATAGATTCTAATAACAATAAATAATAGAAATAACCATTCGATTAGACATAACATTCTTCAGTTTATTTGTTAACGATCTAATATCATCTTATGCTGTTTCAACTAATGAGTAAATTATTAGAGGAACGTAGCGGAAAAAAAATAAATAAAAGGACAAAAATAAATAAATAAAATATTTGAACTGTACACTTGTTGTACACCTGCTTATTTTAAGAACATATCTCGTCTCGATCACTTATATAGAATATAAATTAAAAAGCTAATTCCATAATTTTTAGAAATCATTTGATAAATACAATTTTTAAAATTAGTAACATTAAACGAGGACCAAAATAATTATTTAATTTTTTTTATATTTTAAATTCCATATCAAACTTTAATTGATGACATTGGAACATGTCTAAAAAAGTTAAATTTATCAGGAAAATATGATTTGTTTAAATGCTGTTAAAACAACACTACAAAGCTAAAAAAGTATTTAAATAAGTTGATTTTCACGTTTAATTTACTTTTCTTAAGAGTAACTAAAACTTTACATTTAGATATTTACTTTTTATTACCAGAAAGACAAAAATATCGGAGAGGAAAAAAAAAAAAATGAAAATACATGTTGTTTACAAGAAAAAAAAGAAAAGAAAGAAAAAGAAAAGAATAGCTGTGCCTGTTTAAAAATAGCTGTTCAGAAATAGTTCAATTAGAAAAAGAAAAGAAAAAAAAGCAACACAAGTTTAAAAAAAATTAAAAAACACATTGTTATTCCAAAATATATTAAAAATTTTCAACTAGAGTTGGGGATCCAAGGACTCGCCTCTCCTCTTTAGCTCCTTACACTTTTAACATGTATTGTCATCGTAATTATACATGCATACAATATTTATGCTCAATCGGATAACAGAAAGTGGACTAAAACACGAATCTAAATTTTTAATTGGAGTTTACCCCCCCCCCCTTCATTTCCATGTACCCCTACCCTAAGTCAGTTACTTCTAAAGCATGTATTGTAATTGGAGTTATAGAACCACAACTTCAGCGCCATCGGATGATAAGAAGTAAGTTAAAATTCACTTACAAAATTTGACCCTGACAGACAAAAACGAAGTTAAATATAAGCTTATATTTAACTTTAATATTTATAAGCTTATATTTAACTATATATTTCCTCCAGAGGCCCCATGAGTCCGTCACTTCTTAAGTATATATTGTCATCGGAGTTGTACTTGTATCCAAACTTTCAGAGTAATCGAATGTTAGAAAATGAGTTAAAATTCGCTTCTAAAATTTTAACCCGACAGTTGACCAGAAATTTGAAATTTTCAGTTATTTACCAGTGGTGAGTAGACCCTTATAACTTAGTCACCATTTGTTCGCAACTTAATAATAGTCAGTTGTCGTTAGACTCTCTTAGCTTGGTAGCCACTTTTTGACCAGTTTTTTCTTAATTATAATAAAACATATGTATAAGGAATAATGTACAAGAATAAAGATTTATATAAATATTAATTTTAATAAAATATGGTAGAAAGTAAACTGAAGCTGCATAATTTGCATTTCTCAGATTAGTCCTTTTTTTTTTTTTTTTTTAGGTTTATCTGACAGACAACAAACGAAGTTAAATGAAAACGCATAATAAAATCTAAATTCCCCCTCAATGAACATATTTATACAAATAATAATAATAATTTCCTGTCTTTCTGTATTTAGAAGCAAAGAATATTTCATTTTATTCTACCAATTTTAGAAGTTTGTAAATTTTCAATGTTCATTTGGTAGTCTAATGTTTAATGTTCTATTCTTTAGTTGTCAAGCCCCGTGTCCGAGTCTCGCTTAAAATTTTAAACAAATTTCGAGGAGGTAGTGAATTTTTGGGAGCTTGCAAATAAATATAATTAGTTTTTAATATTGAATTAGCATCAAACTTACAATATGCTCTGAAATAAAACTATGAATAACATTTTTCGTTTTTCTATTGTCTAGTGGCCGAATGTTTGGCACTCTGGTCTTCATCTGTCAGGTACCAAGTTCGAATTCTGGTTCAGACAAGGATTTTTGCAGGGTTCGGAATCCATTTTAAGTTGTAAGACCCGATATAATAAGTCTTAACTTGCATAAAATGACCGTAGAGCCGTAGAGTATCACCCCATCACAACCTAGCACTTAAATTTTCAGTTACTGAATTATTTATAAATTATTTTTTTAACAATAAAGTCTAGAATATTGGGATATTTAAATATCACTCTTCAACAAAAAGCTGTTGAAATGATATAATAATAATAATAATGATGATTATAACACAGGTCCACAAAAATAATTTTGGCAAAATTTGATTTGAAAATTGTAGCTGGTATATATGTTATTTGGTGTGTTGAAACAGAAATGAAGCCAATTTTTCTCTATCACGCATAGATTTTTACCAATACAGGGTGTTTACCGACACATTTTCAACAGCTTCTTTTATGTTTCCCTAATTAATAATAATTAATCATGGAAACGCACTATCAAAGTTATATAATTATATTAGTGAAAGAGTCACCGAATAAGTTACACCCTTTATTGGCAAAAGTATGTACATGATAGAGAAAAAATGACATCAGTTTCGGTTTCAGCACACCAAAAAGCATAAAGATCAGTCAAAATTATCAAATAAATTTGAGATAGACCTGTGTAATTTATATCCTACATTATTTTACACTTCATATCCTACAGTCGCTATCTTTTATTTAAAAAAATAATAATATTCTAAAGTTTCGATATTTGATTACTTACTCGTTCTTAAGAATTGTAAAACATCATATTTTTGCATTTTAAAATATTAACTTTTCAATTGAGTAATATTAGAAATTTTTAAAATGGTAAATTAGGTACGGCTTTGATAAGTAGTTGAATAATAGTTTTAATATATTCATTAGGAAATAAACGACATATATATTTCCTCGAGTTAAAATATTAGTTGTTTTCTATCACGCAAAGAAACAATAATCGTTATATCTTTCTTTTATTTATACTTGAAAAATTTAATTTGTATGAAATAAAGGCATCTAAAAATATTGGGGTATTAAATTAAAAAATAAATAAATTAAAAATATATGCATTTATATTTTGTCTTGAATTTGTCACTAAGATTTTAAAAATTAGGTTTTAAGCCAGGTTTTGTTTAGATATTGCCTGCAGCCTCTAACAATGATTAAAAAAAAAAAAAAAACCACTAGTTATTTCGTTCTAATCCTATATAACACATTTCTTTCTTTCTTTCTTTTTTTTTTCATATTGTTGTTCATTAATCCGGGACCAACGGCTTAAAATTTATTCCGAAATACTACGAACACCGACGCGGACACCAGAATTCGAATCCATCACTTGAAACTAAAGGCCAGTACTCCAACCAATTGGCCTCCAGATGGGCAAAGAAACAGACAGAATTTGGAAGAGAGGTCAATGCCTACAAAAATTTATAACAAAAGATGTATGGGGATTTAAAAACATTGAATGAATAAAGAATTAAGAAATTATAAAAATTATGTTTGGCTGATATTTATTATGTATTTGCAAAAATGTGTGAAACCTTTTCATTTGTTTTCATTAATAATTAACCAAATGGTGTAACATATAAGATGTCTGAAAAAGTCTCTGAAATGTTTTCTCAAAATCTTAAATTTAAAATATGTTTTTTTCTTCTAAAGATTGCAATCTTTGTTGTTTGAATGTATGGCTAAATTTATGGTTCTTCGAATTCAACTTAACTTTTTAAAGTATTATAGTACCTTAGTTTTTCTATGAAGAATTATGGTCTTATATTTATTTTATTTTATTTTAACTTAAAAAAAATTACAAGACCAAAAGAACTTTTTATATACCACGTTTTTAAATTTTCTGTTAAATCATATAAGCTTGACAATTCTATGTATTAATAAATACTTAAAAAAAAAAATAATAATATGAATTATTCCATCAACTTTGAAGAAAATGATCAAATACGTAATAAAGAGAGCAATTATAAGACATTTTCAAACTGCTTAAAGATGGCTAAATGTATAAAAGAATGCATTGTCATCGTGTTCTGAGCTATTCTAAAAGTTTCAAATGTCTAGCTAGTCGTGAAGTTAGTTAAAAATCGATTGCAAGTTTTGTACTGGACAAACAAGAAAACGAGTTAATAAAAACATGGTAAAAATAAAAGAAAGAATTTTAGTATCTAAAACATTCGTAAGCGACGAGTCTCCATAATTAATTCATTTTTAAAACAACGTGACTTCATGTACTAAATTTGCATGTGTTACTATACTTAAAAAAAAAAAAAAAAAAAAAAAAAACTGCATTTGCACGACTTTATTTTGTGTCGCACAGGAGAGGTAGCAAGAAAATATTAAAAAGAAAATAAATTATGTAAATTGATGCAATTAAAGTAATTATCATTTGAAATTAATCCCTTACCTGCCGAATAAAAATTATGAGATTCACTTCCCAGTGGCACCATTTTTCACACAGGCACGTGTAGTTATGCGCTCACTGTTCCAGAAACATTCCCTTTCCGATTCCTCGCACTCTCCATCTTCTCTGAAATAAATAAATCCTTCAAAAATACTGTCGTGGTCATTTAATTGCACTCCAAAATCGTGAGACAAGTTTCACCGGTAGCAACGTAACACTAAGGATCGTACTTCGGCAAGACGTATATATACGCCCGGGGCAGTTAACGCATCGGCATATCGAGAGGACTATATATGCTGTTAAGAGGTTAAATAGAGAAGAAATGTCCGTTCCATTCGTTTATTCGCAAGTACAATGGATGGTTTAAATTACTTATAACTACTTACAACTCAAATAGTTATTATAGTTTAAACCATCTACATAACTATAATAATAACTATAACCATGAATAAACTACTTTTACATTTCAGTAGATATTTTGAAATTTAAAATATATCGATAGGAATTTTTTTCACTAATTACAATGATAATTGCCATAATAAATATCATATATCATGTTAATTTCCTAAGCAAATAATAATTTCCTTGAATATTTATAAAATATTAGTAAGCGTAAGTACGTAAATTAATTTACATCAAGTAAGTTTCTGTAGAAAAAAATATTTGTCAAATGATATGTCCAACTATCAGTTTATTATGGTCTATTTATATATTAAAAGAAAGGTATTGTAGTATTTTATGAAATAACTACATAATAGACTACATTTATAATTTGAAATCCATTTTAGGTGCTTTTCTTATTATTGAAAGTAGTACAAGTCATTATAGATATTAGATATCATACTGTTCTCGTAAATAGATAATCATTTCCTAAAATAAATAAATAAATGAATATACGCATTTATAAATTAATTCAGAAGAAATATATTTGTGTTAGAAAACGTACTTAGTTAATTACATATCTAATGAAATAAGTCATAGTAATAATATGTAGTTATTAATGTGTAGTTATAATTGGTAAGGTGTGGTAAGGTGTGGTAGCTGCATGCTATGTATTTGGAAATACGCATGTGTAATACTAGTATCAGCTATCACCTCATATTGCGTTAATTTTAATTTCCTAAGTATATCCATCAATATAAATATAATAAACGCAATTGCACTTAACTTATTGTGAAAAAGCTTTTCTCTTGTTTTCATCAAATGAGGAAATAAAACACCGAAAGTCGGATAATGATGAAAACATACATCTATTATTTCATCAATTTTGCTACGGAAAATATATCGTTTTACTCATTATAACGATCAAGATTATCTTGATTGAAATTCTAGCTTTTAATATAATGAACGAAATTGTTCGCAATTGCTTTTTCGTACTGTTAGCTTAAATTTGCCACAAAATAGGATTGCACAAAAAAGCTACAAAAAAAAAAAAAAAAAAAGCGCATGTTCAGTTTTCTAATTAAAATAAGGAATAGAACAGTATCTGTAGTGGTGATTATTTTATTCAATTTTGTCAGAAAAGTTTATTAAATTCTGCAACAACAACTGCACTATCTACCAATAAGTATTTGGACACTTTCGAGTTTAGACATTTTGTCAAATAGGTAGAAAAGTTCTTTAGGAATCACCTTGAAATTTTGGTAGTGTAAGGAACATGTTATGCCTCATATTTTTCAGCAAAAGTTGTGTCCTGAAATGGAAAAGGAGACCAGTAAAAAATTAAACAAAAATCCAAATGTTCTGGATCACCCTGTAAAAAGTAATGCTTTAAATTTGTTTTCTCTGTAGCATGTGATTAACAGGATTTTTCTGATTATCTGTATAAAATTTTATGAGTCTACACGTATATTCATGGAGATATAACGGTTTAAAAAAAATGAAAAAAAAAAAAATACCACTTTCTTAAATATAATACGCAGGGTATTAGACCCAGTGCAAAGCCATTTTTAAGAAATATGGTATACTAAATTAGACACAGTATACAGCAATCAGAATGAAAAAAATGTTAACTATCTCACGAAATACGAGCACTTTTACTAAATAATTTCTAACTACGCATGAGCAAGCTTTATAAAAATTTCATTTGCTTAATTTAATAGCCACAGGTACTGAGCAACTTGAAAACCCCAAACAAATATCGTGTAAATTCAAAACTTTACGAGAGACAGAATGAAAAAAATTAAGTTCTTCTCGGAAAAAAAAAAAAAAAAAAGATGTTAGGGGGTTTTATCAATATTTATTTACAATCAGAGAAAACACTGAATTACCATTGGGCATTCATTGAATCAAGATAAAAATGTAAGCAAAGCCCTTTATAGTTTGTTTTTTATTTATTTATTTATTTATTTATTTATTTATTTATTTTGAGAGAACTGAAATTCAGTTCATTCTGTCTCTCGTAACGTTTTGAATTTACACGATCTTCGTTTGAGGCTGTCATATAAGTTGCTCAATACCTTTAGCTATTAAATTATCTAAATGAAATTTTTATAAAACTTGCGCATGCGTAGCTAAAAATTATTTAATAAAAGTGCTCATATTTCGTAAGATATTTAACATTTTTGCATTCTGATTGCTGTATGCTGTGTCTGATTTAATATGCCATATTTCTTAAAAACGGCTTTGCACTAGGTCGAATAACCTACGTGTTATAATTTAAAAAGAGGAAATTCTTTTGCATTTTTTTTTAAGAAACCGTTATACCTTCATGAATATATGTGGTAGCCTCTTAAAATATCATACAGATAATGAGAAAAATCTTCTTAATCACATACTACAGTCAAAACGCATTTAAAGTATTACTTTTTATAGGGTGATCCAAAATAATTTGATATTGGTTTATTTTTTTACTGGTCCTTTTTTTCTTTTCAGGGCACAACTTTTGCTGAAAAATATGAGGTATAACTTGTTCTTTACACTACTAAAGTTTCAAGATGATTCTTAAGGAATTTTTATAAATATTTGACAAAATGTCTAAATTCGAAATTGTCCAAATACTTATTGGTTCATAGTGTATTTAATTCTTGTTTTTCGAACTCGATATAGCTGCCAAGTTTTTTAATTTATTCCGGAATGTTGTTAGTCCCGCCCCTTTTTCACACCGTAATACTTTTAGAGTAATTTTCTTAATATTTAATCGTAATTATATATTGAAGAAAATTTTTCTACAAAGATGTGGAAAAAGGGAGGGGCTAAGAACATTCCGGAATAAATTAAAAAACTTGGCAGCTATGACTCGACTTCTTTCTATAATAACTCAAATAAAAACGTAGAAATTACACTTGAAATATGGTTTTCAAAAAAAAATCCGTTTTCAAAGTAAAAATTAAACAAATAAATAATATTTCCAGTAATTTCTTTAATATAACTTTCAAGAATAATTAACATTTTCATAAACTTTATACGTATTTCGCGAAAATGTTTCTGTAGTGCTCTTATATAATAATTAAAGATGTCAAAATTATGTTTAACCTTTTAACTAAAAAAATTTTGAAAAGTGAATTTCCTTGTAATATTTGAAATTCGATGCTTAAATTGAGCTTGACTTGGAAAAATACTTTTTTCCCCAACTTAAATATGTATAGAAAAAAATTATATTACAGTCTGACGTACCTCACAAGCCTTTTCACTTGTTTTACTTACTGAATTTGAGATAGTAAGCAACTATTAAAACCTATTACACCTCCATTTTAAAATTATAAGAGGATCACGTTCTATGTTTAAAATTAATTTGAATTAATATGTGTATCAGGGATGAGATTCGAGTTTTTCTTCTCATGCAGAAATCTTTATGGTATTTTACTGCAGATTTTTTAATTAAATAGCATAATGAATAAATATAAACATTTTTATCTTTTTTTTTTTTTTTTTTAACCTTTTTAAACTGAACGCCATTAACAGAGCTCCAGTTTTTTTTTTTTTTTTTTTTTTTAATGTTTCATAAGAGTAGCATAAGAAAGGTTAATCAATATAGTCGCTATATCCCGAAGATTGAAAACACTTTTCTCATAATCAAAAAAATTTCATTAATTTCGTATTGATAATGTGTGAAAAAGATGAGAAAATTTCTTCGATACAGGTTTTCCTAAGAAAAAAAAATTCTTATCCATATTTGTACTAACTATACGGTTTGTGGTATGGGTGTTACTATAACATCCGTATCAAAACAACGGGTCAAAAAAAGAAAAAAAATGCATAACGATCGTTTAAATATTCCCAGTTGTGAATACCTGGTAACACCCTTTAAGACATTCAAAGAAAACACGCGAAGAAAATAGATATATCTGAGGTCAATGTACTAATACACAAAGCTACTTGAGGAAACCGAAGTAAATACTATATTCATGAAAGTGTGAATTTCAATCTACTAGCACATGAGATACTTCAAATACATTATACAGCATATGCATTAAAATATGCTGCATAATGCTTTTAGTATCTACGATGCTTGATATCTTCACGAGACCCTCTTTCTCACACTTGTTAAAATTATTGATTCCCCATCAGCGAGAAAGAATTAAACTGTTCAGCATGTACTATTCTATCGAAGTCTGCAGTCTGGCAGTTTTTATGGTATTAAAGATTTCTTTTCCTTTCTAATATTTTTTCCCGCCACATAAAAAACGCCAAGCAGAACGAATCTTATTTTGAAAGAAGATTTTTCTTTGAGAAAATTAATATATTATGCGTATTACATTGACTGCAATAAACAAATTATATTTTAAAAAATACAATACTAGAATTGTTTATAGTCCCCATTATTACTTATTGAGCTGTTAAAGAACTGAAATTGTTCATTTCAAAATGCATTTTATTTTGAGTTTTTTTTTTTTTTTTTTTTTTTTTTAAATAAGCATATGTTAAAACTTAAATGAGTTATTATTATTATTATTTATTTATTCATTTTTTGGTTAATTGTAATGCTGAACAAAACATAGAATTTTGATAAATAAGAATGTTTTAAACTTTTAAAAATGACTCAATATAATATAATTTCAAAAATTGAAACATTTGACAATTTTCAGAGCAAATGCAAAATAAAATCTAGTTATTTGAAAAGAAAATGTTTAAATAACGTATATACCTAAAATGCATGTAGAGAGTAAGTTTATTTCACTGAATTCAAATATGCGTTTAATTCATGCATTCTTTATATAAAATAAAATCTGGGTCTAAAAAAATGTTTACCGATGGCAATATCAATAAATTTATAGTCTAAAAAATATCATTTGTATAGCATGCACATCTTTTTTGTATACATTTTATTGATAGTACATAAATTTTGAAATATTACGCACGCTCTCTCAAAATTAGTTTTTTCAGTATTTTCCTTCCTTGATTTTTAAGAGTTATATAGTTTACATTTCTGAAATTTATGTGCAGACTATGTTTTAAATTACAGTATGGTTATATAAGTTTTGTAAATTTAAATTTTAGTATATTTTCTCTATATTATTCATTGGTTTACTAACTGAAAAAACATCAGTGAATTTTTGTACTATTTTTTAGGAAATTATATTACTGTAGAGAGAAAGGTTTAAATGAAAGGGCAATGATCGAAAGGAATTAGCATAACAATTCATCAAATTCGTCACATCTATATAATTCTGTGAAAAAATCCATGCCTAGGATTTTTATTTCTAAATCATGAAAATTTTATAAGATTTTAAATGAATGTATAATTTGACATTCAATACAGTCTATCTATTATCCCAGAAAAAATAAGTAATATTATTGTAAAAGATTTTTCTTAGCAAAAGATTTGAAAATTGGAGTGTTTTTGTATCAATTGAAAATACATAAAGTTATACTTCAAAACATGGTATATTTTTCTGAACAGCAGTTTCTTTTAAATGATATCAATCTGAAAGCACACTGTGATTAGAATTTCAACTTTTCAAGTTAAAGCAATAAAATGTATAACAGTATAATTTAATATTGCTGACATGAAATTTTTTTTAACTTATTTATTTTCAAGAACTGTAATTTTTCCAAGAAAATCTGCAAAATAAAATTTAAAAGTGGTGTATCGCTTCTTAATATAATAACATACCGTGATTTTATAGGGTAAAGAATTGTCAATATTAGTCTTTTTGGCAAAATCGACAAACATTCCCTATTCCCTTATATACATAATTCCATTCCGTGATTTTCTTTTAATATATTCAAGCATGTTTACATAACATAATGTACCGCAATTTCAAATCAAAAATATACTTTAGAAATATACTTCAAAAATCAATACGCTTTAAGCCGTTAAAAAATGAGAAGATATATTTAGAAAACAATATTGAGATAATACCACTTTTATTTATCAAACAATATATTTGTTTTAAATGTCACTACATGAAGTTGTTTTTGCACCAGTGTGGCTAGTTCATATTACTCTATATATTATCCTAAAAAACTAATAAATCGAAATTTATCCAGTTTTTGGATGCACACGCCATGTTTTCATGCTGCCGTTCAATTTAAACAACATATGTATATTTTTTTTTTTCCTTTTCTGTCTTCAAAAGTACCTTTTATTTACTCAAAACACATTCAGTTACAATATCGATTACGGTACTTTAAAAAGTATTCATCTTATAAAGTACGCATCATAATTTATTTTTAGAATAAATACACATTTCTATTCCAGTTTATGCTGACAAGTCTTTAAAAGTCTGCACTTTTTTTTTTTTTTTTTTTTTTTTTTTTTTAAATACCAAATAGCGAATTCCGCTATGAAACGTTGAATGCAAATGTTTGTCAATTAACTTTTTCTGTATTTATACATACATTTATTGATCTAGTCCACATGGTTTGAAACTAAACAAAAAAGGCTTTAAATGAAAAAAACGACAATTATAGTTCTAAACAATCAAAGTACAACAAACATCATACTTATTTTTTTTTCTCCACACGCCTTAGTATTCATTGTTTGACACTTTAAAGAAATATAATTTTAATTTCAAAAGAGAGAAACTATTAACTTTCAAAAGATGATTTTCTGTTTTCTTTGTATTAAAGCATTAATTTAACTGATATGGCTCAGCGCTTTCTAGAAGTCAACATTCCTCGTAATTTTAATATGTTGAAGACATCTGCTAAATGTTTTATCATAAATGAATAGAATAATAGATTCCCAATCCTTTTATTTTATTTTATTTTATTTTATTTTATTTTATTTTTATTTATTTATTTATTTATTCCTTTTTTGTTATAATATGTATAGTGTATTTTGAAATTTCTTTCTACAAATAAATCCGAATATTCTTTCACAACATATTGTTTGTAAAATTATAAATACTATGTTGTTTATAATAACATCGATGACATATTTGGAATATATTTATTATAGATTATGGATAAGAATATATTTTAATGAGAAGTTATGTTGCTATTAGAAAATATATATTCCCATCTTCAACAATGAAAACATTTTATTATTATTATTATTATTATTATTATTATTATTATTATTATTTATATCTGAATTCTAAAAGCATTGGGAGAAATTTATTATACAAAGAATTTTGAAAAATGTAGAAAATTAAATAGGGATGGTACACACACATTCATATATTGTTTTCAGCGTAAAATACCACAGTTAATAGCTACTTATTTAGCTAGACATGAAGAACTTCTCATATTAAATCAAATCATAAGTTTTGTTCACAACTCGAAGAATAATTAAGATAATGTGACGGTCATTTCACCATATTTACCTAATTTAAGGAAAATGTAATGCATTACCGGAAGGGCTGGAACAACACTGTCATTTTATAAGTGAAACCTCAAATAGAGCCAGCCTATTTACATGAATTAATTATATCATTGAATATACCTGTGTTGCAGATGATAACATTTTAAATGTAATATTTCGTTACACAATTTACCTTTTCTTTTGAGAAACACCTTGTATACAACGTATTAACAAAAGTATACATCTTCTGAAGCGAAAGATATTTAGCCTATAGTACTTGACTCATCAGATATTTTGTATTATTTCCTTTATATCCTTATATTATCAAATAATAATAATAATAATAATAATAATAATAATAATAAGCATGAATTTTAAAATGAAACAGGAAATAAACTCAAACCTTTCTAAATTAAAACTAATGCTAATTTAATATAATAAAGCATTTAGACGCCATCGCACTTTAAATAAATTCAGCTCATATATCATAATTACAAAGATGATTGGTGATTTGTCCCCATATTTTCCGCTCGAAAATTTGGTCACTTTAGTCTAAAACAGCATTAGAGTTTATGTTAATTACACAGGTCTACATCTAAAATTTTGATTTGATAATTTGGGCTGATTTTTATGTTTTTTGGTGTGCTGAAGCTAGTTTTTCTTTATCACTTACAGATCTTTGCCAGTACCGGACGTCTACCGACACAATTTTTTCCATGACACTTAATTATATAATAACTTTTATGATATGTCTCCATGATTATTTATAATTAAGCATAGAAATATACTAGATACAACCGTAAATGAAGAAATTGCATCGGTAAACACCTTGTATTGACAAAAATCTACACGGGATAGAAGGAAACTGACTTCATTTTCGGTTTCAACAAACCAAAAATCATATGTAACAGCTAAAATTATCAAATCAAATTTTGCCAACATTATTTTTGTAGACCTGTGTTATTAATTTTCTGCTGTATAATACTTTTATATTTGTATCATTTGTTTGTTTTTTTCCATGCCACAACGTGCATAAATTTTATTATCGGAAATTTTCGGGCATTTGATACCTTGCAATTCCCGTTTATCTCGACCAATTAAGATACTACTATATATGGAGGGTGTCCCCAAAGTCCGTTCTCATCCATTTAAGTGTTGAACGGCTGCATCTATTGTTACAAAAGTGGTGTCTAAATATAATAAAGAGGCTATGCACTTAATTGCACTATTAGATACAACTGCTAGAGCGTCACTTGGTGGAAATAGCGGAGTTAGCGTTCCTATCTCGAAATCGGTATGAGTAAAGGAGAAAAAAGTTAATGAAATGTTGTATAGCTTCATCGATTTAGTAGGAAAAGATATCTCCTCGACCTGAGTACTAAAAACAGAACATTTAAAATGTGCATTTGTTTGTCTGTGTTATCGTACACTGTGGTGTGATAAAACATTCTTAGAAAGAAAAAAAGATACATTTAATTTGATGTTCACATTTTTGTCCGTCAGCTGCAATGTGCATTTGGACGCTTGTTTGAACTTCACATTGCAAACGCGTCACGTGCTACGCTACAATGTGTGCAAAATTAATTTGAAACAAGAGTCCAGATTTGCATTGTAGCTGTCAGATACAAGTTTGACCATCGAAAATAAAGATATTTGCTGATGAATAGTTGGCTTTTTCTTTCTTAGATCGTTTCGACACGTCAACGTGTAGGAAAATGCGAACAAATAACAAAGTTACGTTTTAATCGTTATGTTTTTAGCATTCAGATCTATGAAGTTTCTTTTCCTGTTAAATCGATGATGTCATACATCTTTTTAATTCACTTTGTTACTATATCGTGTACCATTTTCGAGAAAGGAAAGCTTACTCCGCCGTTTTCCACCAGATGACGCTGAAAGCGGACGCAATTATAGAGACCATAATATGGGGTATCTATGCATCTAATAGAGCTATAACGCATTTAATAGAGATTGCGCCAGGGATGTTACTGGCTGTCAGTTTAGACACTGGCTGGGGAAACAAGGTTGTTTTCTACATTTCGGATTATTAGTGTTTTGATGGTTTTACTTATATTTGGATCGAAATTTGAAAATGGTAATTAATTGCTTGGCATACGGGTGTATTTATCGTTACAAAAAGGACCGTAATATTGTTTTCCAATTTCCATTGTAGACCTACTGCTTATTCTATAATTTTTGGAAAACGTTTTCAGGCCAGAAAAATTTTATTACTGTCATTATTATTATTAGTATTATTATTATTATTATATTGCTTAATCCAGCATAAGAGTTGAAAATTTCTCCGTATAAATCATCTGAAGATTATTTTCTTCCAGTTTAAAATAATATATTATAACATTTTTATTTACTGCTTGCGATTGGCTATATCAAAAAATTAAAAATATTCAATTTAATTACATACAATAAGTACGAAGCTTTATTATATTATTAGCAGGCTTTTCCCGCTTCGCTGGTCACTATATTTAAAGGAAACTCTTTTTTCTATATAGCTTTATAAAAATAAAATAAATAAAATACTGAAATTGCTCAAAAGCTAGCTTCATGTCCCTGCTGCCTTCAGCAGCTTTTTGGTCATCGGGCTCCTGTCCCTATTACCTGCGACAATGGTTTACGAATAGACTTCCATTTAGATGCTTATTAAATAACAGTTTCGAAATACATAGTATCGAAAAAATTGAAGCATCCCTTTTATATTTGAATCCCAGTTACATATGAACAACACGGTACGTGGTGGACATAATATTTGCTTTTACGTTATTTCTGATGTTTATTTTGTTTATCCGATCAAACATAAACTGACAGCAATTTCACGCCAAATATTACAATATGCTATGACCGACTACGCCTGTCGCATGAGACAATTTTTTGTGGTTATATATAATTCATGGTTTGTAAACCTGATCATAGTACAGCCTTAATATAGTTCTCCATGGCGACTTTTGAATTTTTGTCACCATTTTAAACTTAATTCCTTGTAACAATAAGCTATGAGCGCTATTTCTGCCGTATTTTAGACAACTAATCTTTTTTATGGTTTTATATATTTCCGATTAAACATATTTTTATTTTTATTTATTTATTTAAATATTAATTTGAATTAATCAAATATTTCTGTTCGACAACCTGCAATTGTAGTCACACACAGAGGCTCATTTATTTGTATGATGATAAATTAGCATAGTGATTAGTACACAAAAAAATAATCTGGTGTGTCACTCACACGACTTTCTCTTACCTTGAAATTTAATACTATAAATACGAATTGGAGATTAAGGAATAAGATAACGAGTACTGTTATGCAAACGTATGTTATAACAATTCACATTAGGCTTCAGAACAACTTTATTTGACAAATGATTCTGTATGAGGGGGACTACCACCCCCCTCAACCTCCCCCCCCCCGTTTCATTATTGTACCTACAATTATATACAACTCAAATCTGTTATTAACTTCAAAAATTCACTTAAAATTATCCAGACAACTTCCACACGCAGCATTCCTTGAAACTTATCAATCATTATCAAACTTTTTAGTAATAAACGTATTAACTTCAAAATGCAACATTTGAATCGACTGAAATTATTTGTTTTTAAGTTACTCTGAGAGACACAGGCAAATATCAATCGTTAAAAATTTGACTTCGGTATTCATGAAGCCTCAAAACGTCTAAATATACAAAAAACCAAGCGATGAATATTTAGCTTAAAAAAATACATTATTTACCGTATGACTATTAGAAATTAATTTCAAATTCTGGTCAGCTTTCCTGGACATGGTAAAATATTATCGTAAAGCACTTTCACTAACAATAAAAAAGAATGTTATGGCTTAAATATTGTCATCCCTGTATACCTTCTGAAGGTTACGGACACACCACATGGTACACATAAATATAATCCTATATTAATAACACACGCCACAACTGAAATACAGTGTCATAAATTTTCAAGCATTGTTGCACTATAATCTACTTATTTTGTGTAGCCCTGTAAACCAACAGTGATAGATTTCAATATCATATTCTATATGTGAAACATGTTTTTACGCATATAAAAAATATATATTCATTTCATCTGGTTTAGTGCAGTCTATAGATGTTAAACTCTACTTACCAGGAATTTCCCCCATAGACGTAATATAATTGAATTATCTTGGGTGTCCCTGTACACGAACCATTTGCTTCATCTCAACGAAAAGTATAGTGTAGCATCCCTATGTGATACGCATTTAGTGTATCAAGTTTAAAGTTTCTGCTTTAATTTGTTTTTCAGATATGGTGATAACAGACAGACCAACCGCTAAAAACATGATTTTTGGATTCAGGGAACCTCAAAACGTGAAAATATAACAAAAACTCAATTACGAAAATTTGACCCAAAAACAATACTTTCTCTGCCTTATGGGTAAGAGAAAGTAATAAATAAATAGGTAAACATTATCGTGCTGCAACAACTTTATTATGTCACTCCACTGGCGGCTTTTGAATTTTTACCGTCATATTAGCGATAGATTTCTTTCTTTTCTTTCTTTTTTTTTTTTTCGTGAAAAGGGGAAGACTATTTTGCTAATACTTTTATCAGACACGTTTACGTTTATATATAATAATCCTTCATATTCCGTTTTATATTTTTAATGGTTTTTAGGTTTAAAATAGTGCTTGCTGAAATAAATTTGCTATTTTTAAAACTGCATTTCTCTATAAAGTTTCTATAAAAATAAATCATTTATGTGACTACTATTTAGGTTTAATATTTTGTTTTGTAATACTATATATATATATATATATTTTTTTTTTTTTTTTTTTTTTGATGCGCTACTTAGATTACAATGGCTGTTGCTATATTAAACTTCTTGTCGAAAAACATTCGGTGTACTTCAACACCAAAATTAAAAAAATCGCCCAGGAGGAACTATTAATGAAACTGATAAAAGAAAAATATGGTTCATAGAGTTAAAAGAAAAAAAAAAACGTTATGCAGTCGAATGTAACGTCATAGGCAGTTTTTTTAATAACAACTTCACAGTAAAAATAAAAATATAAAAAACAGTAGTTAAAAAAAAAAAAAAAAGAGAAGAAGAAGAAGAAGATTTTAGAACAACATTATATTAGCATCATAAAATATATTAGCACTTTATCAATGTGTGTAAATTTTTTAAAGTGATAATGACGTCAATTTTTGTGAGATGCATAATATAATTTTTCATCGTTCCCGTTTAAGTAAATGTATTTTTTTTTTTTTTCTGTTGAAAAAAAAATGAGCTCGTAATTTGTTTTGGTAACAATTAAATTATGGATAAAATTTAAATGGCTAATTTATCAGAAATTAGGATGTTATTATTTTCACATTTTATTTAATTAAAAGGAATCTTATCAGAAATTCGAAAATCGGGCTTCGAGGTGCATCAGGAGAGGTCATTACGAACCTCCATGCAAATTTGTGTAGCTCTGCGATCAGCCGTTTTCCTAAAAAGCTCTGGACATACATACACAATGACACACACACACAAACAAACATCTTATTTTATTATATATATAGACAATATAATTCTGTATATTTCAAGAATGATAAAAAATAATTAAATTCATCTAAATTTCATCATATAATAATATCTAAGCTAGGTATCAGTTATGTAATAGCATTAATTACCTGTTTAAGTTAATAATTTACACACTTAATTTGCTGATATTATGCTAAAAATGTAATAGTAGTAATTTATAATATGTATACAAAAAACTGATCCATTAGGTAAATATAACTTTTAATTTTTCTTTATACATTTTTTTTTTTTTTTTTTTAAGGTTGAATATAAGTCTTCAACATATTTTGAGAGCTGAAAATCTTTATTTGCATGCGTGTGATCTCAGACCGCCATGTTAGAAAATCAGCTATTTTGCCAGCCAGCAAAGCAAGTTGTAGCGTTTGTTTGCAAAAAGGCGTAAGCTCTATAGCATGTAGCCACTTTACTATAGCTAGACACCACTTTTATGACAATAGCTGCAGTCATTTAGCAATTAAACGGGTAAGAACGGATTTTATAGAGGACCTTGTATATATATATATATATATATATATATATATATATATATAATATATATACAATTTTTTTATGTTTACAACAATATGTCAAATAATAATGTCCTAGACATTTTTTAAAAATTAAAACAATTTCAGCATATTTTTATTTATAATATGCACATTTTCCTGCGAAATTAAACGCCTGTAAAAGAAAACTCCAATAAATGAAATAAGAACTTTAGAAATTTTATATTACAATGGAGATACAATTATATTAAATATTTTATGAAATCTAGGCATTTATTTAAAATATTTTAATTGTACATGAAAAAAAAAATTCCCCCAATCTAATAGCCAAATAAACAAGATGACTTATACTCAAAGTCTTGTCATAAATCGCAAAAATTCAGAAAGATATACGAAAAAGACCAAGATGTTTTTCAGTATCTAAAGATTTTTTTTTCTTTAAGGGGACATTAGCAAATAGCTGTTTTCATTGTAAATGAATGGATAATTACACTTGAATAAATAGAGACATATGAATGATTTCAATACACATGCACCTTTATAAATGAAGAAAAGTTTGCCATATATATTGTAATAAATTTTATTTTACACGAAATAGTTTTCAAGATTTCCTAAATTAACACTTTTTACATAAAGAATTGTCAGTTATTTAGTTTAGCGAAACTATCCATTGACTTACAAGAAAAACAGCTATTTGCAGATGTTCCCTTAATAATAATAAAAATAAATAATTTTATTCAATAACTGAGAAAGGCCTGAGTTTTTTGCATGTAACTTTTTTAATACTTTCGATATCTGGCAAGGATTTTAGTATGAGTTAACTGATAGTTTTAGCTATCAAGTTAAGCAAAAAAAAAAAAAAAAGTTATATATCGCATATCATTCACATTTCATAAAATATTTAATAATTTAGAATTCTGGTTGCAGTATATCAATTTTAAAGTGATTTTTAAATGTATGTGATTGTATGGTTAATAATTTTCATTGAAAACTCTACACATTATAAATTAAAAATTTGCTAAATTTTTGTATTAAGTTCCTAAAAAATGCATATAATTGTTTAATCAGACATGATATTGTTAAGCAAATTCTTGAAAAATTTGTACAGGGGTCTATATTAACATTTTCTACATTTACATTTCCTTTCCCTCTTTTGATGATACAGGGTGATTGCAAATAGTATATTTTACTTAATATGTTGTCAACCTCCAATTTATTGCCAGAACACGATCTCCACTGAAAAACATGAGAACGATCCTGTTTTTTACACACGCAAAATATAAAACCATCGCATTAAGTGGAACATAGTTAAACTGAAAGAAAAAAAAAAAAAAAATAATAAAAGTTCGTTTTAAGATTTTGCATAGATTTTGAGCAGGTGTGCATATACTAATGGTCTTTCTGAATATTAAAAATGAGAAATTTTTAATTAACAAAATTTACGTAGAAGAGGGGTGTCATATAAAAGTTTTAAAACTGCAATGTATATATGTATATATAATAGTCTTCTTTCCTACCTTATTTGGATTTTTTTTTTTTTTCAAATAACACTCTAATCTAATAGATAAAGAAATAAAGTAAATTTCAATATTTTTAGGACACCCTGTATATACAATAAAAGTATTATTCTAAGTTCAGATATCAGAAAATTTAACATTTCTACTATTTATTTACAAAACTTAATGAATGTTATTGTTGTTTTCATAATCTAAAAAATGCTAACTTTATATGAAATATCAGTTTAACATTTTTTATTTCGTAATAAAAAGATAGTTTACCTAAACTATTTAGTATTAGGAAAAGAATTTAGGCATTCTTTGCGCTGAGCTTCTAAATGCTTTTCGTGAATTATAAATTTTGCAAAAAGTGATTGAATTTTTTAGTAAAAAAAAACTGTCTTCGAGGGGGGAAGAAGAGGGGATAGATTTGTAATATTATTTATTATTATGCTTTTGGTATTTAGACTATTTCCATAGCACTTTTATTTCTCATTTGTGTAAAAGTAATTGCTTAATAAAAACTTTTTAAATATAAACTTTGTAAATTATTTCTAGAAATATACGAATATAAATTTAAATATTCTTAAATGTGGATACACATACATACATACGTACATACATAGATACATACAGATACGTATATGTGTGTACACTACCTTCCAATAAGTATTTGGACACTTTCGAATTTAAACGTTTTGTCAAATATCTAGAAAAATTCTGCAGTAATTATCTTTAAACTTTAGGAATATAAAAAACATGGTATACCTAATATATTTCAGCAAAAGTTTTATCCTCAAGAGGAAAAGAGGACCATTAAAAATTAAACAAAAGTCCAAATGTTTTGGATCACCCTGTAAAAAGTAATACTTGAAATGCGATTTTGCAGTAGCATGTGATTTTGAAGATTCTTCTAATTATCTGTAAAAAAATTTATGAGGCTACCACATACATTCGTGGAGATATAACGGTTTCTTTAAAAAATTGAAAAATAAAGAAGTCCACTTTTTTTAATTCTAACACGTAGGGTATTAGATCCAGTGCAAAGCCATTTTTAGGAAACTTGGCATACTACACTAAACACAGAATATTGCAGTTAGAATGCAAAAATATTAAATATCTTAGGAAATATGGGTATTTTTACTAAATAATTTTTAACTACGTATGAGCAAGCTTTAAAAAATCCCATTTGCATAATTTAATAGTCAAAAGTATTGAGCTACTTATATGAAAGCCTCCAACAAATTCGTGTACATTAAAAAAGTTACGTGAGATAGAATTGATAGGAATCCAGTTCCTCGCAAAATAAAAGCTAAACTATAAAGGGTTCTACTCACATTTTTATTTTGATTTTATCAAGGCTCATTGGTAATGCAGTGTTCCCTGAGTGGAAATAAATATGGAAAGAACCCCCCTATCATCTTCTGCTTTTTTTTTTTTTTTTTTTTTTTTTTTTGTGAGGGAGAGAGAAACTGAAACTCTGTTCATTATATAACTCATGCCGATATTTGTTTTGGGTTTTCGTACAAGTGGTTCAATAGTTTTGGCTATTAACTTATGAAAATGAATTTTTTTTTAAACTTGCGCATGCGTAGTTAATGATTATTTAGTAAATGTTTAATATTTTTTCATTCTAATTGCAGTATGCTGTGTCTAATAAAATGTACTCCGCGATGTTTCCTAAAAATGGCTTTGCACTGGGTTTAATACCTTATGCGTTATAATTAAAAAAGTGGAAATTTTTTGCATTTTTTTTAAACATTATATCTCAACGAATATATGTGGTAGCTTCATAAAAATTTATTCAGGTGATTAGAATAATCCTCAAAATCACATGCTACAGCAAAAACGCATTTTAAGCATCACTTTTTACAGGATGATCGAAACATTATGACTTTTGTTTGATTTCTTACTGGTCCTCTTTTCCTCTTCGGGACAAAACTTTTGCCGAAATATATGAGGTATATATAACATGTTCAATATTCTCCCAAAAATTCAAGATAATTCTTGCAGAATGTTTCTAGATATTTGACAAAATGTCTAAATTCGAAAGTGTTCAAATACTTAATGGTAGATAGTGTGTATCTAAGGTGGCCTAAAAAGATTTAAACGTGATTGAATTTTTGACTTACTAGCAGGGGATCAGCGCTGTCGCTTTTTTGGATAGCACAATTTTTATAAAGCAATATCCGTATTATTCCATCTAGGACAACTACAGTAAACGGTTATTAAACTTTTCTATTAAAAAAAATATATATATATTATTAAAAAAAGTCACTGCACCGACCCCTATAGAAATAAGTGGGAATTAAAACTGAAAATATGCTAAAAATAAGGTATGGATAAATTATGAAAGAAGACCAATTTACTTAAAAAACTGGTGAAAAATAAATGCGTCCTGATTCAACAAATTTGCATGAGAGATCGTTTAAAAAATTTAAAAATTATGACTTTTTTTAAACTAACGGTTGGATTTTTTTTTTTTTTTTTTTTTTTTTTTCAGGAATTAATCTTATTCCCTAGCTTTTTTTTTTAATTGCCTAATAATTTTTTTCTAATGAATAAAGAATTAAAGCGCGTATCAATCTTTTGCCACACCTTATATAATTATTGTATAATTTTCTCAATAAACTGGTCCTGAAGAAAACCTAGAAATTTCTTTGAAGTTTTAATAGATAAATAAATAAAATCTTCAAGCGATTAAAAGGCAATGAAAGCTTTCAGATGATTAGTCAAAGTGTTAAATTGTTCTATAGCACTATAAGAAAATATAATAAATTGCCCGTTTCAGTATGAATCTTGATGAAGTAAGGAACACTTTAATATAATTCGTACCTCGGTTACTAAACTTTGTTATTTTTTAAAGAAAATAGATAAAGAATTAAGATAAAAGAAAAAAATCGAGCGAAAAATAAAACCTTTCTATCTTCCCTTTTTTTTACAAACAGCTGTAGCATTTTCAAGGAAATCGCTAATCTTATATACGGTATGGCAGTAGTTTATTTACATTTTTACAGAATTTTAAATAACAATAAAATGAAAGGAATGCACACAAATGCATGTGAAAATTGCAAAGATGTTTTTTCTGATGCTCGAAGAGAGATACAGAAATACGTATGATTCGCCTTGTAATATATTACTTTTTTGGCATCTTAAATCGGTGCATGGTGTCGTTTCTTTTTCTCGAATAACATGCAGTTAAAGGCAGCCTCTTATTTTATCTCATTTCTCAAAAGTAAAGCTGGTGATTATAGAACATTATAATTATATCACACATTTCATAAAGCATATAATAAATTTGTTTCACAGATAGCGGAAAAATTATTAATAATTTTACTTACTTTTTACACAGTCATAGATGCATACATAAATATATATAAATATATATAAATATTTGTATGTGTATATCTGAACGTGTTTTGTGTAGCTTTATCTCGGCATAATAATAAGCATTACAGATTTAAAATTCTTTTTATAAATTTACTGTATTATTCTTTTTGAAATGATATTTTAGGTTTGAATAGACGCGATATATATATATATATATATATATATATATATGTTACACTGGTTATTAGTACATAGTTGTTTGTTATTAAGTGTAAAATTTGATTTCGAGCATAACGTAACAGAATGACTCCAATATTTAACGCATTTCTAAAAGTGGTATGATATTCTAATTAATGTGAAAAAAGATATTTTAGCTAACTATTAAAATGCCTTTCAATTTTCTTTTATACATAATGAAGTAAAATCTGCAGGAAAAGGAAAATTCATTAAACTAAGTGAAGTAGAGGTACTAAATGCGTAAAAGACCTTAATTCGAACACTTTCCAAATAAGACTGTTGGACAAAAAGCCTTAGAAAAACGAGCACTGGAGGATTGGTGTTGAAAAACAAAAAAAAAAAAAAAAAGAAAAAAAATTATAAACACTATAAATTGCAAAAAAACTCGTAACAATTGTTTCGGGTCGAAATAAGACCATGACTATTCGTCTGGAGAACAAAGTCGGTAAGTGTGCATCAAAGTAAATGGCAACGAACAGCAACACATAAAGGTTAAATATTGATATTTATTTGATTTTCAGTTTTATTTATTTTAGCTTTTCACTTGCTTCCATTTTGTGCGCTTCTGTTTTGTTTGCTGCACTCGTGCCTACCTTATTCGCCTGACGAACGATGATGGTTTTATTTCAACCCGAAACAAATATTGCTAAGTCATTTAAATTTAAGTTGTTTATACAAATATTTCTCTTTTGTATAGAAGAAGCTTATTTATTCTTACCTTTTTCAAAAATAAATTGTTCAAGCACATTAATATTATAACCATATTTTCGAAGTTAACTGTTTAATTATAATACTGAAAATATTTGAAAATTATTTTTTTGTAGTGTCTGCCACATGACCATGACAAAGAAGACCCCGAACAATTGTTATTCCTACGTTCGAATTCAAAGGATTGATTTCAATGGAGATTCAAAAAACTTTATCTTTTGTCTGCTTATCCTATTGAGTTTAATAAATTATAAACGAATTTTTTACGGAAAAGAAGAGACGTAATATTTCTCATTGTTTTCTGTTTCTGGTTTTTATATCTGATTTTACACAAAATATTTTTTCATTCGTCATACCCAGTGTTTTAGTGCCTCAGTTCATTTTCATGACAAAAACGACAGTTACACTTATTGATTCAGGGTTGTACTCTGTGACATATAAGAAAATTTTCAGAAACGTAAAAAGTAAATATAGAAAACTATCTAGTAGGATAGTGCTAAAAAAATTTTAACGGGAAAATTCATAATGTTTCAAATAATTATCAAACCACATTTATATAAAAAGTTTTACTTAAGTTTAAGTTTTGAGAATCAACCACTAAAAATCACATTAATGGATCAAAATCATTTTTGAAGATAGTTTAAATTTTTTCAAATACTTTTAAAGTATTATATAATTTTATTCAATCTGATAATTTTTTTTTTAATTGTATATATTTTTCCTTTCACATAAAATATTTTTTAATTATATTATATTAATGCGAATAATTTTAATTTATTTTTATATGTGTTCGACATTCTAGGCGAGACCATAAATATGAAGGAAAATGTTTTCGTTAAAATATGAAATTTTCTAGTGTATATTTAACTCTCTAAATTAGAGCAATAAAATTAGAGAGAGTAATCTTTGATAAGTGCTTAGTGTTGTCGTATTTATTACAACAATTTAACAATTGCATAAACTTATCAATGTTTTCCTTGACATTCTTAGAATTAAAATAAAAAACATTTGTCTATAATCATTTATATGTATACATGGAGAGAGAGAGAGGGAGGGAGAAAAAAAAAGAGAGTTGCCGCTGCTAACATTTTACACCACTCTTTTTGATTTTTTTTTTTTTTCTGTTTTATTGAATCGCATAAACATCGTATAAGGATTTGTGATTTAGGAACAGTGGTGGAGAACGTTGTGGGCAACGGAAACTCTCTCTCTCTCTCTCTCTCTCTCTCTATATATATATATATATATATAGATTGTATATGTGTGTGTGTGTGTATGTGTTATGCTTGTAATGCTTTTATTACTCTTCTTTATGTTTTGTATTCTTATCGGAATTATTTTAAAGTGAGTTTTTTTTTATTTTTTTCAAATAAATTAAAATATTTAAAAAAAAAATTAATTAAGTTAACTATAGTTACCAAATTGGTATTTGTGGGTTTTTGCGGCGAATCACTCATATGTTTATTTCTTGTTCTCATTCTTATTTTTATCACAAAACAAAACGATATACATATATTGATAAACTGATAACAAATGAAAAACAATCCCAAATTTCTACTAATTAGTTTTAATGCTTACTAAATAATTAATCATTTATATGCCATTTCATATACATAAATGATTGTAAACAAATATTGTATATGAATATATATATATAGGAGAAATAATATTACTCTTTTGAATTTAAAATAATTGCATATCATCTTCATGATTCATTATACACGAAGAATATTATATTGCACATATTTTGAATCAATTATATATAAGCACTGTGGTTCAAAACAATACTAATCATGCACCTTGGATGTTAATTCTGCCGAAAAATGAAAATCAACATACACAGACATATATTCAAACAATAATAGTTATAATAAAATTGTATTAATAAGGATGACCAGGTATCGACAAACAACTTCTTTGTTTACATAAGCCTTTTGTTTACAGAACTGCACGATTAGCTTGATTTTGATGAAACTATAATCTAACTGAAACACGATTCGAAGTCATAAAACAAAAGTTTAATTTCTTATGACACTAAAATTAGAATATAAACCTTAAACTTCTCTCTTCTAGTCATAGCGAAAGAGTGTTAAAATTAGCAGATAAATTGTAGGGGTGATAACCTCTTTAATGTAGTCTTATTGAGTGAAATGTAAATACCCTAACAATAGTTGCCTGGCATTTAAAAAAAAAATAAAGAAAGAATATTAAGAATGTAGTTATGCAGTATTTTAAAGTTAAATGTAGTGCATAAACGTTGAAAGACTTTGTGTATTAATAAATTAAATTTTGTGCGTCCTTTCTGCAAAAGAGCTATTTCAAGTAGATTTTCATAAAATAAGAAAATGCTAATGTTTAAAAATAATATGAAATAATAGCAGCACCTTTTCTTTGTTAAAATCGATCTACAGAAAATTTGCCCTTTGAAATTCAGGAAGGAATAACAAAATAGTCGTTCTTTATAGAGATCATTGACGATTTTGGATAAAGGCGGAAGTAGCGGACGAAAGTATGCGACGGGTTTCGTTTAGATGAACAAAGAAAAAATAAATTATTTGAATTTATATTGAGGTAAAGAAGAAGGTGTAAATAAATAAATAAATAAATAATTTTATGACTTACCTTGCATAAAGTTTAAATATGCTGAGAACGGCCACTTCAGAGTGCGCGCGTTATACATTTGCAACACCGATATGGATGAATTTTCACCGAATTTGCGTTTATATAAATCCTTGCAGATTTGAAAAATGGGGGTCGCATTACAGGCCCCCGCACTATTTCTTTCACACGCTGCTTCAAGGGGTGGGAGTGTTGTGGGGACGGGCTTACTGTCCTTTTCGCAAGCTGATCTCCGTCCCTGTGTGTGTGTGTATGTGCGCCGTTCCACTGCAGGGGGAAAGTGTGCGCCACTGTCTCCCCACCACATAAGAGCGCCCTCGCACGGGAGAGGGATCCACCCGCATCGATCAGCCAGGGCTTGTTTGAAAATGCGCTTGCCCAGAACAACGCGGGGCGCATTCAAAGGAGTTCACGAAACCGGATTGCTTTTTTGAATAATCCGCGAAAGGGACGTTCCATTTTTCATTGGATATCGTATGATCCTGTTAAACAAAATAAGAAAAGCATATATTTGAAGAAAATCAATATGCAAAATATATTTTTAAAATTTTATGTGATTTTCTGCTGTGTTTTACCTATCAAATTGATTAAATGGCAGCAAAAGACTTCTTAAATATCTGGGTTTTTTTTTTTTTATATATCAGTGGGAATCAATGCGTGACAGTTCTTTCTACAATATCACTTAAAAATCAGAATTATTATTATTATTATTATTATTATTACTATCACACATTTGATTGTATGAAACTTGACACCTTTTTATTGAAAAAAAAAAATCATCTGAAGCTATATTTTTATTCTGATATTTAATTTTTAAAATATTAATATTATATTATTACAGGAGATTTTAGTCTAATGAAAGAAGCAAAGTACCGCAAATTCATTCATAAAATATATCAAATATGTGTTTCCATTTTCTATAAATTACTATTTCTAGTTTCAACTTGACAGCTTTCTTGATTTTTGAGATAAACAAAAGTACAAATTTCATGACCTTCGTACTGTTATTTTGACTATTGTTATTAACTTCTTAAATTGTAACCAAAAATTGAAGGTTCGTACATTGAAAAAAAAAAATCACTTTATATACATTACTTTTTTACTTTTACTTTTTCTCTTCTTTTGATAAGCGGACACAAGGTATTATTATTATTATTATTTTACAATTTCATAAAAATGAAGTATGTGATGCTCGGAAAATAGAACAGTAGTTAAAGCAATTTCTTTCATATTTTGGTAAATTCAATTATTAAACTGTTTTTGGATTAAAAATATTTTAATTCTAAATCTAAATCTAACTTCCAAGTGAGTCATTACTGGAAAATTGTTGTAAAAATTTTAGAATCACAACCACGTCAACACTCTTTCTTTGCATATTTATTATAAATGCATTTTTTGTATCCTTCAAGAAAGAAATTTTAATACATATAATATAAATCGAAGAATTGAAAGCATGATTGGTAAGAGTATCTATTGAATTACGGTTTAAATGTGCTCTGTTAATATAGTTTCAAATTGTATAAAATAAAATACTACGAACTTACTCACAGATCTACATTTAAAAGCTTAAATCTATAGTAAATAAATTTAGTGAATCTCCAAGCTTTCTGCTATTGCGAACAGGTTCTTGTCTCGGCGATAAAATAAGATTTAAAAAATAAATAGTGAATTTAGTGACTTTTATAGCGGCTAAGTCTCTTGCTTTTCGCATGCCACTATATATTTATAAAAGATTTTGGGTTATTTAAAGCTCAATTTCTATAATTAATTAACATTCTGTTAACTATAAAGAAGAAATGGTATGCAAAAAGCGGGAGACTTGGCAGCTATGGATTTCCCTTTTATGGTTTACCGTTGTTTTTATATCGTTTAAATTTCCTTGATAAATTATTTTATTTCTCTTAAATATGTTTACTGTTATTTAGTTTATATATTTTTGAGATTTTGGTTAAATTTAGTTAATTATTAAAATCGCGTTTCAATGTATATTTTTGCAGTTATTTTCCAGTCATAGATCTTGGAACATAAATCTTATCTCATCGTAAGTAACCCGATAAAATAGTTTTGCTCTTTAAATATGAAACTGGTGTAAAACAATTTATACTTGCAAAACTTGGTATTAGATCGAAAATTAATTGACTTAAAAATATCAACATCATATTGCCATACATTCGGCAAAAGAAAAGCATTAGTCTTTTACGTATTACGATACAATAGTTTTGACGCATAATTTAATAGTATAATTCAATTAAACTAAGGACTGTATATCAGATATTAAGAGTAGAATTTTGTAGAAATAGATTTCAGAATATGAAGATTTGGACTGATATAACTAGATGGTTAGAAGATATATTGTTTCAAAGCAAAATATCTTTTTACTTTTTAATAGTTTTCAAAATAATTGGTTTCTGTTATTTATATGTACTTCGTTACTGACTAATCAAAATGCCTTTTTAAAAGTATATTATCTTGGAATATGCGAATCAAATGAAATCGAACCGGTAAATTCAACATACAAAGAAATATAAATATATTGGATATAATTAAGGTTAACTTTATTTGTATTAAAGATAACATAATTACATTTCTAAAAAGGATAGGCTTACCAGCAACCGAGAGGCTCTGTCCTCAAAAGTGATAGACGTGAGGTGTGGGATTCGATTCTAGTTCGCGTTCGTCGGCATAGCCGTTCGGATTTTTCCGTGGTTTTCTCCAAAATTTTGTTAAATACTGGCTAGGACCCCTTAAAAGATCCCTCCACGGAGGACAAATCCCCCCCCCCCCCAATGCAGTCAATCGGCCTTAATCCTAATACCAATACGCTAATAATGATAATTGATATAAACCTGTAGTCGTTTATAAATTTATGAAACTTCATATTAAAAGATACCAATGGAATCGATTTATATTTCCATTAAATTTTAAGTCAATAATATTTTTTTTTAACTCATAATTGGAATTACGCAGTAATGCATTATCTCATAATCGATTACATGTCAGAAAATTAAATTTTAATGGTAATCCGCAATTTTATTAATTTGTAATTAATGACTGTTTAGTTTTGGTTACAGGATTCAGTCAAGAATTGCAGTTTAGGAGAAAAGTGAATAAATTTACAGATAGAGCGTAAGAAGGTAAATCTTAATTTAAGAAATTATTTTATTTTATTTTAACGCTACCGTATATTTTCAGTGATCAAATTTTCTTAATATTTGTTTAAATTACTAGTTGTGCGCAAACTAAAACTGCATAAAATACAAAAATATGATATTAAGTTGCTATTTTCTCTCTTTCTTGAGAAAAGCAATAAGGAAAGAAAAGAAAAGAAAAGAAAACATATTTTTCGACAATTTCGATATAAAAATAAATATAAATATTTCCTCCGTGTTAAGTTTAAAATGCTTTTACACATTAATCACAAAATGTACTATAAAAAATAAACAAATTAAAAATATTCTGTGTTTCTCGACAAATTAAGGATATTTTAATATTATTTATAAAGATGAAATATAGTTTGAGATTTAAACAATATTTTTCATAACTATTTTCCATAGAAAGTTTTTTGTTGTTTTGAACTAAATCATTTTGCATTTAAAATCTGTGCATTATATTTGTTTACAGACCTGCATCTTCATTAAAGTAAAAGTAAAGTTTTTTTTTTTTTTTTTATAAAAGTTTAAATCCAAAAGAAGTCTGCTAACTAAGGTTTTTAGTTTTTTTTTTGTTAAAATATTTTCACTGCTATAATAAAATATTAGCTCTAAACTGTTATATAAAAGAATTTTTAGTGATGCTTATTCAAAATTTGTTATATAAGTTTAAAACAGAGATTTTTGATAAATTTTAATATTATTTTCTATATTTAATAAATAATCACTATAAACTCAAGTAAAATCTGAAATCTATCGAATAAACAACATTGCTTAAACAATCCAAAAAATTATTAAACTTAATATATTTGTTCAAACATGTGTAAAAGAAATGTTCAGATGAAATTCAGTTATGGAGAACCAGTAAATAGAAAGCCAACTATTCGAAATCTTTTTGTAACACGTAATTTCCTTAAATAAGCTGCAGTAAAATTACGGTCAAAGCCCGGCATCAGAGATTCCAGACAAAGCCCGTAAAAAAACATTTAGATAATGAATGGTGTATCACTACTAATTGTACGTTGTGATGAAACATACAACCAACCTGTAAAAAAAGTAGTATGGACCGTAAAATTAGAGTTTTTCGCATACTTTTAATGTTGAATATTGTTAACGTTCAAATTGTGCATAAAAATTGTTTTCTTTTAAAACTATTTTAAAATCTAAATTTGCTAATTTTGACAAAATTAAAAAGTCAGTAAATTCTCATATTGGAAAAACGAAAGCCTATATATATATATATATATATATATATATATATAAACTACGATACTGATTTTTGAGAAAAAAAAAATCTATTTTTAAAAATCCTTTTTATCCATAAACACTAGAACTAAAGAGGTAGTCTTACTTCAAGGCTCTCATTAGAGGAAAATAATGGGTGAGAATTTCTCACCCTTCTTCAAAAACAAAATGAAACTTTTGAAAACTATGTGAGAAATCTGAAAATTAATCGAGACCCCCAAATAAACTTTGAATAATAATAATAATCTTTTACATGGACACAGAGAATATGTATTTCCAATTAATACGATTTTTTTCATGGTTTTCGACCTTTATGGTTTCTGTAGCTGTAGTGGGTACAAAGCAGAAATAACTAGAGACTAATTCTTACTCATCCAAACAGGACCGATTTCAAACTGTGTTTATGAAGTGTTAAGCGTATTTGCACTTTTTAGAACAGCAGAAGAATTTTTTTTTTTTTTTTTTTTTTTTTTTTTTGCTGTATTCCATTGAAGGGAGGAAGGAGTGCAGTATTTCGAGAGCAGAACCTGTTATATTTTGATAAAACAGTTTTGTTTTTTAACAGTGAAGATTATACATAATAATCATAAGACTTATTTTCAAATGGCTAAATACGTATTCATCTAATATTGAAATAAAGTTTATTGTAAAATTTGCATTGTGGAAACATTAAAATTTTCCGTTTTCTAAGGCTTAACTAAAGGTTTAAGAGCAATTAGAATACTGTATATATATAAAAAAAAAATACATTTAGTGGATAAAATAACTATTAGGTTGTAGTTTGTGATTTACAAATCTGGTTTCAAATCAAGAAACTACTTTAGCTTTCTCTTTTAATGTTTTCGTTTCAATACACAAAGAAAATCAGTTTCATCAATATCAATTATTCAATTTCATTCAGATGGAAATTCTTTGAATTAAATTAAGAAAACAATAGCTTATTAAAACCAATTGATGTTTCTGTGTGTTATGCGTGCATAATTAAACACTTTCAATCAGTATAAATAACAATCATAGTTTCAGTTTGAAAATGGAAGCGATCTCTTATGGCGTCACTGAAGTGATAGCATTTGAAGGGATTTACCCGTAACAAAATGGTTTGGTGGGAGAAAAGAGTAATCTGCTTAGATTAACTGCTTTTTCTCGTAAAAATTCCAAAATTATACTTTCAAAACATCAATTTACGGGCTACAACCGTTCAGCTAGCAAAACGGTCATTTCCCGTAAAATTATACGGTCAATTTCTAAATTATTCTTTCAAAACGTTAATTTACGGATTATGACCGTTTAGGTAACAAAACGGTCTTTCCCCTAAAATTATATGGTCAAATACCGCGATTTTACTTTTTTTTTTTTTTTTTTTTTTTTTTTTTTACAGCGTATATCAACTTGAATGTAAATTTAGAACTATATTAATAAAACAATGGAGGAATTTTGTGTAAATGTAATAACAGTGTTTTTTTTATTATTTTACATTATAAAATAGGATTAGTTTTTATTTATTTATTTATTTATTTTTTAACATCAAAACTCATTAGGCCAGGATCTTCAAGTGAAAGTGCATTCAAAAACCCCTACGAACATTCATGTCTGAAATATAAAATTAGTAAGGAAAAAATTGTTATCAGATTTCAAGGTTTTTATGTATTTATTTATTTAAGAAAGAAAAACAAATTGTTTGGAGTTGTAAATATGTAAGTAAGGTGTAAGTATATGCAAATAATACTGGCAGTCTTTACCCGGAGAGATACTTTTCTTTCTGAAGTATCTTGCATTTATAGTTTAAAGGGAGAATGGAAAAGCCGTAGTGACTTATATAACATTTTAAATAAGAATAAATAAATAAGAGAATTTGACGCTATAAACAATTAAATGTTTTATTAGTAATGAAAAAAAATTATTATATTCAAGGTTTTTATTTATTTATTTAAGAAAGAAAAGAAGGAAACAAAAATATTGTTTGGAGCTTATTAAGTATATGTAAATAATACTGGCCAGTCTTTACCCGGAGAGATACTTTTCTTTCTGAAGTATCTTGTATTTATAGTTTAAAGGGAGAACGGAAAAGCCGTAGAGTGACTGGTATAATATTTTAAATAAGAATAAATAAATAAGAGAATTTCACGCTATAAACAATTAAATGTTTTATACTATTATAAGGGATATTTTAAGAAGTTAATTTTATATATTACGAACTTACATTAAAAATTTTTATTAATGGTTTACGAACTTTGATCAAGCAGATACTTATGGAAAGAACCTTTTTTTTTTACTGTAAAACATCCAATACGCAAGTTTGTTTGGCAAATAAATCATAGTTCTTTAAAAAGGTTGCTTTCCTTTAAAATAAAAACAGCGTGTTCTTTTTTTTTTTTTTTTTTTTTTAATGATATAATTTTTATTATTTGATTTAATCAAGCGCCTTTATTGAAATTCTGCTTTTAATTATGTTTTAAATATATGTATATATAACCTATATAATTTTAATTACGTTCAACATGTATTATCGACGTTCCATCACTAAATCCTTTTATTTAGTGATTGCATAATTAAATGAGCTTTTTAATTTTAAAATAATAATTTATTTTTTAAACCTACTTTATTAAATTTTATAAGTTTTCAATCATATTACGTGAACAAATAATGACTGATTCAGATTTAAGATTTGGTGGAATTCTCTTTAATACATCTATATATAGTTAAAAATGTATGCATTATTTTCAACAAGTTTATAACCTATAACATAATGATTGTTCTCACAACCTGTACAAATCAAAAAAGTTTATTTCGAAAAGTTTTCCATATTTAACCAAACAATAGACGAGTTTGCTATGTTGTTAAGCATACAATAGATTTCGATGTGATTACTTTGTGGATCTTAGGGTAAAGAGAGACACAGAATAATGTTCAGGGGACTTTCGGAGATTTGAATCGTAGGACGCATTAACATAACACTATAAATAGACGATGATCGATATGGTTAGATATATGGATAGATATGTGTTTCTGGGAGATACTCCGCAAATCTTCTGATTTTATTACGCTTTTGACTCATTTTTCAAAAAGAAAATTCTTCCTTCACATTTTTTTAAATACATTTTCCTTACGAAATTGACCGGAATTAAATCACATAATTTACTCTTATTTAACTTCATATATATAGCTGTATATATACAGTTAATACGCACACGCATATATATAAACTCGAATATTTTTCAATAACATGAATTTACAAGTTTTGAAGTCAGTTTTTCTAAATATAATTTTTAACTCTAGATCGAATCAGTTTTATTCGTATAGGATTTTCTTCCTGAAGCTTAAAGCGTAAAATTTCTATAATCTGTTGAATTAATATTTTTATATAATGATTTAAAAACCCATTTACTGAAATATTTCTAAGAATTGTCAGAATTGTCTTATATGAATCCAGACATTTTTAAAATATTGCTTTCTAAAAATAAATACCTTCGTTCTATTTCTTTTAGAAATAAAAGATAAAAGATAATAGAAATTAAATGAAGCATATTTGAATAAAACAGAAGGAACCTAGGCTTTAAAGAATGCTACGGCAATAAGGAAGCTCGTTTAAAAGTTTTTTAATGAGCCATTGTAGAGTTGTAATTAGTTACATTTCACAAATATAATTATATACAAGACAAGCAAAAAAGTAAATATTCTGAAATTTGTTCTAATAGGATAGATTGAGTAAAATGCCATAGTTTTTGTTTCAATTTTTGTAAAATCACGTGTTGGTTTTATTTATTATTAATTGAAATCGTATTTAAACTGATACTTTTTAGCGAAAAAAAATGAACATATTTTTAACTTAGATAAAAAATATTATAAATATCTGTTAAAAAAAAAAAAATAAAAAAAAAAAAAAAAATCCGTGAACACTTTTGTTTCGGCGAATCGGACCCTAGTGCAGTCAATCGGCCTTAATACCCACAATCCAATACAATACAATCTTTAAAGGATCAATTGCTACACGCTAAAATGTCGACAATTTTCATAACAATAACATTACGGGCTCTATCTACAGGCTGAATATTCATTAAATAAAATGCATTCGTCAACAAGAACCTACTTATGACTTTAAGAAATGACTTTCTATACGTAAAAATCTCGACAATTTTCATAACACTATCATTACGGGCTCTATACCTACGGCCTGGATGTTCATTAAATTAAATGCATTCATCGACTAGAACCTGCTTAAGTATTTAAGCATAACTTTCTACACGAAGACATGTTTCCAACTTTCACAACACTATCATTACTGGCTCTATCATTAGCTTCTTTTGAAATCTCTATGATGGTAGGTCGCATATATAATGGCCAAAACATTTGTATTTTTGGTTATTATGAATATAATTTTCCTAAATATCTCCAAATCGGAAAGTCACAGAAAATCCAAAAAGGGAGGTGCGTAACTAGCAGTGTAACAAAGCTATATACTAATTTTCAACTTCCTACGTCCAACCGTTTTTGAGTTATGCGAGATACACACACACATACTTACATACAGACGTCACCAAAATTCGTGTAAAGTCGTTGATATCTCTGAAACGGGAGCTCGTATTTAAACTATAGTTTAAGGTGTACAACCAGACATCATGAAAGTATCACATATAAATTTTCAACATTCTACGATCATTCGTTTTTGAGCTATGCGAAATACAAAATCCATTTCGCAAATCGGGATTACTACACATCCTTTGAAACCTTTGGACGGCCCCTGCCTGCCTGGGCTCGGCCAATCCTAACGGGTTGGATGAAGTCCACCGGAGCGAATAAATCGCCAGATCACCGCATGGAAGCTGCTGGGCAGCAATGTAACTAGAACGCCAAAGCTCAGAAATTGCAGGGTATCGACTTCTGCTTTGGACACACAGGTCGATTTGTACACCACACCCTCCAAGATAGCCACGGTGGAAACGCACAGACACGCTCCAGGATGTTAAAGAATTTGGAATAAGTGCACTTACTAGCTGAGAGTCGAAATAACCGGAATTATACAAAATTAAAACAATTTTGAATTTAGGCAGGAAGGTAGAAAAAAAAAAAAAAAAAAACCGGGGGTGCCGCTAAAGTTAGTAGTGCACACAATAATTAAAGCCGAAAGAGGAGGCCATTTGAAAAGGGGAAGGGGACAACACTTAAGACTTGAGAAAAACAAGCTGAACGAGAAAGGAACAATGAGATTATTAAAAAAAAAAAAATGATTAAGTGAAGCCACTGGGGGATGGAAGATAGTTTTGGGCGCATAGCAAAAATTTTAAAGTTTTTGAAGTGGCAAGGCCTAAATAATCCTAATTGGGAGGAAAATTACTATGCGCAGGGAGGCCGAATGGAGAAGAGAAAGAGGGACCATCGCAATTTTGATCCACCACGGAGGGATGGTACCCCGCGATGGTAGCCCGATGACTGCTAAACGACCCAATCGAGCGCTTGACGGTGCAGCACAGATTAACGAGGACCAGACACCGCCACACCCTCGTAAAAGAATAAAAGAAAAAAAATAGAATTAAAAAAATAAATAAATAAAATAAATAATAATAAAAAAATAAAAATGATATATATATACCCAGCAAAACTTATACTGGCGGGCTCGTTATGGCCTACTGCTGGCATCCTGCACTTGCCATCAGTTGCCGGTTGCCCCATATAACTCCAGCAGCGGGCCTTTTATGGCTGCCAGCAGTGATGGAAGCCTAAAGTAAAATGGTCGGTGGCCCAGAGGTGGCACAAACACAGATGGCCTTATGCAGGCTATCACCACACGGCCAACCTCATGTTTTTCATGTTGTGGCCACAAATTATTATGCCATAACCAATTTGTATGCATAGAGGGCGCTGTGATTCTTTTTCTGTTCATTTGAAATTCCCTCGCTTTCCGCCATTTCATACGAAGTTGTTGTTCGTTAATGTAGTCTGCGGGTGCGTCTTCGAGGTTGAAAATCTTGTAAAAAGAATATATGAGTAAGTAATTCCATTATTAATTTGTTTTTGTATTATTTTTTAAATACTATTTTTTTAAAATGTTTCACTCTAAAGCCATTGTTATAACAAAAGGATTTCTAGAAATATGTAACAATTATCCAGTTAATCCGTTTTAGTAAATTATGATAGTCGCTAACCTTCTAGTATTTTATCATTGTTATTATTATTTTAATTGATTTAATAAAATAAAAATTATGGATTTTATTATATATATTTATATTATATGGACGGGAGAAAGTTATTAGAACAATTATAACTATTTATAGTTTATGTTTTATTTATTTTTTCTTCCTTCAGTGTAGTTAAGAAGAAAGCATTAGATTCGGGAAAATTTTCGACATCCGGTTTTCGATAGATTTTGCACGTTTTGGGTTGTTCTCATGAACATAATTTGAAAAATTGTCTGTCTGTCTCTTTGTGTGCGCTCAAAAATTTATGAAAGTGATAGTAGCCTAAAAAGTTTACTTCTTCCGCTTTTTTTCCCTTTAATGTACAAACATTGCTTCCTCCACCCCTGAGGGAGAAGTATATCAGATAGAGTAAATTTCCAATATGAGGGCTTGGGGACAAAATCTCTCGGGACAAAATATCGTAGACGTAAATGAATACAAAGTAAAAAGAGTTGGTAATTATTAGTAATGATGTATAAAATTTCATGACAACACATACCTTAGTCAGAGCACTGACATTCTGAAAAACCTACAATAAATTTTTTTATAAATTTTACTTAAAGAAGTTTAAAAACTACATTTATTTATTTTTTGTCAGAATTAGTCATAATGAATTCAATCGTGCTTATTAATTTTAAAACTTTTAATTCAAGTTTGTGAACAGTGTTCAGCTTTAATGTCAGCAATGATGTACACGATTTTTAAAATGTATTTTGAATAGTGAAAAGCAAAAGATAGAATAACTTAAAAATAAACATAGATAAAATAATGAAACTCAACTCTATGATTTATTTATTTATTTATTTTAATTAATTAATTAATATTTATAAGGCCCTGTGGCCCCCTCCAGAGATCACGCGTGACACAAAATCAAATTTTCAAATAGATCCTACTATTTTTTTGACGCGAGGTTTTGTCCGGCGAGATTTTGTCCCGCGATATTATGTCCGGATCCCAATATGAGTATTTTTGAAAAAAAATTCGTTAATATCTTTAAACGAACGTTATATTATACATCTGTGATATTTTAAAGCAAATTTATTGATTTTATTATTTTTAACAAAAACTAGTATGTTGTGGCACCACAAAACATGCTTTTATATTTTTTATTATGTAAATTTGCGTAGTGCAAATAATTTGTTAAAATCATTTTCCTGAATGCATGGAAACGATTTTCATTTTAGAACAGTGTTCTCAATAATAATAATAATAATAATAATAAATGAATTTTGTGCCAACTTCTGAAAAAATGACTTTTTCTTCTTCTTCTTCTTCTTTTTTTTTTTTTTTTTTTTTTAAATAATTTATAACTTTGTTTTAATTTACCACAAATTTAATTCAGTCATTTACTTGAAAGTTATTGATGAGTTTCTTTTGAAAAATATCACCACTGAAAATTTGAAGGGCGAGCGATTCCTCAACTTATACAAAAAAAGTTTCCTGGTTAGTTGTTAACAAGTGAAATTGTTTTTCTTGAATTTTTGCATGCGTGAGAAATCCTACACACTAAATCAGAACAGAAAGCCATCTGTACTTCTTTCATAAAACAACAACAAAATGTAACTGATAATTGCTGCGTCAGCGTTGGTTGGGCTACTGGGCAGAGAGGAGATTTATTTATTCAGATAACGAGGAACTGTGTTCAGAAAATAAAATAAAAAAAGAAGAAAAATTAGTTAATTCATCAATTATTTTTAAATGAAAATTATTATAAGTATACAACTAAAAGTTTGTAGGTGTAATATATGTCACTATCGCATGAAATGTATGAAGATTCATGGAGTCCTTCTATTTTTTACGGGCCTATAAATAAGTATATTTATTTATTAACAGCTTATAGATTCAAACTATTTGAAGTACGCTATTAAACAAATTCTTCAATAACATATTGATTTCTATCTGAAATTATGCTAGGATTTGTGTCAACTAATTATTAATATTATTATTCATTTCCATAATCCGAATACCGTAGATAATGAAAGCATTGTTCGGTCAAAAATTTTGATATCGAGTTTTCACCTGATTTACATATTTTAAGGTCTCGTGAGTCAGAAAAGTGTTTTTTGGCAATTGGTCTGTGTGTCTGTGTATCTGTATTGTATATATGTGTATATGTTTCTGGAAATTTTCTGATTATCATATCTACAAAACTAATAAAGAACGACGAACTTCTGATTAAGACAGGTATAGTGTACAGATGATTTTTCCAACTTTTGTTGAAAACTGGAAATCTCAAAAACTGGCGATTTTCTTCAAATTTATATATTTGTTTTGGATGTCCTTTTGTACTTGTTAGTTCAGGGAAATTGATAAACGACCTATAAAAATACACAAATTTTTTAAGTCTCACAAGTGCTTTCTCTTAAAAACAGCTTTATGGATTTTCTTCAAAATCGCTATATTAATTCCTTTTTAGATATCATTTCGTATGCAATTGTTAATTTATGGTGAACAGATCAGTTTACTAAGTTTTGGTGAAAATTATCAGTGGGACAGTGAGCCGATATCTCAAAAACGACTTTAACTTTCTTCAAATTTGCTACATAAACCCCTTTTTACTCGCTCTTTAGCATGTAATACTTGCTTAATACAGGAAAATTGACAAAAGTACTTATTAGGTGGAAGCAATTGCAAATCTAGGAAATGAGTGTTTCAAAAAATTGATCTAACGATTTTTTTTTTTTTTTTTTTTTTTTTTTTTTAATTCGCTATGTAAACTCCTTTTGTTATATCTTCATGACGCATGTACCAGTTTGCTTTGACAGGAAAATTATTAGATGTGTAAATTCATAAATCATTTTTATGTTTTCTGACCACTTTATTTAACAACAGCAACAACAATAATAATAATAAAATATAACAGGGGTAAAATATGTGTAGTAATAACTGATAAAATTCATGCAGATTACTATTATTATTATTATTATTTTAATGTGGGTCGGGTTGTCTGAACTTATTTTACTGTTGTCGGAACTATTCAAATTTTATTATCTAATAATTTTCTTGATAATCGCGAAACCCCACTATTGGAAAGAAATTTTGTAGCCTAAAATATTCTTATACATCCATTTATTCAACTTTTTATGCATTAAAAAATATATGAACATAGGAATTTTGATATTAACAAAATGACACAAAAAACGACACTTTTAAAAACTTGAATTTTTTGCATTTCAAACACACGTCTATCTCTAATCTTCGCTTTATGGTAAACGTAGTTTTTAACTCGGTTATCGACCTCAAGGTTTTGAAGACAAACTGTTTTTAAGCTACTACATTTCGTTGATGACATTATGCTGAACTTGTAGTCAATTTATCTTTTCCTGATGATGGGTCAAGCTTAATTATTTTGAGTGGAAACGACTGGTGTGTTGTTTCATAATCTATAAAATTAACTTACTTTTTTCCTTCTTCAGCACTAATTTTCCTGTCATTTTACTAAATATTCTCTAAAACCTTTCTAGCATAATTTATTTTAATAAATTTAAAAAAAAAAAAAAAAAAAAAAAAAAAAACTTATCTAAAACAAACAAGAGAGAGACAGATTTTAAAACATATACTTATTGCAGCAAAAAATGTAATGAAGAGCTGGTGTTGAAAAAAGTAAATAAAGAACTTTGTAAATTTAATTTACAAAGTTGTAAAATACATTAATAATAATAATTAATTTTAAAAAAAAAGTTTCAGGTCGAAATGATTCCACGACCATTCATTATGTGAATAAAATAGGCACGAGTGAAGTAGTTATAAATGGCGAAGTATTGCTCTTTCATACATTTTGAAATATGACTAACTATTATTAAAATAAACAAACCAAAATGAAATATTAAAAACTGGAAGTGATATTTAAACTTTTCAAAAACATAATTGCCCCATGGGATTGAAATAGTGCTAATGGCATATCTTAATACTATCTTCGGCGTGAAATTGCTGACAGAATTTTTGAGAAATGAATACATAAATATAGAATAATTATATTAATATTATTATATATTTTAATTATATTAATCATATTATAAATTTATAATATAATAAATTTATTCTAAATATAAATTTAATATAATAGAGCGAGGGATAGGAAAACTATTTTATGTAACTAAATTCTCTGATACATGGTACCAAAACTAAGATGTTTAATAGATGCTGAGTTATAGTAAAACTGTAGTTCTTGAATAATAGTAGCATCGCCTGACTACCGATAAACACACAAATTGAACCTGTCGGATAAGGCTCTATCAAAGGCAGTGGAGACCCGGGTCGAACATTGCGCGAAAGACGAAGACGCTGCTAAAGCAGCGGAGAATCAAAACTTGGTTTTATGTGATTTCAGTGAACTTTGCTTTAGTTATTAATTTTAAAGTAATATAAAAAATATATATATATTTATCTATTGATTTTCTTTCCTTTCTTTCTTTCTTTTTTTTTTTTTTAATTCATTTAAGTGTAGGGACAAGAAAGCGAAGAAATCCTGATAGTAATAAATAGAAACATTTGTAAATAAACATAATCATTGCCCCCCCCCCCCCCCACCCCAATGAAAAAAAAAATGTATCAGTTCTTTCAGGTTGAAATAATAAAACATCCCTTCGTGAGTCTAACAAAAAGCGTGAATGCAGCAAATTATTTTTGCTGCACTCATGCCCACATTGTTTCGCCTGATGAAGAGCCTTTGGGGTATTTCGACCAGAAACAATTGCTGAATTTTTTTTTTTTTTTTTTTTTTTTTGAGTTTATGGTGTTTAGTTTTTCACAATGCTCTTTTTATAACAATTTTGGTTTCAATATTTTATAATTTTCACATGTAAAGTTACATTTATTTATATCAAATAACTTAACAAAATTGAACATATTAAAATTTGAACACTTAAAAAAAAAAAAAAAAAAACATAATCTACTTCATTCCAAAAAATGTAATGGATCATCTGAATATTTCTTATATGCTGTACTAGAAATCCTGAATTTATAGCCATGGTGTATGAATCAAATACTTGTAAATAGTATTTAAAAATGAATATGTACAAAATCAAATTAAATATTGGATGCATAGAAAAAACTGGTTGCTACCTCATCAGAAAAAAGAGAGAGAGAAAAAAAAAGAATGAAAGAAAAAGAAAAAAAGCACTAATAAAATTAAAGGTATCACCAATAAAATAATATACTAGGTATAACCAAATCACTGCTGGCCTATTAACGGCCTTCTTCACTTACCGTCTCCGGAAGTCCGAGTCAATGTTATTCTATGGGAAACTTTCTTTACAAATAACTTATTAATCAATACATATTTTAAATTCTGTTTTCACATTCAGAAAATTCCCAACTTTTAAATTGTTGGACCTTTTTTAAAGATGTATTTTTTTAATTATTAATATTTTATTTTGAAATTGCAAAATGAAAAATTTCACATATTAAAAATTCGTATTTTGCAGCTTCAAAATGAAATATAAAAAATTAAAAAAATAATTTTTTTTTTTAAATGTCCGTCAATTTAACAGTTGGGAATTTTCCGATTGTGAAAACAGAATTTAAAAATATGTATTAGTTAATAAGTTATTTGTAAAGAAAATTTCCCATAGAATAACGTTGGCTTCGGCTTCCGGTGACGGTGAGTGAAGCGGGCCCTTAATAGGAAAATATAAAGGACCAATGAAGACTGCCGGCAGTAATGTAATTTTTTATGTTTGCCACAGCTGGCCCACTGTAGGCTGCCAGCAACAACATGGAAAAACTATATTTGCCACCATATGGCCCAACACTGGCCCTCTAACAATTTCCAACCTAATGTTCGTTACCAACAGTGGCCCATTACATATTTTCATCATACTGCTAGCTGCCAGCAACAACCCATTCACCGGCCCACTAACTTATTTTTAACTTACTGCTGGCTGCCAACAATGGATCGGTTGAATACGGCCAACTGATGGCCGGCGTAACATATTCCCTGCGGCAACGTTAACTTTTGCCACCGGCGGGCCAATTGCAGCTACTGCTGGCAACCAGCACTTGGCCTCATGCTGGCCGTCATTTGAGGTTTTGCTGGGTATATATAGAATAAATACATAAATAAATTAAAGTAAGTAAGTAATTAAATTAAAAATGGTGCGGGTCAAAACTTGATGAGTACCAAAAAGAAATGTGACAGGAAATAGTTCTGGGCTTAACAAGGAAAGTATTACCCCTACAATTAAAAAAAGAAGTGCGTGTCAAAACTAGATGAGTACCAAAAAGACTAAGTTGCCGGGATTTGTATGCTGTGCGACCTGTTATGTCCTGCACTCTTGATGATATTGTACAAATCCGGTAAAGGTAATTAACATTATGGTTGCTTTTTGACACGCATTCAAACCTGTAACATTAAAAGAAGGTGTTGATTGTGATCAGAACTAGATGAGTACCAAAAAGAATAGGTTAGCTAGGAATTATTCTTTGTGATGGAATCACTATGTATGGACTAACAATAGTTAGGTCCATCGGACCTGAGAGTTTTGAGAATAAACCTGCTGAAGAAATTGACATTATGGTTGCTTTCTGATCACCGACTGCGTCAAGGAACTTGTTAGCCATTCTACATTTTATAAAAGAACTATTCTGCAAAGGTAAAAGTCAACATGGTTACTTTTTGACCACGCCATTCATACACTAATGGAAGTAATAATTAAAAAAATTAAAAAATAAATAAAAAATAAACAAACATTCATGCACAGTCATGGGCGTGGCGCGGACTTACGGGCTTATAAGCCAAAAACCGTTTACATTTTTTATTTTTATTATTTTTTTTTTTTTTTTGCATTTTTATTTATTTATATATTTTTTTTTTATATTTTTTTTTTTTTTTAATTAACTTCTTATTTCTAGATTTTCTGTTTTTATATTTTTATTTTTACGGGGACTCAGACTGTATAGGTACCCGCCGCTTTAACTTCATGGACCACGATCATGACCAAAAATAAAGAAAAAGTCCCTTGATCTAGTAAATAAAGATCTGCCAGGTCCTCTTCTTCGTCTTTTGACAGTACGTGGCTGGTTCCTGCTGCTCGAGAGTTGTTGGCTTTTGATCACTGTGAAATGTCGTCTATGTTGTTTGTGATCCAACTGACTATGTGTTTTGCCTTGTTCTGTACGTGTTTGTTGTTGGCTAGTTGTTTATACCAGAGTTGTTCATTGGCCTGTGCGGTTTTGGCCAGATGGAGGTTTTCCGTTAGCTGACAGGCTAGTAAGTAGTGTAAGGATGGTCCTAGCTCGCCACAGGCGCAATCCGGGCTCTTCTTCCTCTTAAACCGATGAAGATAGGCCGGAAATGCCCCATGGCCCGTGTATATTTGTGATAGAAGCTTGCAGCTAACTAGGGTCTTTGTGTTTACTGTTGGGTAGTAGCTGTGAGTTAGCCTGCCCGTGTCCCCGTAGTCCCACGCGAACTGCCATTGGTCCATAGTAAGTTTTTTGAGATTTTTCTTTAAGTATGAGAATTGTTTTTCTAAGTAGTATTGTTCTTTATTGTTTGCATTATCGGCGGCCAGTTTTGCTAATTTATCAGCCGCTTCATTCCCTTGTATGCCTACGCGGGCCTTAATCCATTCAATTTTGAAGCTGTTATGAGATCGAACTATTTCATTGTGGATTTTATGGATAAATTTATCGGTGGAAAATAGTTTGGATATTGCTTGGATGGCCGACATGCAGTCCGAGTGGATACTGTATGTGATACCCATTGTGTTGCTCCATTCTGCTGTCTTGAGGATTGACAGTAGTTCGGCCTGGAAGACACTGTTACACTTTCTTAGAGGCACTGACCATTCGTGAATTTTTTGGGAGTTTTTGAACTATGTATAAGGAAGTAAAAATGCATCACGTCACAATTTTTAAAGTACAAAATTTCTCACTCGTCACACAAATCATACTTAGAAATACCCTGTCAAGTTCTAATGAAACGTACTGAAAAAAATAATGAGATCACATCCATATAATAATAAGAAGCTTAACAGTAATTAAAAGAAATACCAAAAATGTATAATACATTATTTTACAGAGATAAATGTTAAAATGTTCGCGTTGCGCGTTGCGTATCACAATGTGGTTGTATAAAATTTGACACGATTTAAGAGTGCTACTTTTAGAAAATAGGAGTAACATTATTATAATTTTGTTTAAAGTACGGTTTCTGATTTAAATGCTCTCTAATATACATCAGCTATTCTTCATATCAGCAATATCATATAATGAATTTCATATTGATGATATTGCTGCACATTAGCAATATCATTAACAATTCATTTAATGAGAAAGTGTGTTTTTATTCTATGCACCCACATTCTAATGTTTAATTACATCTATTCCTTGCTCAACCAAATCGAGTATGAGAGTTGTAATGACACTGTACCACAGTGTGTTGTATTTATACCTAACATACAGATAAGTAACAAAATAAAGTGAACACTTTTGGAATTAGACATTTTATTAAATATTTAGAGAAATACTCGATGGAACTTCAGGAATGTATAGGACATGTTATACCACACATATTTTCGTGAAGGTTTTTCTTCCGAAGGTAAAAAGACCATTAACAAATTAAAGAAAAAGTATAAAATTTGAGACAAAAAAAAAATCTTTAATCCGTTGCAGATTCATCATGTTATTATCAAGGTTCTTTTAATTATCCGTATTCCTTTATATTCGAATAGCGCGTTTATTCATAGAGATATAAAGGTTTCTTTGAAAATGTATATTTTTTACATCACTGTATTGCCGTTAATTAATTTAAAATATAAATATAAATAAAACCCTTTATCGTTTTGCTTCTTTTTGCGAATATTTAAAGTTAAACTCATTCTACTGACAATATCTTTCAGATTTTCAGTGATATTTGCTTGCTTTTTTATTATTATTTAGAAATTATTGTATACATTTGTCTAATAAATTATGCAAAATAAATTTTATTAACGTTTGCACATGTGTAGTTAAACATTAATAAACAAAAAACTCTGTTTTCATCCGATATATAATATTTTTATGTTCATATTGCACTATTTTCTTTTATAATAGATCATGTCAGATTTTCTAAAAATGGCATTGCATTCGCTTGAAATACATGCATAGAGAAGATATTTTTTCTTTGTTATTAAGTAAAACTTTATATTTCCATGAATATCCATGTTATTTACGTACAAATGAATGTAGATAATTAAAAGAAGCCTCATAATCACATGCTACAAATATCTGAAACATAATATTATTAATATATATATATAGGGGATTCCAAACAATAGTTTTTTTTTTTTTTGGTTCGCTTCAAGAAAATTATTAAAAATAGCCTGCTAAATTCTTCTCTGTTAACAGGACATTAATGTAGTTTGTAATTCAAAAAGTTGTTTGAATATAAAAGTGACTTAAAAATATCTGTTTATTCTTAAGTAGTTTAAATTCGCGTCTGAATGAAAAAATCCTTTTTGAAAAGCCTCCTACTGAGACACTAAGATGAATAAATATTTTATTTTGTCACTTTATTTAAATAAACATGGATTTTTTCCAAAAAAAAAAAAAAAAAAAAAAGCATTTACCGAGCGACTAAACGAGAAATTAGAAGTAGGATTGGTATGTGTATATAAATTTATTTTCGCCGCATTAATTTATGTAAAGAATTTTTTTTTTCTTTCTGGGTGTATTCGGAATATTCTCTTAATTACAACTCATTTGGATTAAATGAGTACTAATTAAAAAACGATGTATTAGAAGAAGATTTATCAACAGTTTTAAAGTAAAAGGAAACACGGCTTGTAGAAAGATGTAAGTGTTTATTCAACATTTAATTAGCACTACAAAACACAGATTTTCAATATAATCATAGATGTAATGAAAGGGAGAATCCCTTTGTTATTGTAATAATGTGGTGTGTCACTCACACGACTTCCTGTTACCTTACATTTGAATACTATAAGATAACTAGTGTTGCATATAAGGCATAAGGATACTTTAAAAACAATTGAAAATAGTTTTAAAAACAGTTTTATTAGACATATATTTCTGTGAAAGGAGGCTAATATTCCCTGCCCCTTCCTCCCCCTTCCTCCAATTGTACAAAAGTTAAGGCTATTATTAAATTTAAAATTTTAGCTTACTTTTTAAGACAAATTTTACACACACAGTTGCTCTACACTTTCCAATTTTTAAAACATATGTACATACATTCATAAAAATTCAAGGCTATTATTGTATTAAAAATTTTATTTCACCTTTTCCGACAAACTTTACCTCCTTGAAACTTACCTCCTAAAATCTTCAGGAAAATAAACAGCTAAAACTTGATTTTCGTATTCAGTTGGACATAAAACGTGTAACTATAGAAAGAAATAAACGTTAAAATTTGAAATTCGCACTAGCATTTTGTTTACCATAGAATATGAGAAAGTAAATGTCATTCCGCAGTAGTTTTCCTGGACTTGTTAAAATTTAGTAAAGAACTTCCATTAATTACAATCAGTAGAGCGGAATGAATTCACTCAATTTTGTGTAATCCTGTATATTGCATATAAATTAAATACACACCAGTTAAATGTACTTAAGTTTAGAATACCATGAAAAACACATAACCACCTTGAAATGTAATTTCAGCAATTTCAAAGTATAGTCTTAATATATTAGAATTTTTCTGTGTAGTCTTGTAAATGAATGGTAGACTATTTCCATATCACATTCTATAATAAATATACTTTTATGTGCATAAAATATACATGTTAATTTAATTTGCTTACTGTAGTCTAAAGGTGTTAAACAATACCTATAAGAAATATCGCCCATAGACGCAATGCGTTCTTCTGTGCAAGAACGAATTCTTGATCTCAACGAAAAATTTAGTGTACTATTCTTATATAATACAGGATTAGAATACGGAGTTTGAGTTACTATTTGTTTTTCAAATATTCTGATAACAGACAGACCAACCGCTAAAATCCCGACTTTTTGCTTCAGGAGCCTCAAAACGTGTATACATAGCAAAACCTCAAATTCGAAAATTTGAACCAAAAACAATATTTTCTCTACCATTATATAAATAACAACACGTAAAAAATAAAAACTAAATATTTAAAAATTGTTTTGTTAACAAATGTTAATAGTAGAAAAATATTTAACTTTGAACAATTCTCGATTAGTTTAAGTTCAGTAATTTATAGTTTTTATGAATAAATACAAAAATGAAAATTTTCTGCGGGGTTTTTTTTTCCCCAGAAAGAACAATTACATGCAATATGAATAAACTATATATTTTTTAGAACTATTTTTTGTGCATATTATACATATATATATATATATATATATATATTAAACAATTGTCTCAGTCCTTTTAAAAACATGTTAGATATTTTTTCTCTTTTTGTTGATATTTTATTTTAACGAAAATTTGTAAATTCCATGTGTTTCATCATTTTTGCTAGAATATCGATCATAATTTAAAAATTATTACTGTTGTGTTTCTATTTTTTATATTATCTAAAAGGACCATATGTGGTGCTCTACGAATTCCACTAAGATTAATATTTGGTAGTTTTGGCGTTCATCGAGGATTTTTACTGCAAATATCATTGCTTTTGTAAGATACATCAATTGCGCTTCGAAAATAATACTTTTTTTTTTCTTTTTTTAAAACTTTTAATGTTACAAATATCAAAACAAAATACAAGCCAAAAATTCTAAAGATTAACTAGAAAGCAAATGGCTTATGTATAATACTTACTCAAAGTTTAACGCGACTCGTTTAAACTCATTTCATCTTCATCTTCAATTGAGTCACGAAGGCTAATATTTATTGAGAAATTATAAGAGAATAAACTACTTTTTGACAGGTTTATAAGACAATCCCCTATTTATCGATAAATATGCCATTTATTGACAAGTGAGGAATTATCAATTCTAGGCAGTTTTTTTTCAGGAGAAACAAGAAATATATTTCATCATATGAGGAACATAATTAATTATTATGTTTATTATTAATTAACATATTAATTACACATGAAAAATATTTTTTTCAATACAAACAGTAAAATGGTATGGAAATAACAACAAAAAGTAATATGCACCGACATGCAAATCGCTGATGGATGTTTTGTAAAGCTTATATATAAATTGACGAAGTCTTAAATTTCCTCCAGAAATGTGTATCATTATTAAATAGCTTTGCCTAACGAATGACAGTATTCTCCCTCTTCGAGCATCTCTGCTTCAGAATACTTCAAAATTAGAATCTATAATGAATGAATATCCCAGCTTTTCCACCACATTTAAACCCGAATGTGCCTCGTGGGACATTTTATGTTGCAAAATTAAAATCTGACTTATTGTACGATGAACCTTTGAGAGGTGAATTCACTTTTCAACATTTTGACGCATAATTTTACAAAACTTGATAAAAATCTTGATTAAAATTTTTTTTAAAATTGTTTAGCTATTTGTTTTTATAGATTATTGATTCTTGTCAGAAATTACTATGCGCTATTAATTAAAAAACTTTAAATAATCTTCCACAATTTTTGTCATATTGGAAATTCATAAATTTAGTGCCAAAACTAACCAGCTGTCTATTATGACAGACTGTGTAAATTAGTGCTTTGGCCTAAATTCGTATTAATCACATTTTGGAAAATAACAGATTAAAAATATTATGAAATAAATGTTAAGATTTATTGTAATATTCAACATTCACCTCGATAGTTGATTAACAGCTGGAAACTCTGTCTAATGCTCAAAATATATTAATTTATTACCTGACTTTCAGTCTAGATGAAGCTCAATCGACATTTTGATGGCTCATTACGCATTTCACTGAAACTTTAGCACTTAGCAGGCAGTCGAAGTCAGTTGTCGCAATTTAAAGAAATAACCATTTATGACATTAATTGGTTGAAGTGGATGTGAGCGATTTAACGTCGCATTACAGCTACGCAGCAGACAATATATGTCGGACTGGGCTTCTTCCTAGGGGTGGTCCGGTGACGCCATCACAGTTTTGATCCTCTGCTGAGGGGATGGCTCCGGCTCTAATACAGAGCCCACAATCATTTGATTATGAGCTCGACGCTCTACCTTGGCTCATGATATTAATCGAAGCCTTAACGGTTGATAAATTACTAAAAATAAAATAATTTCAACGTAGAAAGCAACAAAAATAAAATATAAAGCAATATAGAAGAATAATTAGCTATATAGAAGATTTCAGTTTCTCTAGTATTGAACATACCAGTGACGATGTACTCACTGCTACCAAATCTTCAATCTTCTATATTGCTTATTATTTATTGGGGCTTTCTATGCTGTGACCTTTTTACTTCTATTAATAAAAAAACATTTAATTACATCGTTGTCTTTACTGGATCTACAAATAACTGATTTATTCTTTATATATGTCAGTAGTTAAATGTATAATTACGTTTACAGAAATAAGTGATTAATAATTCATTCATTGTATGAATGAATTGTCAATTTTAATCGGATGTCTGTCTGAAAGAGTCGTTAATTTAATCATTATGTTATATGAATCAATAATTAAATAGAACAGCCAAGTAGGGAAGCGTGGGGCTGGTTGTAACAGTTTTTAGAAAATTAAATATATTTTAAAATGCATTTACGTTTTCCTGTTTATAATTGCTGTTTTACATAGCATGCATATTCATCTATCATCTATCATATATATATATATATATATATATATATATGTAAACTTTCGTTAATTTTGCTAATTGTAGCAAAAAAAATATTTTTCAAAATTATTTGCCTGTTACAATTTGCCCTAGATTTGGCGCAAATTGTAACAGTTATGAGGGGAATAGTAATAATAAGAAATGACTATATTTCAAAATGTTTTTGCTATCAATCATTTATCAGTTCAATGAAATTGGCAATAAATGAGTAATATTAAATTATATCTTCTTGATATAGTAACAATGAATTATATCAAATGGATTATAGTAAAATAAAGAGAAAATTAAATATCTAATCAATATAGAAATCATTTTTTGTCAGAACTGAAGTTAATACACGACAAAGATATATTGTTCATTTTTCCTCTCACACATTTAATGTGTGCCCACATTTTGCAAATTAAGCATCATACCCATTCTTCTGTGATATTCCTCAGAGAGGCTATAGCAGCGGTCATAGTCAACGCCATTTTTTTTTTTTTTTTTTTTTTTTTTTTTAAGGACATTTTTAGGAATGAGTAAATTCCTCCTTTTTCACCACCACTTTTTTTCTTAGAGAAATTCTTATTGCATTTATAAAGTAATATGTCCTGATTAAACAGGATAGAAATTACTGTATAAAAATAGTGGTAGCAAAAAAGACATAAATGTTCATTTATAAAAGTGTCCTGAAAAAAAAAAAAAAAAAAAAAAAATTGGTGACTACGATCCTTGGCTGTAGGCATCTCCAGAAGCTAAGTAAAACCATTCCTTTGATTCATAATTTATATCTGGAGTTAAAATCATTTTATTTATATTTTTATCCTTTCGTATTATTATTTATTTATTTCTACCTTTAATCTTTTTCTTTCACTTTATGTTTGTGTTACTTTTTAATTATCGCTTCAAAATATTTTTCAAATGCTTTTTTTTTTTCGGGTGATGGTGTCTAATATTTGTTCCTTTCTCGAAGATTTCAGCTGTAGCCAAACCAAACCATATATGACCCTTTGAAGCCTCTTTCACACTCCTTTTTATAGTTGCACATTATAAAAACGAAAAACAAATTCATAGAATAAAGCATAGAATAAATAATATGCTTGTTAACTTTTAAAATAGAATGTCTAATTAGATATGAATGTTACAACTTACCTTAATATTTTGTTTCAACTTGCCCCATCGAATGATTTTGAAAATTTTGTTTATTTATAAAAAAAAAAAAAAAAAATAACGATTTATACAAAACATTAAGCATGTATTTTATAACTTAACACATAGAGAAAATAAATAGCTATAAACATTTCTTTAAAATAGAAATTAACATAACTTTAATTAAAATTTACGAAATATGTTTTTTTCCACTAACTAGCTAAAATGAAGCACGTGTACAGAACCTCTCATTAACCATTTTTGCAGAACACTGATTGTGCTTATATAATAAAGCATAAGAATTATGTTTATCGGAATATTTAATCAAAAAAAGTTACAAACTATTTAGTAAATTGCGTGTTACTTCTTACCCCTGTTACAACTAGCCCCACGTTCCGTTATAGTATATGAACCAGCAGCTTACGTGAGCATTATTTGAATCGATCGGTGATTAATTCAGAGGTTTATTCAATAAAAGGTTGTTTGAAACGATTTTTGCATTATTACCAGTGTCAAATTCTTATTTAATAACTTTATATAAAAAAAATAATATTTATTTTTTTTAATTAAAATTTTGAATATGTTAATTAAAAAAAAAAGAAAAGAAAAGAAAAGAAAGAAAGAAATGTATCGTGCTTGCAGATTTTATTTACTTTTATGAGAATTAGGACAGTAAAATATTATTTACTTATCAGGGGAAATTTAAATACATAGATAGATAGATAGATCTTATTTTTATTACAAATTATCTAATGTGCTAAAAAGGTAGAAAAAATCTACAATTGAGGTGATTTTCGCGCAGACAATATACATTCAATTACGTTGAAAATGCGCTTAAAGTTCTCTTTAGATCTTGTCTTCAGAGGTGAGGAGTGCCTAATACTCATAAAATTCAAAGATCAACTAGCCAGCACAATTCTAATCCAAGTAATTTGTAATAAACGCATGTTTAAAATTCTTTTATTGTGATAAGATTTTTTATTTATTTATTTACTTTTTTTTTTTTTTTTTTTTTTTTCAAATTAGACTTATAGAACAGCGAAACAACACAAGAAATAAACAAAACAAAATAAAATAAATTCCAATAGCTACTTTTTTTTTTTCTTTTCTGATGATTAGTAAAAGTTTCAAAACTTTTTTTACCCATTAAGACTTAAATTTTTATAAAATTTTTATTTTCTTTATTTCCAGAAACATGAAAATTAGCATAAATTCATAAAGGCAAAATTATAGCAATGACAGTTATTTTAACGGCTGTCATCAAAGTCCAAACTAATCATCATTAAGTCAATATCTTTTCTCAAAACTTTACTTCCAATTGCCCAAAGCTCAGTTTAATGCTAAATTACTTCTTTCGGGTTCACAGCAAGCACTTTTCCCTCTGACAACTATTTCGCCGGAAAAACAACTTTAAAAAGTTTCTTTTCCGAAGTTAATGGGAGATGTCTGTCCGCGCATCTTAGGAGAAAAGGAGAGTTGGAAGATTTTTCGGTCCATTCTATTCGAGACTCACAACCACCACGAAGCTAAATCGATTCTCGGGGTTCCAAAATCCTAGAATTTTGTAAATTTATTTATTTATTTATTTATTTTTTACTTTGAAAAAAAAAAGGGGGGGGGAAGAAAATCTCAAAGTCCTAAAATAAAAAAAAAGACATTGTTGAAAAGTTATTGTTAGTGTTTTATTTCATCAAAAAACTTTGTGAATAAAGAGAAATAAGATTTTAAACGGCCTGGCCATCTGTTACCTTTCGGACCCCCATTGGGTCTCCTACGTCCCGTCTAGTAGTGGACTCACCCTCTCAAAGAGGTGATGGAAGGGTAAACGGCGCCTGCGCCTTAGTATCTTAGCTAGTTGGACGATAGACTTCTTAAAACAGTCGGCATTGTTCGGCGAAGAAGTGCGCTATCGTCAAGGAAAGTGGTAGGTACGAACTATTTACTCTTCCCGCGCTTTTTTAATTATCTTTAGAGTGCATGCGTATATAGAAGAAAATAATTATTCATAGATGTCGCTACCTCTTTGAATTCTTTCTTTCATTTTTTATGAGTTATAAATAGGCATTTTTATCGCTTTCATTTAATGCTAAAATTTTTAAATAAGTAATTGAAATTCAAATTATCGTCTTTAGCAAATTTTAGCAAATCTACAGGAAAAATAATTAAAACTGTTTTTCGTTTACAGGAAAACCAATTAAAGATATATTGGTCCTAATAATTTTATATATATATATATAATGTATAAGCAGTATATGTGTGTATTCTAAATAGTTACCTTACGTGCCTAATACAAGTTGATTCTCATCAATAACATTGTTATACGATTATTTATAGTAATCCACAACATGTTATAGCGAATGAATATTTTTTCTTGTTTTGAAAGATAAATAGACTTTCCGATAGTTTCCAAAAAGTAGCTCATGAAAAAAAAAAAAAAAAAAAAAAAAAAACAATATTTCTTCAAGATTGAAAATTAATAATTTGTATTTAATATAGTTTTCAGAACACCATAAAATTTCTAATAGCTCAAATCAGGACAAATGTAACTTTGAAGTTTACTACAATTGTCTCTCTATTATCTCTCTACATTTACGTGTACACTCACACACACATGTACACATGCATGCATATTACATAATTTTCATCCTACCTTCACCATGTATGTAAAAGAATAAAAGAATAAAATAACTGAAAATAGCAAAAATTGTTGAAAACATAATCACATACTAAATGTGCAAAATGAATGCCACTATGCAAAAATAATTAGAAGCAAATAACCAGATAGATAAGTCTATGGTGTTTGTGTTAAGACTGATAACCCAGTAGAAATCTGTCAGGATTTTCTAAGAAATCCTAGCCCATATTCACGGAATTTTAAGATAAAACCAGGAAACACTCTGAACAGCCAGGTGGACGAGCGAAAGCTGGAATCGAATCTGGCATCTCGCAGGTATCAAGTTCAATAGCAAAACCTCTAACAAAGCAATTTATATTTGTAATAATAAATAGATAAAGAGACAAAACTAAAAACCCTCTTTAATATAAAATAACCATGAACATAATGAGGATATAATGAAAATTTTTTTTTTTAATCTTTTCCAAAATAGATATCAAAATAATTTTGCCTTTAATATTTAACAACTTTTGTTTTAGTTATAACACTATACCTTCAACTTTATTTTTTCCCCTTAAAAAGCTGCAATATCCATTAGTTATCAAACCGTTTTACATACCGTTTAAAGATAAATCCCATTGCTTACACAAGACATACATAAAAATTTGTGTATTTCTTACATGCCAAGGTTTCTTGATTTTTGTAACATGATGAAGAAAACATTATTTGCACATTACCATAATCTTTTGCATTTCGAGTCACATAATTCATTTTAACGCGAATACTAATTTAAGCTTTAACGTGAATACTAATTTAAGCTTATAAAATTAATTTTCAGAAAGCATTATTCGCATAAAGAAATGTTTGAAAACAGTCATTGCATTAAAAACTTATGAAATGTATTATCACAAAACTTTATTATATGTTAATGTATGTATCAGGTAATTTGATACTAACAGAAACTCGTTGATTCTGAGTCCAGTTTAAATTTGATTGCTCATTCTTGTTTGATATCTACGACATTATCGTAACTACGAAGTTTTAAACTCATACGATTTATATTTTATATGTTCGTGAAACTAACTATTCTAAATATAAAATTTTAAATTAAAATATTATAATATTAAAAAGTTAGCTAATTTTTAATAAATTTTTAAAAACATAAAGATTTTCAATTTTGGCATTATTTAATTTTATGTTTTTAAGTATTATTTATTAAAATATTTAACAATATTTTAATAAATTAAGTAGTGGAATAGAAATTTAAAAATAAATCACTCAAAAATTTTACATTTTGTGTCAATGTATTTAAACTAAAACATAGTCAAGAACATTTCAAATTTAATTTTAACTATAGTTCTTTATACCAACATTAGGAAAAACTGAATTTTGAATTTCTTATCAAAAGTTTTCAAATAATTTTGAAAATCTTTTTTAACTCTTTTTTTATCTATTAAAAAATGGTACAGTCGGCTGCAAAATTATTCGAGCACTAGCCAATAATTCCTATATTAAAAAGGTACACTTAAGACTGTTTGATTAAATAAATCCTTGTCGAATCATGTTCTTACACTGACTAAGCCCATGACTCCATAAGGATTTATTTAAAAAAGCAGTATTAAGTGTACTTTTTTTAGACAGGGATTATTGCTAGTGCTCGAATAATTTTGCTGCCGACTGTTAAAGTATGAAATAAAAGAACGTCATCCTTCTTTGATATTGCAGTTTTAAAAAGGTTTAAAAGGTTTGAAAGATAACATATTTCTCAAATACTATACAAATGCTATTTTTGTGTTTTCTTTTCCAAATAATATGTGCTATTTAATATTTAATTAATGAAAATGTAATACTTAATATTCTTAAAAAAAAAAAAAAAAAAAAAAAAAAAAATTTACATGAAGTAAATATTTCATTTTCTCTCAGAAGTTCATTCCAAAGTTAGAAGTAATATATATATATATATTTTTTTCCGTTTTTCCAGTTCAGTATTTTTTTCTATAATACATATAATACATAAATTTAATACTGAGTAATCAAACAATTTCAAGCAATTAGTTTTTAAGTTTGTATTTAATACTACTACTTATGGGGGAAAACTATTATTAACAGTGAAAAGCTCAAAATATTTATTAGTACATTTTTCACGCTTCATTATTATTTTGTATTCGCTCATGCATACGTTTAAAAATCCACGATTTTACTGCATGCAAATTACTAAAGGAGACAAAGCATAATTTATAAGAGCATGCTATTATTTTAAGATAAGTTAGTCGTATATTTTTCATAATAAAATCTCATGCGATTAGGTATAATAAGGAATCGTGAAATGAAACAGTAATAATCACTGTAATCAAAGGAAAAAAGCATGACTTTGTTTGAGATATGGTTATTCATTTTTATTAAAAAAAAATTCAAGTAATTTGTATTAGAGGAATATTTTCTTACACTAAGTAAAACTCATATTCATTTTTACAGGTTTATTGTTTCTTCTTTGTTACTTTTTTATTTTCGGAGTAGTAAACAACAACACTGAGATGAAAATTTACAAAATTTAACACAGGTATGCTTAAATTCAACCACTTTCTAGTGCAATGTGTACATTTTTTTTCAAATTGCTACAAAAGAAAAATAAATAAATAAATAAAAGTATTATCGAATCATTAAATCAAATAATTTTGGTTGTCTTAGCTAATGTAAAAATAATAGTTTGATTATAAGTATTTTTGCATTAATTTCTCCGAAGCTCTAATTATTTTCGTATTCTGTTGCAGTAAACAAACTTAAAAGTGTGTTTATACTAAATTATATAATATAACGCAGAGACATTTTCTTTTTCTTTAGACATATTTCCACTAGAATTGGTTTACATTAAAGAGAATTTCTCCACTAAAATTAATGTAATGCAAATTATTAAAAAAAAAAAAAATCGTAAAGGATTTTAAAATTACATAAAACTCTTGCAAAGTTGAACACTTCAACTAAACATAGAGAACTACTTTTTGATAGAATAATTCCATAAACATATATAGTATAATAAAATAGGTTTATAAATATCAATAAGTATAAAATATATTTTTTTTTCACCTAAAATTATATATAAAAATGTATTTTTGTAAAATCTTATTTTCTATCTATTTTCTTAGTTATTAGCTCCTATAGTATGTGATTGAGCCTTTAAATTATTTTTACATATTAAAATTTCATTAAATAACTGCTGATGTGATACTTTTAACATAACTTTTAATAACAATAAACCTTTTGAGATACTTTTTTACTCGACAATAAATATATTCTTCTTCTTACTATTTAATGTTTACTTAAAATTATATTTTGATAGAACAAAATGAGCCATACATATTTAAATTTACTGAAGTATAAAATAAAATATATGCACTATGATATTTTAATATGCAGTATTCTATGTAATTTTATAAAAAGTACAGCTGTACAATCAGTGAATGTAAAATATAATACTGGGTTAAAAATATAAATGAAATAGAATTTTAAAGTCTGTCTTAAATGTAATTGAATTTAGACGAGAGGCCTAAATTTTTAGTGAAAATTTCTGTGTAAACTCATGTGGTAACTGTGCCATATTCGTGTCATATTTATGTTAAAAAATATTGCGTGTATTACTATCTCTGGTTATATTGCGTTTTCTGCTATTTGTAGGTCCGTAATCCATAATGCTTCAATATAATATCTCCCGTCTTCTGAATTAAATTCTATATTAAAATTCCATTAACACAGTCTTACGTTCTTCGTCTTCGACCAAAGTTCTTACAAAGTAACTTTTACGCAATTTTACAGGTGATACGATAAAAAATATATATTACAATACGTAATTGACTTTAATAAAAAATTAAACATATCGAAATAAAACATAAACAAATGAAAAAAAAAGAATATATATATATGCATATATACAACCATTACACATTATTTTAAACTATCAATATTAAAAAAAAAAAAAAAAAAAAAAAAAAAGAAAGAAAGAAAAGAAAAGAAAAAAAGATTATAAATAGGGGAACTGTAAACTGCAGCGCCTTGCGCACATTTTTCATTTTTGTAATCATTTATAAATTGATTATTTTAATTTGATGTAAAAGGAAATAAAAAGAAAAACTGTTTTTATGAGTTATATTTTGTGTGAAAGAAACAGACCCCCGTGCGAATTATAAAATGTAAAACTTATGAATTTTTCAATACTTTTTTTTTCTCATAATGTTAAATGATATTTTTTAAACTTATAATTAAAAATAATAATATTATAGTTTTAAAAAATTAAAGAACACGCTTTTATGGAAACGTGAACTAAAAAGCACAAAATATCTATCTTAGTATTAAAATGCAGGGTAAGAGAAAATCGTGTGACTGACACACCATAATATTTACATATATTTAAATCTTTAATTAAAATAATTTAGAATTAAACAAACACCATTTTTAAAAAATCTCCCCTGACTGGGTTCGAATGCTAGACCTTTAGGTTCGTAGCGCGGAGCTTTACCTCACAGACACAACGTTCACGTAGGTAAAGTCTTTTTTTACAATATAGATTTTTTTTTTTTTTTTTTTTTTTTTTTTTTTTGCTCCCTGAGCGGTTGCAAACATACATTAGACATACAAACATACATACATACATCCAAGTGAAGCTAATAAAAGCGTGTTAATAAAGTATTTTAGATGGTGTATGTGTAGAGGTTAAGGCCAATTGTCTAAGCATGGGATCTAAACTTGAAGTATTTTTAGAACAATATAAATTATGGATATTAAAATTAATTTTAAATATATTATGTAAGCACTGAAAAGTTTTATAGAGAGTCTATAAACATGAATTCTATAATTTAAATATTACATTAAAATCTGAAGAATGTATGAAATTTGTAACATATGCACTTTTTATTGTAGCTACTATGTATAATGTAGGCTCCATTTTAACCCTTTATCTCTACCACTTTATGAGAAAGATAAAAAAGTATTTGAAACACACACACACACGTACAAATATATATATATACTATATATATTTTATTTATTTATTTATTTTTTTTTTTATTTTTTTTTTTTTTTTGAGTTATTTAAGAGGTTTTTTTTCTTTTAAGGTATATGCAATGAAAATTATAAATATCACCTAATCATAGTAATTAATAAGGATTTTGTGAGTTGGTGCTTTATTGTACCACTGGTAAATAGAGGTTAAAAATGGCATTTGAACCATAAAAATATAGCGTAAAAAATATTTACTTTACATGTTCTTATGTCTTTTTCTAAGATTGATGGAAGATTCTTGAAGTAATATAGGAATATATAATAACACACGTGAATATCTTTAAAAATACCGAGTAGGAACTGCAAATGCACTCTACAAAATCCTTTCTGGAACAAAAACGGCTATATGTAGCGTCTAGTGTTTTCTAGTGAGATTAAAGTGGGGGTATATACAATCTATTCTTATAGATTGTGTATATCTCAAGAAATGTCAATCTTTTACCTTTCTTCCATAAGTACTTTTTTATACTCTTTTTAAACAAATGGAAATTTAAAGCACCGTCGGTAGATAAAGTGTTAAAAAATGTTTCATCGAAAATTTTCAAAAAGAAAGTAAAAATTATTTTATTATTATTATTATTTATTATTATTATTAAAGGAAATTCTTGTATTTTATTTTGTCGGGCGGGTATCCTTTTCACGTATCATTTTCAGCATACTTTCCAACATACTAATTAATATTCCGTAGTATTGTTAGCCCCGCCTTCATTTTTACACCAGTATCTTTTTAGAGTATTTTTCTTCTTATTTAATCATAACTGAATTTAGAGAATATTACTCTAAAAACTTACTGGTGTATAAAAAAGGGCGGGACAAACAACACTACAGAATATTAATTAGGATGTTGGCAAGTATGTTTTCAGCCACCAAAATAATATAATATTTATTTTATGTGCATGTTTTTATTTTTGTACAGTTTTCCGTTTGGGTTATTTATTATATATATATATATATATATATATATATATTATTTTTGCATCTCTGAAATTGTTTTCTATTATTATTAAAGTGGAAACTTTTAATCGTATCTTAGTTAATATTAATTGATGCAATACATAAGATTTACATTTTCTGCATCATTATTTTTCGTAACGGATTACTTTTCTGCATTTGAGTAAGTCACATTAAACATTCTCCTTATTTTCAACTAATATAATTAAAATAAGTCAGTAACTCAATTCTGATCTCACGCATGTCATCATAGCAGTGCATTTAAATGTTGTCTACATAGTCATGTTAGATGTGTCATATTAACGTATCAGAACAAGGATTTAACTAAGAGATGGCATAGATGAAGCAACCTGTCAAATATTATTATCACTTTGTCGTGATTATTATATAATATATTATTCTCTAATCGTAAATGATAAGTATTTAATGTCCAAGTGACATCTAAATCAAGATAATTCGGGTTGACTTTTAGTGGTTTGAGTCTGAGTAGAGTTGTTGTGATATAGAAAGTGAGTTTCATCTAAAATATTACTGAAGTAAACTTGAATCGTTATAATTAAAAGTTAAAATTTATGCGTAGTCAGTCAAAAGGAGTATGGTATGTTAGTATATTTGCTTTGAAGACTACAAGTATTCCGAAAATTATTTTTTAGAGAAAGTTGATATTGAATTTTTTCTAAAATAATAAATATATTTATTTTTTCTAAAATGGTTAATTTTTACTATATTTATTTTATATTATTAATTTTTACACTGGAAAATATGATTCTTAGAAGCATAATAAAACGTACAATAAATATGCCTAAAGCAAGATTTTTAAAATATTAATACATAATATATGTTTAATATTGAAGTTAATTTTACATATAAATAATTTTTAACAGTTCAAGCGGAACCGTAGAGATATATATATTTTTTTTTTTTTACACAATCTAAAACTTTAAATAAATCGTTGAAAATAACACTTTTAATATTATTTACTCAATTAGAAATCTCACATATTATCATTATTATTACAAAAAACAAAATCATATTTTCTACTACATTATATAATCTATTTAATAAGTATTATAAATATGTAATATTGGAATTTAGTTACTTTAAATTAACAAAAAAAAAAAAAAAAAAAAAAAAAAAAATTTTTTTTTTTTTTTTGTTTAAGTAAATTAAAAAAGATAATGGATTTTTTTTCCGCAAAATTGTGAAAAAAATACAGCTTATTTTTTTCCTTTGAAAATTTAGATATTTCACTACATTATAAGTCAAAAACCCAAAGTTTTTCATTTTCGATTGGCAACATTGTTTCAATATTTTATTTTGAGAAAAGAATCTCTTTTAATATTTTTAAGATTATTTCCACTTATATATTTTATCTCTATTATCGATAATGCTTTCATCTGTTAGTTGTTTACTATGTTAGTTCATTTTATCAGATAAAAATATTAATGAAACAAAAGCTTTCATAAGTTTACTGATTGTTTTCTTTTCATTAGCAACATTGTTTCAATATTTTTCTATGATAAACTTAGCTGTTTGATTTCCTTTTCACACATATACTTTTATCCCTTTCAGTTATTAACTAAGTAATTATCTCTGTTAGTTATTTACGAAGTAAATTTATTTTAGTATATTTACTTTATAAGGTCTTTTTATAGAAATTATAATGTAATAAATCGTTTATAAGCTTACCGTGTTTCTTTTCTATATATTTTAAAACCATCTAATTCACGGGTCATTCCGTGTCAAATCAACATAAAAAAGCTGCATTTTTAACCGAACCCCCTTCAGATTTTTAAGAAATTGGGCTCATTTATGTGTTCTATAGAGAAGTGAATGCATAGCAATTAATAAGTCCCAATTATTAAGTTTGATTTCTAATACAAATTAAATTCCATATTTACTTTTACATTACACTATAAAACATTAGTTTCTAGAAAATTTAAACAGTATTAGAATATTTGATTAACTGAAATTACCCCGGAAATAAATAAATAAAAATAAAAATATTTAAAATGGGTAGCAAGTATGTACAGCTGCTACTTTATAGTTACTTACAATCCTGATAGTATGTTTTATTTAAGTAGTATAATAATAAGTAAACATTTTGTAAAAATGTGTATTAGAATTTCATAGTTCTTCAATTGTAGAATCTTAGTTATCTTGATAATTTTGCTTGATAGTTTGATAATCTTGCATTTCTGATATTGAACTTTTGATATTATTATACTTTATTCATGATCACAAAATTGAAAGTTGAAAATAAGCGCAATTTTTCTTTCGCTTTAAAAGTCTTGAGCACAAAGATTTTTTGTTGGTAGAAATGTCATCATTAAAAACTAATTGACATAAGTGGACTCGCAGTTGTCGTTGGCATAGATTAATTAGTTGAAATATCAAATAATGTTGCAAAATTTCGGTTGTTACGATGTCTGCTCCTGTTTTGCTCTACCAAATGGTTGACTTCCCGTGTAATTCGTTGGACTATCAAAACGAGAGGTGATAACTTACATGTATTTATCTCCTTAGCAACCATATATGAAAATAGCAATGATGGAATAGCCATATAGGGTGCTTTTTAGAAGATATTGCAAACATGTACTCATGTTTAGTAATATTTTACAGCTTTTTTGTTTTGACTCATCAGATAAAATCTCAGGAAAATACCCTTTATAATAAAATCTTGTGACATTGATTTTTCAAGAAAGTAGGTAATTAGTATGAGAAAGAATTTTCTTGTCAGTTCTTTCGTGTACTCTTTAGAGCTCCTAATGCTTTGCATCCATTTTCACTATCTCCTATCTGAACATTTTTCTTTACTTTGGAAGTGAATTTGTCAAAGAAATTCAACTTAATAATTTATTAGCTATATAAATATGGCAATTTTTAAACATTTTAACAACCGATTAGTTTTATTCAGTTCTTAAATTGCTGAATTTTATACGTACTTATGATATTAACTACTCATATATTTTAATAACATGCCTAGATAATACCATATAATTAATCACATACTGTGCAGAAAAAAAAATGGTACATATTTATTATATACAGTATTATTATATATGGTACATATTCTAAGCAGCATGTATAATATTTAACGACCAAAGAAATTTTCTTTTCAATAATGTGATAAGAAAAATGCTATTCAATTATTATTTCGAAAAAGGGCTTAAAAAAATGCATTAGAAATTCTAAATTTCTCTACTTAACTTTAAAGTTTGCGAAATATAGTTAGTTAGAATTTATAATATATAAACTGTGGACTCAAATTTGATTACACAACACTGAAAAATTTATATCTTAGTATTTTAATTGATTACAAGTATTTCTCTGATCTGCATTTAGAAAACAGTTCGTTGAAAATATTTTACTTAGAGTTAAAGATATATCTTGAAACATTTTTGTATATATTTTCCCCTTCAATACAATCGTCATTTAACTAAACCTCTAGTATACTTAGATGATTTTTCTTATTGAAGTGATGATAAATCGAATTTCTGGTCGTAGGCTTCCCATTGCTCCTCTATTTGTCTTTATTCTTCCTCGACCTGTATAGAAACCCCTAACAGGAAACATCATCGTACGTTGATAAGTTGCGCCGTTCATGAAAACGGTAAAAGGGTCAAGTGTTTTTGACCGGGTCTATCAAGCCATGGTTGTCTATGTAAAGCCGACATAAAACTATATTAGGTATGCTGGCATAAACCTATATTGTGTACAATAATGAAGGTGAGAAAATGAAAAATTAGAACATTTTCTATAAAATTTTCAAATTTAATAATCCACAACAGCATTTATACAAATTATAAATGTTAATGAATACCCCTGTTTTGGATCATATTGTTCCTTGTCTTTCTGCTACTGCTTTCCCATGACGCCCACAGTTTTCCATGAGGGTCATGGAAAACTATGCAGTTCTCAAAATTTTTACCTTAAATTTTGCACTTTATTTATAATGCTGAATAAGCGTGCAGATTTAATAAGTAACACGTTAACTTTTACATCAGTTAAGGAATACTTATTCATGGGCATCAAATTATAAAAGAGATTAAAAAAACAGTTCTTAGCTGAAAATTTTTAAATATTAAAATCGGAAGAAACAATTTAAGATTGAAAATAGTTGATGTTCATTAAATATACTAGAAAGAGATAATTATCAAAAGCAGAAACTGATTGAATGGACAGAGGGGACAATAGAGTTTCGAACTAAAGAAAGCCAACCAGCGCATAGAAAGTCATTTATTTTCTATTTAGGTTGATTTCTTTAGAAATCGACTTATTGCAGTCACTTCGTTTATCTATCTATATATACAATGAAAATTTTGTCATCACGCGCGATATCTACCTAAATAATACTTCAAATAGAACCAAATTTGGACAGCGAACTTCAAATTCACGTTGTAAAATGCGTATTCTGAATTTGTTTGAATCTTGATGTATTCATAGACCATATAAGGGTTTCAACCAATTTTATTAATGAACTTCATCCGCTATTTTTAACGAAGTGGTGGATATCTTAATCTAAGCGGAGCCACTTGAAATCAGGCTACCACTTGAAAATTTATAATCACGATAACTTCAGAAATAATACTACAAATCGAACCAAATTTGGATAGCTAATTTATTTTATAAAAAATTTGAATGATTTTGTTAACCAAGTCGCTAGGCCAGTTTGTTTTCAAGTAGAGGACACTTGAAAATTTCAAATTTACATTGTAAAAAGCGTATTTAGGACCAGATTTGCTTGAATTTTGATGTATACATAGACCATATAAGGGTCTCAACCAAGTTTATTAATGAACTTTATCCAACATTTTTCACAAAGTGCGGATGTTATAAACTAAGCGGGACAACTTTAAATCAGGCTGCCACTGGAAAATTTATAAACATGATAACTTTTTAAATTCCGATTCAATTCAAACCAAAGCTAGACACTGAACTTATGTAAATATCTTTGATAAGTTCACTAGGGAACATGTTCCGACATTTTGTTTTTAAGTTGTGGCCACTTGAAATCAGGCTGCCACTTGAAAATAAGCCATCACAATAACTTTTAAAATACTAAACTGATTCAAACCAAAGTTGGATAGTGTACTTACGGTTCAAATATCTTGGATAAGTTCACATGGTAACTTGCTCCTGCATTTTTTACCAAGTGGCGGCCACTTGGAAATTTATTATTATGATAACTTTTGTAATACTGAATTAATTTCTGTCAAATTTGGGTAGTGGATTTATCATTCAAATATATCAGATAAGTTCGCTGAGCATCTTACTCCCTTTTTTGTTTCCAAGTGGTAGCCACTTGAAATCACGGTGCCACTTGAAAATTTCTTATCAAGATAGTTTTTAAAATACTGAATTAGTTTGAACCAAAGTTGGACAGTGAACTTATCATACAAATATCTTGGATGATTTCGCTGGGCAAGTTGCTCCGCCAGTTTGTTTACAAGTTGCAGCCACTTAGATTGCCACTTGAAAATTTGTCATGACAGTAACTTTTCAAATACTACACTGGTTCGAACCAAAGTTGGACAGTGAACTTATGCTTCAAATACCTTTGATGAGTTTTCTGGACAACTTGCTCCGTCATATTGCTTCCAAGCGGCGGCCACTTAAAAAATTGTTATCACGATAAGTTCTGCCACTTGAAAATTTATTATAGCGATAACTTTTGAAATACTGAATTTATTCGAACCAAAGTTGAATAGTGGACTTATCTTACAAATATCTTGTATTATTTCACTGAGCAATTTACTCCGCCATTTTGATCCAAGTGGCTGCCAATTAATTTATCAACACGATAACTTTGGAAATACTGAATTAATTCGAACTAAATTTGTACAGTAAACTTATCTCACAAATACAATGGATATATTTATTTGCCAATTTGGCCCACCATCTTGTTTCAAGCCCCAGCCACTTGAAAATTTCAAATTCACATAAAGGTATTTATGAACCGATTTGCTTAAAACTCCATATGTACACATCTTACATCAATATTTCTGCCAAGTGCATTAATAATTTGTAGCCGCTATTATGTTTCAAAATGGCAGCTACTTGATAAGAAAAAAGAAATCAACCTACCATTCCGAATGAGCCGGAAGGTCCTGTTATTTATTTATTTTGTTCCTTATCCTTTTCATTGCTGATTGTTTCACAAGTGACTAGCTGTTCTACTCTCTAAACTAGTAGACGAGAGGTTTCGGGATCGAACCTGGGTCACACTTGTTTGCCTAGAAGTTCAAAGTTTTCCATAACGTTCTCTGAAAATTACGTAAATATGGACTAGGGTATTATAGAATGACATCCACGGAGGGCATACACTCAAGTGTAGGTCTGATTCAAGTCTAGAATTCAATACACAATTTGTCTTAACTCCTACATCAATATATGCAGCTTTTTCTTGCAGATTTCAAAATTTTTATAGCGTGATATTTATATAGCGAATTTGTACAAAAAAATGTGTCTTTTCATGTAACAGAATGTATAATAAATGCCATTTCTTTCAATTCATGTACCATTTATCAGGAGTTTTTAAACAATATTTACACTGATGGGAAAAAAAAAAAAATCCCAACACCAGGAAGGAGCTGTGCTAGATAAACGAAATTTGGTAGGCGTGTTTATACATCTGAAAGATGACGTCGATTCAAATTTCGAGCTACGCGCATAAGTGTGGCGCTAGTAGCGACACTATGAACATGCAAATGAGGTTTGCTTTAAATAAGCGCTGTAAGGTTCGTGATCGTTACTTACAGTTGAGATTTGACGTAGTGAGTTAATGTTAGTCAAGGATACCTCTAAGAAGACGAAGAAGCCATTATCAACAGCTCCTGAGTTTGAACGAGGTCGTGTAGTAGGGCTACGAGAAGGTGGGTTTTCTTTCCGCGATATTGCAGAAAGACTTGGCAGGAATGTATCCACTGTGCATGCGTGTTGGCAGCAGTGGTCAAGGGAAGGTACTGCCTCAAGAAGACCGGGTTCCGGGCGGCCACATGGCACTACTGAGAGGGAAGACCGCCGTGTTCGGCGTATGGCTGTGGCTAATCGTACTGCGTCTGCAGCTGAAATTCGAACTGCAGTTGGCACCACAGTGACACAACGAACTGTTACAAATCGGTTACTTCAAGGACAGCTCCGAGCCAGTCGCCCTGTAGCGTGCATTCCACTGACTCCAAACCACTGCCGTTTGCGACGTGAGTGGTGTCAAGCTAGAGCTCATTGGAGGACGGAGTGGAGATCTGTTGTGTTTTCTGATGAAAGCCGGTTCTGCCTTGGTCGCAGTGATAGCCGTGTGTTGGTTAAAAGGAGGCCAGGTGAACGCCTGCTAGCGACCTACCTGCGGCCTAGACACACAGGGCCTACTCCTGGAGTTATGGTTTGGGAAGCAATTTCGTATGACAGCAGGAGCACTCTCGTGGTTATCCCACGCACCCTGACTGCAAATTTGTACGTCAGTCTAGTGATACAACCTGTTGTGCTGCCATTCATGAACAGCATTCAAGGGGGTGTTTTCCAACAGGATAACGCTCGCCCTCATACCGCTGTTGTAACCCAACATGCTCTACAGAGTGTCGACATGTTGCCTTGGCCTGCTAGATCACCAGATCTTTCTCCAATCGAGCACGTATGGGACATCATTGGACGACAACTCCAGCGTCATCCACAACCAGCATTAACCGTCCCTGCATTGACCACCCAAGTGCAACAGGCATGGAACTCCATCCCACAAACTGATATCCGACACCTGTACGACACAATGCATGCACGTTTGCATGCTTGCATTCAAAATTCTGGCGGTTACACCGGTTACTAATGTACCAACATTTCACATTTGAAATGGCTCAATGACAAATGTATTGCTGAAATTTCATTTACTGTACAGCAATTTTTTCTTAGTGTTGGGATTTTTTTTTTTCCATCAGTGTATATTTTTTATTAATCGATGAGTGTAAATTATTTATTGGTGCTAAAAGAAGATTTTGTTTAGAAAAATTTCGTTAGACAGTTAAGTCCTTTGATATCTTCTGTACTTAATGATTCATTTTGATTTGTTTTATGAGTAAAGTAAAGATCGCAAAATGTGCATAATCTATGAATAAATAATAAAGTTTAAATTTTAATTGCAAATGCATTTCAAAATTTTATCTTTCAAATAAAAATTAGGTTACTGAATACTAATCACTTCTTAAATTAGAAAAGACATTATCTCTCATAAAGATAAAATTCTTTAAAACACGCGTATTATATATTATGTACTTAAAGACACTTTAAAAAGCACAATGATAAAATCATCTAATTTAATTAAAAATCTTATTTATAATAAAAAATATACATCGAAACTTTTCGCTTTGAAATATATAAGCATTATCTGAATAATATTTTATTAACAATAAAGTTTTTGTAGCTAATACATAGTTTAATATTCTGTGGTAATGGATGAGGTTAAGATAGATTGTAGGAACCAAAAATATGAAACTTTTGTGAAGAACTTTTGACAATGTATGTTAAATAGTGCAAAGAGGGATGTGCCTATAGGTGGGAACTGTCATAACCAGAAAGACTATGAAGCAGAAAACATATATTGAAAATCAAGATTGAAGAAATATATCAATATATTTGCACAGAAAATATATAAAACTTATGATAGTCATGTACCTTGTTAAAAACTCTCCACAAAAATTTTCTACACGATCCATCTAGTATAAAGTTGTATTGACTCTACGAATTCTACTTATGCAGATTCTTCTTTAAATGTCTCATCCATGCCCACGTATTCCAGTCTTTATCTATAGCTTCTCCTGTATCTCCTTATCCGAATAAACATATTGCTTGATCCCCATCTCAAGCACTGCTCTAAATCTATTACGCTACGTTAAATCCTTGTTAACCAGCCCAGTTCTTTCCAATTTCATCATGCGATCCGTGTAAAAGCGACTTTTTGGTGTGTATTTTTGTTCTCTAAAATCAAGTTTAACCTTATCCATAACATAACTATAGAATATTAAAGTATATATTGGCTGCACTCCAAGAACTTTATTGTAAATAAAATGTTATCCCGATGATGCTCTGATAGTTCAAGGCGAAAATCTTCGATGTATATTTTTGTTGTAAATAAGTTTCTTAATTAAATTAAATGTTTTTATCTAACCGTTTTTCAATGTGTCTTCAAGTGCATAAAACTACTTATATTTATTAATTTCCATAGAATATTTTATAAATTACATAAACATTACCAAATAATAAATGCAGAAAAATGAGTACATTATTATCTTGGTATTGATTCCAAATTTAAATTAAAATCAGCAGTAGACAAACACATAGATTTAATGATGAACTTTGGCATAGCTAGAATAAATGAAATTACATTAACAAAACGAAGAGAAAGAAAAAGAACACTTAATTCAGTAAATAATAATGCATTAAAGTAATTGAAATTAAACTTTTTCATCTTTTAAACTGTATTTAACAAATTACCGGATAGATAGGTAATTTTTTATTATAATTCTACATATTGTGTCATAAAATAATGAAAAAATTCAGTTACCATTTTAAAATTTTAATCTGAATTTTCTTCCCCAAACATTTATGTAAAAGAAATTAATAAAAACATCAGTAATGGCTGTTAAACTCGAATTTCCACAACATAAATTGTATTTTCTAGAAAGAGGAAAATGTTCAATCGTTGTATAGCTGTTGTTTCTGAGATCTTTTTCTTGCTACTTTGTCTGTCAAACAGCTAGATTTATTTTGTATTTGAAAGTGTATATCTGGAAACTTTCCGAAACAAATTTACTGAATCTTTTTTTAATACTTTATGTGAGTTTGTTTTTTGCCGTTTATTTTCACTTCAGAAAATTGAATAAAACCGTAAAAGGAAATTTTTTATAGTATTTAATGCAGAAATATTTGTAGCATAGGGATAGTATTAAAGAAATATGTAAAATAGATTCTTAAATTTCTAAAAAATTAAAGTGATCTGAAAAAGTCAACCTAAATTACATTCATAATATTAACAAATTTCCATGCACCGTCTTTCAAAACAACCTTCAAATATTAAATTTTGAAATAACTACTTTTTACTAAGCAAAACTTTTTATAAAACAAAATTACAAAGAAAATAAGAGAGAGGGGGGGAGAATTTCGCACTAAATTCTTTTACATTAATATAATAAAAGAGAAAACTGAAGATAACTAAGAATCAATTATTATCAAACATATCCAAGGACATGCGGTAGCCCGGTTGATAAAGCATGGTTTGCGGGTTTAATTCCCGAGCTCTCCAAAGCACGTCATGCGCGTAAAATCAATGCCTGATCAACGCCAGATCGACGCCTGATCAACATAATCAACGCGGCTGATGCGTGTAAAACCAACACCTTCTAAAATAATGCCTCCGAGCTGAGCTTTACGTCACGGAAAATCGGCCGATTACATTTAATCCACATCATAATATAGATATTATAGGAAGTGATGATTGGATGTAATCGACCGATTTTCCATGACAGAAAGCTCAGTTAGGAGGCATTATTATAGAAAGTATTGGTAAAATTCATCATGTCTGCAATGTCTTCCATGTTCCGTTAAATTAAAACATCTAGAGCGTTACCAAGGCAGGGAAGCCATCCTCTCCACAGAGGATCAAAATTATAATGGCATGTCTCCCAATCACTCCGAGTTGCTCTAATGCGACGTAAAACCCACTTAACCACAACCTCAAACGTATCCAAGTTTTTTAGAGTGATTAAAAGAAACAATTTATTATTCTGCGACAACCTTAATATTTCAGATTAGGATGTACTAAAATTATTAAATGATTTTATAATGCCATTTCCTTAGGTGTCAGATTTGGAAACTAAGACATCGCATTTCCCTAGGTGTTTTGTTCGAATTTCTGGTGTTCAACGAGTTTATTCACCATGTCTTTAATAGGAAAAGAGGAGCTTAAATGTCATATATTTGTTTAATCACATTCTACAATAATACACGGCATTAAGACATCGAAAACATACTACACGACACATATTAAAACAATGATATTGATAAAAACAGAAATACATACAGATATTTCGTCTTCTTACCCATGAGGCATTCATCTTCGCACCTTCTTTCTTCACTTTCAATCTTCATTAAGAAATTCTCCCTAGCCTCGTCCCCAGACGACCCTAGGGAGTGATCTTCACAGATTTTAAAAGCAAGTTCATTAAAAGTTGCTTTGAAATAATAAAATATATATATATATTCATATCATTTCAAATATAAAGGATTCTCATCTTATTTTTGAAGAGAAAATATTGTAAAATGTTTACGAATCCATTATCAAGTTTGTTTAAAAATTTCATAACATAAAAATGCTATTTGGAAATACATTTTTTTGCTAATTTGAGAGGGGATCTTTAAAATATTTCATCCTATTGTTTAAAAAAATTTACTGAAAAAAATATATATATATGTTTTTACATATAATGATGAATTTATAAAATAAGATAGGTATTTAAAGACTAGAATTTCTGGTTAATTGAAATACTTTAAATAATTCTTTGAAATAGGAATTTAACATATTCCCACATTCACTGCCAACCTAATCCGGCAAATTGTTAGTACCGCCCCTTTTTCTACACCACTTAATTTTTAGAGTAATTCTCTTCAAATATATCTACGATGAATTAAGAAGAAAAATACACTAAAAATTAAGTGGTGCAGAAAAAGGGGCGGTATTAACAATTTGCCGGATTAGGTTGGCAGTTCTGCACATTTTATTTTCATTTAAGCTCCACCCACATGTCGCAATCCTTACGGTTTTTAAGCTGTTGTTTGAGAAGTTACTTCTTTTCAACTCTTATTCACAAAGGTGCTTAAGTTACAATTACTTAATAACTTTGGGAAAAACTAATTGATATAACATGTTATATGTTTCTTTTAAACGTAAATCAAAGAAAAAAAAATATTAGTAACCATGTCTGCATAAAATAAAAATAAAACAAATATTGACAAGTCTCATGCGAATTTATAACGTTTTACTACCACTGCTCATTTACTAACTATTACCACTGCCAGTGTTTGAGGTGGAAGGCATTCAATTCAGAGGCAATATAATATAGCTCCCAGCTTATAATTTTCGCAATCAGCAAACTCTTCACGAGATGTCTCAAACAAAACTAGGGTTCAAGAAGAAAATCGAAATCGGTGTATAACTAGAGTTACATTATAAGGCGTATTTTCTAATAGTACAAACCTGTTTCATTGTTTGTTTGGCTTCACCAAGTGACCAAGAGGTTCGTCTTTTTAAACTGGTAGAGGAAAAGTGCCAGGGTTAAACCCAGGTTACACTCGTCGGCCTAGCCATTCGGAGTTTTTCGTGTTAATACTCGCGTTAAACTCTCGTAAATATGGACTATGACCGTTTAGAAAACGTCAACGTGAGTGCTTCGGTGTACCTGTATATGGTCGAGACCAATGATCACCTCCGACAAAAGTGTAAAAAACATAAAAATAATTTTTCGGAAAATAAAAAAACAAACAAAAAGGTTTTAGAATTTAGTCTCTAAAAAATTGCCCGCGTGAGAAGAGATTTTTCAGAACGAAACACCAGGAAATACACACACAATAAATAAATTAATTAATTTAAAAAAAAAAAAAAAAAAAAAAAAAAGATAAAATCCTTGAGAAATTCTAAATGCAACAGAAAAACTGTTGCGTACGTTGACAAGACAAGTCTGGACGGTAGAAAGGAATTAAGACGTTAGTCAGGGTGTTCCAAAAAACACAGGAAGTGTTTAGAGTCCCACAAATAGTTAGAAAAAAGAAGGCTATAAAGTATTTGAAATTAGAGAAAATTCCTAACGAAAATAAAATACTGAACTTCGGCCAGATCCTGGAGGACAAGCAGAATCTTGTTCCGAGAGGATCCCAGGGGACCAATCAGAGGCCAGTATAGAACTTCAAAAACATCACTAAAAAATTGCTACCAAAACCTTCTGAGGGAATTTTGGAGAGCCAATCAAAAAAAGAAAATCCCAGAGAACCAATCAGAAGCCAAATCTAAAACTCAGAATCCTCAGAAAGACAAAATTCGAGAAAATTCCAGAGCGCATCTTAAGACCCGCCTCTCGACAAATCAGAATTTGAGTTTAGAAAATCCGACTAAAAACTCTGTCTTGAGCAAAAAATTCAATAAAAATAATAAAACCTTAATAAAAATATGCCAAATAATTAAAAAATATCCCGAAAGTCAAAATTTTTAAATAATATTTACAGTAAAAAAAAGTATTTCACTAGAAGGAAGGTGGGCATACGCGACTGAAACTGTTCAGTAGTTAATCCTGATGCTGGAGTTAGCCAACTCTAAAGGAACATTTAGAATATCATTTAGAACATTTAGAACATTTTAGAACATTTAGAATATAATTACATACGTTTAATCTAGGGGAAAATATAATTTTGTGTGAAATTCTGTATTAACTTCAGAAGTAATAAGAGCCCGTTTCTTAGAGACGGGCAAAAAATCGTCTCCTCTACTTGAAATAACTAGAGGCCGTTTATTTCTACGACCGACTCTAGGATCGTAGCGGTGAATAGAGTCTAACAAAGGATTTCCAACATTGGGAATGAATCTGCGAAACTTCACTCCAAGTTTCCGAATTTCGGTGTAAATTGGCTTAATTTGGAGGTCATGGGGTATAGCATCATTGCGAACATAATGAGTAGCTTGAACAAACCTACGCAATAGCTTATTTATAATAAATTAATTTTTCCTAAGTACATTTTAGCAGCCGATCCATAGACCATACAACCATAAGTGATGACCGGACGGACCATGAATGGATATAATAATAATTTATTTTTAAGAGAAAAGCGGCTGTTTAAAGCCAATAAAGAATGAAAGGCTTTCGCGACTCGATCAGTTATTTTCAGAGATTTTGAAATGTGATGTCGAGTCCACGTTAATTTTGAATATGTATAATTTTAATTTGAATATGTGTACTTAGGAATAGCCTTCTATTCCTAAGTACTTATAACGACATACCCAGGGTATGGGGTGATTATTTAAAAGAAAGTTAAAGGAAGTGTCATAGTTTCTATTTGGGAAAAATACGGCGGCACTTTTTGAACTGTTCACTTTTATTCTCCATTTTCTTAACCAGATTGAATACTTATTTAAATAATTTTGAAGTACTTGAAACACAGCGTTTGAAGTGCGTTGTCTACAACAGATGATAGTGTCGTCAGCGAATGTCGCTAAAGTGACGTTGATATCACGCGGCAGGTCATTGGAGTAAATGTTGAAAAGAAAAGCACCGAGCAAAGATATTTGAGGGACTGGACTTAAAATAGGAGAATTAGAAAGAACTTTTCCGACTTTAATGGAAAAAGGTCTAACGTTTAGATAATTGTAAATTTTTTTGGTTAATTGGTCGGGTAGACCGATACGGTAGAAATTAATTTATAGATAAGGAGGCAGACCTTATCAAAGGCTTTCTGAACATCCAGGAATACAATTCCAGTAACTGCACAAGATTAGAAGGTGTCATGATTTAGTTCACAAACTCTCTACAGCTGCTGCTGTGTTGAATGACACGGAGGAAACCCGAGCCTTCCTTAAAAAAACTTCCATGGAGGGTAAACCACGCAGGCCTAGGACTCACGTGCATTCAATCGGTCTCATTCTCATCCTTTACAATACAGCACAGTACAACACTGTTCGTTCATCTTTAGGTGTGTGGTATGCGTTAAGCATTAAAAGCCATACTCGAGTGTTGTGTAAATAAACGTTTACTGTTGAAATGTTCATGAGTAGTTATCGACAGTTAAACACTAGATAAGGATACAGTTATCTATGTTTATTATATCTTAATCCTTAATTCGATGCTTATGAACTTTCATTTGAAATATTTCTGTATTATATATTGCATACTTCTTTTCAGACAAAGTAAATTATTTATCTTCTGTCATTTCCTTATGGTTTTTTTTTTTTTTTTTTTTTTTTTTTTTTCTGCCATTTAAATAAAAACACAGTTTTCTTGTTTTAAAAGATAACACGAAAAATTTCTTTTGTTCATTATTCATATCAAATGACTTCATGAAAATAATCAAATAAAAATTACTTATTTCGTTATTTTGCATTGTTATTGTAAATTATTGCACCTGAATTATATTTAAAAAAAAAGTCAAATTAAAAAAAATAAAAATATTAAGCCAAATTTAAAATATAGTTCAACTAAATCCTAAGTCTCTTTTGACTTCATTCTTGTTAGTAAAAGCTGACATTGGAAATTAAAGCCAAATTATTGGAATGCAAATAATTAAAATTTTCCTCGATAGGAATTAATTCTGTTTCCGGAGCTATTTTGAACGAATTGTGAGAATTTTGACTAGCAGTTAATACATTTTTGTATATTTTTGATAAATTAATATTTATATATATATTTTAGAAAAATAGTAAATAAAAAAAATTTAACGGTTTTATATTAGTATAAATATTTTAGCAGCTGCGATGTAAATAGTTTATACATCTAAAGTTTTAAAGAAATCACGTACTTTTGTTTAAAAAACTAATTTATGACACTTTCAATTGAAATTTTTAGCGTGAAAAGGCCATCACAATGATTAAATAGCACATACCCCAGCAAAATATCATTTACAAACCACGGCAGTTAATTAAAAGGAGGATTGTTCTTAAAGAATTCCCATTATTTAAATTAAAATTTTTACTTCCTTTTCAAAAATAAAGATCTTCAAAATTTTCTAAGCTATACATAATAAATCATTTAACTCATTTTCCTTGGACGGAAGTCAGATATGTTAGTTTTATTTTTCCGATGAAAGTACATATCCGTAATTTGTATTTTGATTTATTAGCAAGTTTCTCAATTACGATCTATAAAATAAACATTATATGAAGCAGTTTCAACTAAATTTTCATTAACCATTTACTAATGAATTGTTAAAGTTATGTTTAATTAAGAAAATATCTATTAAATTATTTATTTTACATAAGATGGCTTGCTCATAAAAAATAATAATAACGATAATATTTTTATTAAAATATTGCAAAACATATATCTCATTTATGAAAAATTGAGCAAAAGGATTCTAATATAGTAGAAACTTTGTTGAAAATACGATATAATTAGGATTTATGCCAGCATGTCTATATGGCGACATTTTTCGCCAAGTTATCGGCAAATGTCGCCAAAATTCCAAACATGAACTGCAATATTATCGTCTACAAGCAAGTTTTACTCTCTTCTTCGGTCACTATATATAAATGAATTCTCAAAATTAGCAAAACCATGGTAAATTTTCGTACTTTATTTCTTTTATTATTTACTTTCAAAATTTGAAACTCATAAATCTCAAACCAACTTCTGCACCCAATTTAAATCTTAATTCAACAAAAGCCGAATTCTTATTAGAACCACATTAATTGATGTATTTGTAAGTAGGATTCAGTAAAAGGTTTATTGTTCCGCAAAACAGTTATTCTATATTTCCGATTAGATATCTCAGGCAAGTTGTATTAACTTGCATAATTAACATATTTTCGCTCTGTTTTTCTTATTTCAGTATCTTGAAAAATCTTATTTAAATGGAAAGCTCTCTCTCGGCATTCCTGTTAACATTCTGAAGTTTCATATTGTACGATTGAGAAATCTCCGAATTGTTGATGTTACTACGATGTCGCCATTCTAGTAAAACGGTGCGAAACATTCGCAGATTATTTCATTTATTTATTTATTTTTATTTATTTATTTTTTTAATGGACAATATGCATTTTTGGGGTTCGAGACTAAGTCATCCCCCACATGTGATTTCTGATTGTCTATTTCTCTGTGGATTTCCCCATAGTATGCAAATATTTCCTAATTCAATACAAATATGAACATTAAAATGTTGCATTTTTTCCTGCAGTGGTAACGTGTAAAGAATTAACAATGTAACCTGGATAAAGAATCGTATTCTCCCATATTCGGAATACGGAACGGAACAAGGATTAATTTCATTCAGAATCAGATCGGAATATCTCGCTATGTACATATAAAGATTTTCTCCGCATTTTGTCTGGAGAATTGCATTTTTTTGGATTAACTTGAGATATTTCTTCATTCCATACGAAATTCCGATTCCAAGTTACTGGACAATACGGCCAAATGTCCATTCGATGTAATAAAATCAGTAGATCTGTTTTATTGGAACTTTATAATTTAGGTTTATTTAATTTCCAAATCTGAACTACGAAGTTGGAGTGCCATCTCATCCTCGGAGTATCAAAATTAAGATGGCATATTTCCGGTTTAACACAAAGGGTAACCCAGATTGTCTCAAATTCCCTATTGCGTAGCTCTAGTGCAACGTAAAATTCACTCAACCTCCACCCGAATCTGAACATACAGTTTACAATTACACGATTATTATTAAGTCTAAGATGGCGCTCGCTTAAAGTTTTTTGGCAGAATCATTGCCATTCTCCATCCTGCAAATAACTTCGATTTCTATATTACATACATTAACGTAATACATATATTGAGATCCCATATCATTTATTAATATAAAATCGGAAAAAGTAAAAAAAAAAAAAAAAATCCGTCAAAACCTTAATCTGGGTTCACAAAGCTTTCGGCAGCGTGTTTTTTACACGCATTATGTTCAGCCCGGGTTCCCACTACTCGCGGTAGCTCCTTACCTGAGCGTGTGCGAAGAAACGAATGTACAGGGTGTTTATAAAGTCCCGGACCCATTCTGGTGTTTAATAACTCATAAAATAATGAAGATATAAACAAACTTATTGCATTTATTGATGGAATAACTCATATATTTTCTTTTCAGGTTTGAATATCTTTACTTTTGTAAATATCGCCTGCGCGTGTGGTTAATTTCAGATAATTTCATTTTCCAGTCTAAATACAGAGGCTGTTCGCACATTTTTTAGACGATTTTATTTCGCAGTAAGAAAAAATTGTTTGCATGGAGAATTTTATTTTCACAACAGTTATATTTTTGGAAGTTTTATTTATCTTCTGATATTTAGAATTTTAGTTTAGATACAAAAATGCGCTTTTAAAATGGCAGTGGATGGAAGGATAGGTTTCCGCTATTTCCAAAGATAGTTTTTAGTGAAATCTTTATGAAAAGCATTTATCAGGAGAAAAATGGAAAAATGTTGCAACAACAGATGAATCTTGGGTCTATTTAAGTGGTTGCAATAAAAAAAGGCCAATTTATTATCACAAAAGTGGAGAAAAAAAATTTGCTTCATGGCTCAAAGCATCAAAAGAAAGTTTTTCTAAAGGATTTATGATTGCCACTGGTTTTTCATACAAGCGCAAGATAAAAGCAAAAAAATGTGACAAAAATGTCAAAATCAACTCTAAATACTCTCAAGAACATATTTTAATTTCAATTTTTAAAAATGAAAATCCAGATCTTTATCCACAATGCTATCAATCCGTTGAACTGTATCAAGACAAAACAAGCAGCCACACATCACAATCCGCAATTGCTTTTATAGAAAAAAATGGAACAAAAAACGGGAATTAAAACCATACCCTTCACTGACATTCCTGGTAAATCTTCTGATGTATCACTGTTGGATTTTTGTGTTTTTCGACTCTTAAAATCAACATTATCCAAACACCGACCTACAACGCTTTGTGGACTCTGGAAAGCCGTAGTTCAAGAAGAGTAGAAAAATATACCTCTTTCGATATTATAAAAAGCATTATTATCATAGAAATTATGATGTAGAATGTTAGTTAAGAACAAGGGCTATCAAACTGAACAAATAAAACTCGAAATATGAGTGAAATTGCTTCAGTACACTCCATCAAAATCGCCTAAAAAATGTGCGAACAGCCTCTGTACCTGTACTTTTCTAAATATCGTCTGCTTATTAATCGCATATGGGGATCTGAAAACCCCCATGAATACCGTGAGGCACAAAGGGATTCCCGAAAGGTTAATGTGTGGTGAGGACTAATGCACGACCGAGTCATTGGGCCTTTCTTTTTTACAGAAAAGACGGTCTCATCAGTCGTATACTTAGACATGTTGGAAAACTTCGTATTTCTACAACTAGAACAGCTTCAGGCACATGTATTTTTGCAACAAGATGGTGCACCACCTCATTGGGGTACCATCATTCGTAGTTCTTTGAATGACCATTTTCCAGGAAGATGGATTGGGCAAGGAGGTCCAATTCCTTGGCCACCCAGATCACCTGATATAACGCCGCTGGACTTTTTCCTTTGGGGATTTCTGAAGGACAATGTTTACAGGAGGAGAGTGTCGAACATTGATGACCTAAAAGTCAGAATTACAACCGCAATAGCCTCTGTGGATACCGACATGCTTGCCGCTACCTGGCGTGAAATTAACTATCGACTTGATATTCTCCGTGCGAAGAAGGGGGCACACGTGGAAGTTCATTGACAAGGGTCATGAAACTTTTTGAGTCTATCTAACCATTTATGTTATTAATTTTAATCTTTATTATTTTATGAGTTATTAAACATCAAAATGGGTCCGAGACTTTATAAACACCCTGTATTTCAACAAGAACATCGGTTGGGTGCCCAATGTTTTCGGCACCGTCTTTTCTGCATGCACTATATCGGATCACGGTCCCCATTGCGTGTATCAGCGCTATATATACACGCGTTGCGCACGTACTCCTCTATCTACTGTTTTAATCTGAGAGCCACGGAAGTAGGTGCGAGCAACTCCCAGAATCAAAAAATACTAATACCCCCCCCCCCCCCAACAAAAGCTACATTCCTGAGGTTATTTGAATGGAGTGGGAAATCTCGTCAAAGTTCATGTTGCGTGTATATAAAATGAACACCAACACACAAAAACTCGCCATCCTGAGGTAGTTCAGAGAATAAAGCTTGAAAAGGAGTTTTCGCCTCTCCCCAAGTGGGAATTTTATCAAAATACCCTTTATAGCGCGCATTGGGTATATATGATAACCCAAACACAGACATATCACGTTCCTAAAATAATTTGGAGCAGAGTTGCGCTTGGTGACATTTACCTCCCCCGCCTTTACAGTAGGTAAAAGGAATTTCAAGAAACTCTCCTATAGTGCTTATTGGGTACAAATAATCAACCGATACACCAAAAATCGCATACCTTAGATAATTTGAAGAAGAGATAATTTCGGAATCTTTTTTGTTCCCCCCTTTCACAAAAAGAAGTGTTGATTTCGAAAAAATCACTTTATAGTGCGTCTTTGGTAAATACAATGAACCCACACACCAAAAATTCACCTTCCAAAGATAATTTGGAACATAGTTGCGCATAGAAACATTTTTGCCCCCCTCCCGTTGCCAAAGGGAGGCGGAATAAATTCGCAAAATTTGTATATAGCGAATTTTGGACAGACATACACTCATGTTTGTAAAAAATGCAACACCACGATTGCAACACCATGAATTGAGCCAAACTTACAGGAAATATAAAGTGAGGTAAAGCATGCAAATGATTAGAATTACAAAGTGATTGCGCATGCGTGGAACAAGAACCGACTCCTTATCAGTCGCTTCTTCTAGGTATATAAAGGACTGTAAAGGCGCGTTGAAATTTGTTTATCGTCTTCTGTCTGCGGTAAACGTTTCATTGGTTGTCAGTTTTCCTCGTCAAAAGCGGAGGGTGTCATATCAACAACTAACGGAGTTCGTACGAGGCCACATTGTTGGTATGCGAGAGGGTGGTTTTCGCATCAAGAATTGAAGCCAGCACGCAGTGTAATGCCACAACAGTGGTGCGTGTTTGGAAGAAATGGACAGAGGAGAATCCAACAAGCCGAAAACCTGGCAGAGAGACAAGCAATAAAACAACGGCACGAGACAACAGACGCCTCATCCGCATAGCTGTGATGGACCATACAGCGTTCTCTCGTGTGTTAGCACAACGTTGGAGCACCGCTATAGGTGTTTTCTTGTCTGGTTCCACGTTTCGTCGCCGTTTGCAGCAGCAGGAACTGCGTGCAAGGGTTCCTCTACGCAGGATTCCCCTCTCGCTGAATCACACACGCCTTTGACTTCAATGGACTCGGCAACACAGCAAGAGGCGGGCCCAGTAGCAACAAATTATTTTCTTCGATTAATCTCGCTACAATCTGGAGTACAATGATGGGAGAGTACGTGTCAGAAGTTACGTCAGAAGGGAACGTCTACTCCCACAGTGTGTTATCCAGCGTCATACTGCATAAACGCCTAGCATCATGGTGTGGGGATCTATTGGGTATAATTGTCGATCCCATCTAGTAGACATTGCGGGCAACCTCAACAGTGATCGCTACATAAGAGAAATTTTGGAGCCAGAGGTCCTTCCCATTCTCCGACGCATTCCTTGTGCTGTATTTCAGCAGGATAATGCCCATGCACATGTTTCTCAGACAACACAAGCCTTCTTCAGTGCACAACATGTTTCGCTTTTTTTCATGGCCTGCTTATTCCCCGGATACGCCTCATATCGAGCATGTCTGGGATTTCATTTGTCGGCGACTCGCTCGTACAACTGGTGAGGCGCACAGTAAGATTGAACTTTGGCATCAATCAAGTCGAAGCCATCTGGAATGCCATTCCCCAGGATTACATTCATAACCTGTATGATTCAATGCCACGACGTGTACAGGCTCTCATCGCTCAGCGTGGCGGACACACAAAGTACTGATTTCCGACGTTCTTTTTGTTTTTTGTCTTGTACATTTGATTGTTTATTTGTACATCTATCAGTAATATGTGGAATAAATTTCATTAATTTCTAACAATTCTTTCATGGTGTTGCAATTTTCACAAACATGAGTGTAATTAAACCACACATAAAAAATCGAGTTCTAAATGTAATTTGGAGCTGGTTTATGCATGGAAAGTTGTTTTTGCCCCCGCCCCAAAAAAGAATGTACGAATTTCACAAAAATCCTTTTAAAGTGTTTGTTGAGTATGTATAACCAAACCACACACCAAAATTTGCCTTCCTGAGGTAATTTGGAGCAGAGCCATATCTGAAAACGTGTTTTTAACCCCCCCCCCTCCCATCCTGGAAAGGGTTAAAAGGAGAAATTTCACAGAATCTCGTCACATAGGGTGTTGGATGCACATAACAATCGCACATTTCAAAATTCAACATGGCAACTGCCATAGATTTCCTACGACAAATTTAACAAAAAAAGGGGACTCTGGAATTTTGTCACTTATAAGCCCTTCCTTTAAAAAGAGGGGGATTTGGAAATATTCCGCAGATGTTTCCAACTTCTTTTTGCTATTTTTGGTGAGTTCTGTTCGAAAATCCAGACTTTGGGGAATTGTTCGCCCAAGTTTTTTTTTTCCTTGTACTTGAGTGTATCGCCATATACAATTTTTCCCCCGTCAATTATTTGTGTCAGATGTACAGTTGGCAGCAAATTTATTCGAGCGCTAGCAATAATTCCTATGTAAAAAAATACACTTAATGCTGTTTTGTTAAATAAATCCTTGTCGAATCATGTTCTTATTCAGTCTAAGAACATGATTCGACAAGGATTTATTTAAAAAAAAAAAAAAAAAAAAAAAAAAAAAAAAGTATTGCTAGCGCTCGAATAATTTTACTGCCGACCGTATGCTCACTGTCCTTCCCCCAGGAAAGAAAGGTAGAACTTTGGAAAACTCCCTCTTAGTTGGGAGTGGGGGGGGTGGGAATAGGACCCCAAAAACAATCTTCACAGCAAAGTTCGTAACCTAGTCTCCCAGGAAAATGCCCAGCTGTATTGAATCAGTTAGTGGATATACAAATTTTGTGAGAAAAATTAGATTAGATATAGAAACCCACATATTTCAATTAAACAAACATGCTTCCAACTCAAATTTTCGTTGTTTGTTTTGTCATCATTGAGAGTTCAATAGACGATTTTTCCATCTATATATACACACTTTTTTTTTTCGGTTCTTCGGAATATTTTTAAATTACTAATCGTGAAAAATGGAAGTGGCTTGATCACCAGTATATAAGTATCTTTTTTTTTTTTTTTGTAATATGTTTGTTAATAGTAATATGTTTCTTATATGATGAAAATTTCACTTTAATGACTTAAAAGCTACAGTCGGCAGCAAAAGTATCCGAGCACTGGCAATAATCCCTGTCTAAAAAAAATACACTTAATACTGCTTTGTTAAATAAATCCTTGTCGAGTCATATTCTTAGTCTAAGAACATGATTCGACAATAATTTATTTAACAAAACAATATTAAGTGTACTTTTTTGATATCGGAATTATTTGCTAGTGCTCGGATACTTTTGCTGCCGACTGTACGCCGTATCCGGAGACGACATCGAAGACTTGTTTTACTTTTTAATGAAATGGTCGCGAAAACCTCGCATTCAGCCTTCTGAATCTTCTGGTCCCAGGTTCGAATCCTGGTGCGGGCATGGATGTTTGTGATGTCGTATGTCTTCAAAATATTGTGAACTGGTTTCTGTGAATTTCTCTAATATGGATCAATCGAGACGAAAGTCATTGTAACTATAGGTCTCAATATATGTCAAATAAATGTCTAATGACCTCGCATTTATTAAGCGCACATACCTCTTCATTTTATTTAAAGCTAATTTAAAATAAATTTTGGTCAATAACTTTATTTTATTTTATATTTTTGCAAATTCAAGAATTAATATTGAGATAAAAGTAAACAGTTTGTGCTAAGCATGTCTTAAATTGAAAATATTTGTGCTATTTTTGCAGAACATTGATATTTATAGTAAGAAGAGGTTCTCCAAAATGTAGCATTATATTCATTTAAAATTTTAGAAAACAATAGGATTAATAAATTTTAGAAATAGGCCATACGTAACCTGAAAACACTTTCAGTTTTTCATTTGCTAAAGTATAAAGAAAACGTATGTATTGATTTTAGGCACATTGGTTTCTGAGCTTTTCTGGCTCGTTCCCTCATAAATATTTGAAAACTTAGGAAGCGTTCTTCAGAAACAATGATAGAACGAGGTTATGCAGAATTTTAAAGAATGTTTCGGATTATCTTATTTATGTATTTATTTGTTTATTTACAGTTTTATTTTCTCATCCATACATTTGTTCTAGAAATTTGTTATTGAGTTGAGATTCAAATTCATTACATTGTATCACGATGATAAATATATATATATATATATATATATATATATATGGGAATGTCTCCAATTGTGGGCACAGTTTTGATTTTGGCTTATAACTTTTGATAGGGTAAATATTATGCAAACATATGAATACCAATGTTAAGCTGAAACCCTTCGCTAACGTTTGATAAAGTAACTGTATCGATTCCGTCAATAAGAAAAATTTTATCACCAATTTTGTGAAATGGCCATTTTTGGCCAAAACAATTGTGTACCCGGTTGTGGACACACTTGAAAAATACGTTAAAAATAGGAATAAAATAAGGAAAACCACCATAAATATATAAAACAACAAAATTCATTCACTTTGTACGGATTTAGTGGACAAAATAACAAGAGAAAATGGCATTTTTCCAATTTTATTCATCATCATCTTCGTCCTCCAAATCAGAAGTGCAATGCATGCAAGTAAAATAATTTGCATGTACTGGAAACCTCGTTGCATTAGTTTGAGTTGAATCTTGTTGGGCATGGTAGCAGGTGCTCCAAACAGATGATGCAGAAGTCGACATCATTATTAGATTGTGGATGTTCCTATTTTTAACGCACTTGGGCGGCAGTTTGACAAGTGCAGTTGCCTTACTTTTTCCAGGCACCTTCTGGATGGAGCTTTCACAGATGGAGAGCGCCTTCACAGATGCTGCGAGGAAGTCCATATTCTCGGACAGTCGATTTTATGGATTTCTTATCAACTAAGAAATCCTAAATGGCTTTAAACAGCGCATTAAAATCTATTTCTTTTGGATCGGTTGACTTTTCCGGGTTTGATATGGCTAAAAACGCCTAAAAATGCTTAAAAATACATTAAAACACTAATCAAATGTGTTATGTTGATATAAACGACCATATTGGACAATTTTTAAGTCAAATACAAGCTTTAAGTGAAAAAAAAAAAAATGTGCCCACAACCGGGAATGGCAGCCATTTTTATAATGACAGAAAAAGCAATTTTCGGTCCACATTTTGGCTGAATTCATATATCGCATCACAAAATATAATGAATATACTGCATAATTATATATTACACTTAAATTTTTGAATTAATTCATTTCGATTTGTCGCATTCTGAAAATATTCACAAATTACTTTTGTGTTGCTTTTTTTTTTCAGATTTTTTTCCCATGCTCGCACTTACTAAGCAAATGCGTTTGCTCACCTTGGTGTTAACACAAAAATTGTGTACTGTTACAATACAAGTTTGGCAGTACTCAAATCCACCGTATTTGCTTTCTTTTAAAAGATATTGTGGGGTTCCCGTAACAGCAGACATTTCCCTATATATATAAAGTCTTTTCATGACGTGAGTATTTTTTTTTTTTTTTTCTTCATCAGAAAACCTGAAATTTAGAAGAGATCGAAAATATTTTTTCCTTAGAACTTCAGAATGGAAGATGTTCGCATATTAGATACTTTCGGGTACATAGTGTGGCATAAAGACTTAATATACTAAGGAAACTAAATTCTGGCACAAAAAAAGGAAGCTTTGTCATTTAACTCTTTATGGGAATAGATAATTACGCTCATTTAATATGAGAATAAGCCACCAGAATTTACGAACAAAGTAAAAAGAAAAGAATGAAATGTGATTTTTTTTGCAAATTTATAAAAGCAAAATTTTGGGGGAAATTTCCGGGATGAATTATTGCAGTTACGAATTAAAAACAACGTCATCGGTGTAAGGACGCTGCTACGCGTTAATGGCTTAAGGGGACTTGGCACTAACTTTGCACTACTGAAGGTTTCATATAAAAGCTCATATTTACATTTAATTTTTATATATTGAACTATATTACGTCCGTTCAATAAAATATATATTCAGGCAACAATTTATTTGAGGGTTTTTATATACTTTTTACAGATTTGAAATCTAATTGTGTGTTCTCACACTGTAAAAAATAGGTTCTTAAAAATAAATATATATTGTCTCAAAATAGCCCCGAAACAATATATACTTAAATTTGAAAACACATGTACTCATTTTTGAGTATAATGACATGCTCAAAAATGGGGTTGACGAATAAGAATCCCAATATCCCCCATGTTTGACATGCCAATGTACTCAAAAATGAGTACATGGGTTTTCAAATTTAAGTATATATTGTTTCGGAGCTATTTTGAGATAATATATACTTATTTTTAAGAACCTATATTTTACAGTGCAGTATGCATTTTTTCAAGAATTGATGATCTTCAAAATGCTAAAGTTTCTACAGATAGTTAAGAAGAGATTTAATATTTTTGGGGTGTTTAGTAGAATCTACTTAAAAGAATTAAGGATAGATTTTGAAATTTATTGATTAGTTTGGGGGAAAAAAATAAAAAGTCATGTCTATGTAAAAATTTGAAAAAAAAAAAATTGTTATATTTCTATTTTTAATATTTTTTTCTTTCAAAGATATTGCAAAATCCATCCCTAATTCTTTTACGTAAGTTTTATTAAACATAAAAAAATATATATATTAAGTCTTTTCTGAAATATCTGTAGAAGTTTTAGCATTTTGAAGATCATGAATTTATGAAAAAAGGCAAACTGAGTAACCGTAATTTAAAGATTTCAAATCTTTAAGTCTATTATATATATATATATATATATATATATATATATAAATATATCAAAAACCATTAAAATTGTTGCTTAATTATATATTTTATTCAACAAATTTAATATAGTGCAATTTATAAATATTTAATGGAAATAGATGCTTCTATACAAAATCTTCAGTAGTGTCAAGTGAAAGATGCCAGGCCCTTTATATTGATTTTTTTTCAGAGGTGTCAAGTCCTCTTAAGAGGTAAATAATACTTGATTAAGGAGTCCAATAAACATTATTTACCTATACTGCTTGTTTGCTCAAGGATTTATAATTAATTAATTTTAAAAGAATTTTAATTTTGAAGTAAAAACAATTCCCCCAACTTTAAAATTCACTCGTACTCTATACATATTTCAAGTTCTTTGCTTTTTTTTTTTTCGTTTTAAGACATTCTTAGGTCAATTTTAGTTCATTTATTTGGCCTGCCTATTACATATCAAGCTTTAATAGTGTAATTTTAATTCTTTAAAATTAATATCTTTTAATTAAAATTGTTGCATATATTACCTTAATTTTAAAAAATGCTTTAAATAATAAACTAAATATTCTAGTAACTGTATCAGCACTTAACATATCTGTGCATAATACAAAGAAAAGAGAAATGTATTTTTGTGTTATAATAATAGTAATATCAATAATAATAAATGTTTCTCCCAGACGCTAGAAAAATGTATTTGAATAAACAGTCAAAAAAAGAAAAAAAAAAAAAAGTTATTTAGTAGGATTAAATAATTAGAATCCACTATAAAAATATTTAATACCGTAATTATTAGAAATTATTATTATATTTGGTCTTTCATTTCAACAATATAGTTTAAATGAGTTTTCAGTTGTATGTATATATATGTATTGTGTTGTACTATTTTGCAAAAAGACACTTCAAAAGGGTATAAACAGAACTGCATTATACTTTGCGTGTATAGTAGAGGAGGGGGTGGAGAAAGTAACAAAATACTATAAAATTTTAGGTGATTTAACTATGTGAAAATAATAAATTTCTACACAAGAATGTATTATTATTATTATTTATTATTTAATTGTTTATCTTTAAGAACATATCAAGGTTTAGATAACACGGAGAAAATATTTTATTATACTTTTTTTTAAAAATGGTGTAAATGCATAGAAAAAAAAAGAAATAAAAGAAAAAAGAGTTAGCCACTCAAATATTTCTTGAATCATATTGAAAAATACTTTCAGAAGTCTAGTTTAATTCTGCATATATAATTTTTAAAGCCAATCGAAACGTAGTTCTATTAAATTTATATGTATTATAATTATTTATTCCTTGCGAATTTATTGTATTTTTAATCTTATAATTATTTTTATTATTTGATTTATGTGATAAGAAGCTAACAAAAAAAAAAAAAAAAAAAAAAAAAGATAAATTAATGATGTTTTAATATTTTCAGTGAATGTTATATATAATACTTAAGATATGTAAATTGTTTTCAATATCATAAACTTCAATTTTAATAAAACTTTCAGTTTATCGGAAAATATATCAGAGCGCTTTATTAGCTTCGTTTATATACCGTTACACAAAGAAAAATAATTTTAAAACTTATGAATATTCAGATGTATATTGCTAACAAAATTCAAAACCGCTCATTCTACAGAAACTTTATCTTCTAAACATCAATTTGTACATTAAACTTTCAGATTACAACACAGTATTTTGAAACCAGAAACAATTTTTTAATCAATAAATTGTCCCTTTATACAGATCATTATATCTGGGCATATTCAGTATTTGGTAATGGGTAATTTTCAAAAAATATTTCATTGAAGAATTCCCTTGAAACAGCTCATAACTAATTTAATTAAACGATTTCGATGACAAGTATATGTAAAATGTTGCTACAAGATTTTAACTTAATTGTTGTTATTTTATATATTTTCCATATGACAGTTTAATATAAAGGGCTTTAAATTTAAATATTCATATGTTAATTATTGCTGGTTCAATAAATATCGGAATTCACAACCTTTTCAGCGTTAGGCAGTTTTAATGAATATTTGATTTGTGATCCATGAAATAAAAACTACGTAAATACGACTACAAAAATTCGTTAGTGAATAGAATCGATATTCATTAATCTTATCTCTCTCACTCTCTCTCTCTCTCTCTCTCTCTCTCTCTTTTTTTTTTTTTTTTTTTTTTTTTTTTTAACAAAATACGCAATGTTTTAAAAGTTTTGTTTCATCAACCTTTTATTTTAAATACTGCGTGACGTAAAAAGACAGATGTAACACTGAAAGAGTTAATGCTTTTTCTTTTTTAAAAACCAGTAAATGAAACTTGTTTTTGTTATTTTAAAAGACACCGACTCAGGGACGCAAGCTGTTTGATATACAAATATACTTCTAATAGCTGAGTAATGCTTAGATGCCTTTTTAATCTTTTATCGTTTACTCTCCAATCCCCCAAAAGCCATTAAAACGGATATATATATATATATATATATATATATATATATATACTATCTCTTTAAGTTCCTTTAACCCTTTATCGACAGACGGTACTTTAAGGCACCATAATATTAAAAAGCATATAAAATCAAATTGATGCAAGATATGCCAAAGGTATTTGTAAGAATAGAATGCATATACCTCATTCAAATCTCACAACACGGCACCATATGAAGCCGTTTTTGTTCAATAAAGGAATTTATAGAGCGCTGTTTCTGTTTTCGATAGACATTTTTCATGATCTTCACGTGTTTTATAATTAATTTATATATCACTTAAAGATCCAGCCCCAGTCTGAGAAAAATATAAAAGGCATGAAAAATACATAATTTTTTACATTTTGACCTTTTTTTTACCTCTATGTGCCAGTTATACATTAAAGCGACATCTGACTAAATCCTCATTATTTACTGGAATAAGTTGATATATATAATTTTTATTGTTTATATCTTTAAAATTTACTCTTAAGTAACTTAAAAAAATGGATTTCAAATATATTTTTTCTTTATTTCACAATTAATAATATTTCATCTGTAGTAAATAAAAGGTTAAATGAAACATCCATAAAAGCCATACCTTCAGCGCTATATAATACGCTAAAGAAATAGAAGCTGAAATAGAAATACAAATATCTATATCATAAAAATAACTTTAGAAGATTTAACAGTTTTAGATAATATCAGTTTATTTAGTAACATATTTTGTATATTCTTCTCCCTGTTACGAAAAGTTCAGAATTATTTCTTCCAGAGTATGTAAAAGTAATTGAAAAATTAATAACGTGTTAATGATAAACCTTTTATCTTTTTTATTTACACAGTAAAAGTAGCGTATGTTTATACATACAGTCAGTAACAAAAGTGTCCGAACACTAGCAAAAATTCCTATGTAAAAAAAGTACACTTCATATGGTTTTGTTAAATAAATCCTTGTCGAATCCTGTTCTTAGTCAGTCTAAGAACATGATTCGATAAGGATTTATTTAACAGAACCCTATGAAGCGTACTTTTTTCACATACGAATTTTTGCTAGCGTTCATATACTTTTGTTATCGACTGTACCTATATGCACACACTCATTTTTAAATGCGAAAATTTATATACGCGTATATATACGTGTCCAGATCAATATTCTTAGCAACAATAATATATATATATATATATATATATATATATATATATTAATGGATAATTTAAATAATCATAATTTTCAAAAGCCTGAAAATGCATAGATACATTTCGCTCTTGCTTCAACCTTTTTTCAAATATGTTTTTGGAAAATAAGTAAAATGTTGTTATTGTTTCAATAATAAACGTCACAAAACCAATGTTGATGTATATTTCAAATTCTGCAGATAAAAAGAAAGATGCAGAGAAAATAGCAAACATATCTTCCATAAGAAAAGGAAGTAATAAACCTGCTTCGAATATCCAGACCTAAACTGCCAATATAGTGCATAACAAGATATCAAAAAAGAAGAAGAAAGCCTATTAAATGGTCTCTTTATTTGGAGTATTTCCATATCCAAAGAAGAATCACATTTCCTAAGCATACAGAAAAAACAGCTATCATTTACGAAAGATCACGTAAAAATGTCGCAACTTTGCTAGCATATGGTTATGGTTTCACTACACTAGGAGGGTATTTAGGAAGAAACTTTATCTTTTAGTTCAATAACTGGTGGAAAAATTCGCACAGTATTCAGTGTTGACGCATTTATTTCTCTCTATCTCTCTCTCTCTATATATATATGTATAAAATATGTCAACATTTTAAGGTTCAGAAACCAGGAAGCAAAATTATGATAACAAATATTAAGAATACAAAAAAAATAAATTTATACTCTAAAAAAACTATTGAACATGCTTTTATTGGAATGTGAACTATTGGTCTGTATGTATATCTGTTATTAACATAACTTAAAAACAAATAACTGCAGGAATCTATCTTCATAGTATTGAAATTCAGGGTAAATGAAACTCGTGTATGTGACACACCAGATTATTTACATATTTTTAAATATTTAAAAAAATAAATTAATTTTTGTCTCTCCGCGTTACAGAAATATGGCCAAATTCTGTGAGGCATACGATAGCGTTTTATAGAGAGATATTTTGGTTGCCCCTAAAACTTGCCCCTGATGTGAAAGGTTCCCGAAACACTTGTATATTATATTGTCATTTATAATGAAGTCGGGTGCAAAATTCGATCGGACGAACGGAAGTGGCCGAAAATTGAATTGCAAGATTCCGTTACATACATTAATAATTACATCATGTCAAGTTAGTAAAAGTGTTATTATCAACAACTGAAAATTACAAATTGAAAAAGCATAATAATTCTAAGTTATGATAAAAAAGTAAGAAATTATGAAGTGATAACTTTGAATAATTTCAAAAAATAGCCATAACTTCACGAAAGGTACTTATAGTCGTAAAGATAAATATATATATATATATATATATAATTTAATTGGTTGTAAATTAATTTTTAAATTAATTTTATCTGACAAGCTTGCACAATACAACTCAACTTCGTAAAAAGTCATTTTCTCAATACGAGGATCTGCGCTTACTCTTGTTTTCATTTCATATTTTCTGGAAAATATTTCAAAAAATTCAGGATATTTTCTGTCTTTATTTCATTTCTTTCATTTCAAGGTAACTTTTTCTTGTGGGTTTGTGCTATCATTTGGTATTTTGCTAAAATGCTTATCAAAAACAGAAAACCTAAAATCCTTTCCTCAATGATATAGGGATAGCACCTGACGAAGTCCTATAGCATTTTGAGCTTTTTATTTAAATTCAGTCTTATCTTGCTTTGGTACAAAATTCTTTTGTCCATCTCAACTTAAAAGGTTCTGCTCATTAATGTAAGTTCTATTATTTCCCCTTATAATAATATCCTGTAATATTCCTTCTTTTCTACAGCATCAAAATGCACGGTCCTTTATTATATTTTTCAACAGGTAATGTAGTCTAATAAAGTAAAATAAGTAATATTATTAATCTTATGAAATTAAATCAATTTAATATAACTGGTTACTTTGTTTGGCCTATGTATGTTTCTGTGGTAATTTATTTGATTGGCTATTCTTCGTTCTCATTCTTTTCCTTTTTATCAAATAAATTATAAATTAAATATATATGTATAAATAAGAAATTAATACATATGTTTAATATAAGATTTGAAAACAATGCGCAGCGAGATATATAAAAAAGCACCACAGAACTGGCGTTTAAAAGTAATTAGAACAAAACTTTGAATAAACGACATAAAACGCAAAAAGTCGCAACAATTATTTCGGATCGAAACAAGGCACAACCCTTCATCAGGAGAACAAAGTAGGCACCAGTGCTGCAAACAAAGCGGCAATGCTTTGCAGCACTCGTGCTTATTTTGGTTCTCTGACGAAGGGGAGTCTGGTCTTCTTCCGACCCGAAACATTTAAAATCCAAAAGAATTACAAAAGAAAAAAAATTAATAATGAAAAAAAATAAGAATACAAGACTTGAGTGGGCCAAAAAAATTAAAATATGGTCAGTTAATTATTGAGATGCAGTGGTTTTCTCTGATGATTTAAGTTTGACTTATTTACAGATGAAGGAAACAAGGCACTTGGACAACGAAAATGCGACCGACTTCATGAAAATTGCACTCTTAAAATAGTGAAATATTCTTCGTATATTATGGTATTGGGGTGTATAACTTTTCAAGAAGTCAGGCAAATTTTAATGCTCAAGGGAACAAATATCTTGAAATAAAACACGACCATTATAAAAGTGAGTGCCTACTCGACTATTTTGGAGGTATCTCAGTCTTTTCTACAATCAATATTTCAAAATAAAAATGCCCCTTGCCACGCGGCGTCCACGGAATGTTTATTTGATTCAAATTGTTAAAATTACGTATTCATCCTCATGACCACTTATAATTCTCTAAGTAATCATCCATTTTTTCACTTTAGGTTAAATGCTATACAGAATATCGTAGAATCTTTTCTTTATCAGACCTGGAAATGTCCTGATCTCAAGCTGATCAAAAATTAGAGTGGGAATGGGGGGGGGGGGGGGCGATCTAAAAAAGGGTGGAATTGAAATTTGTAGCTTACAACTTTACAAGAGCTAGAAAAAATATTGACGATGTATGGTACAATGAAATTTCTTTGGTTTATGTTACAAAAGGGTATAATACTATGCCGTTAAGCATTAAAACTGTAATTCCATATAAAGGTAAAATTATCCAATGCAGAATACTATTTTATTCAATAAATGTTTAACTTTAGCAAGTAAATAGTTTTATTTCCTATATTAAAACATAACGTGTTTATTTCATACAATAAACCATTATATAAGATTGTTCCATATGAAATGGCCGCTTAATTTTATTGATGATTTAAATATAAAATTTTTGAAACTATTTAATCAAAATATGACCCATCTGCATCAATACACTTCTCCTATCGACTAGAAAGACTTTTTATTCTATTTTTAAAGAAACCCTTAGTATTAGAGTCAAGAAATACGCTGAAGACTATTTTGACAGCTTCTTAATTGACAAAGCGTTTGTTTACAGGGTGATTACAAACATTATTGATTTTGCTCAATTTGTTACCAGCCCCCTAAATATTGTTTTAAACTAATCTTCACTGAAGAACATGAAGAAGACGCAGCTCTTTAAATACCCAACGTTTGAAAACATTTCATCACGAGATAAGTTTTTAAATTGAAAAAATAAAAATACTTATCGTTTGCAAATCTTGCGAAACTTTTGAGCAGGAGTGTAATAACACTGCTCTGCATGAAAATTGGCCCCCAATACCATTTTTGCAAATTCTTATGTAAAATGACCTCCCAAATCCGAATATGGCGCCCATTTCGCCCTATCACCCACCGTTTTTTTAGGGACACCCCCTCTATTTTTATCACTTTTCGATAATTTTATGGCTATAAATTTGATTTTGTAGGAGAGGGAAGGATTATTTTAACTGTTAAACATCTTCTGAGGAGCTACAGAAGTGAAAAATTTTAAAATGTGAACATTTGTAGCAAGAAAAAAATTGAGGCGTACCGAACAGTGATAAAAATTGGAGTAGGGGGTGGCCTCACGAGAAAACGGTGGGTGATAGGGCGAAATGGAGATCATATTCGGATTCAGGAGGTCATTTTACATAATAATCAGCAAGAATTGTATCAGAGCTCGTTAATTATTTTTATTTATTTATTTATTTATTTATTTATTGCAGCGCAGTGCAATTATAGAAAAATATTTTTGAAGTTTTCCCAAAACACTGTCATATCTTTATCAAGTGTAATTATAGCATCAGGACAATATACAACGAAACAATGATAACACAATTTTTATCATGATCTTTTTTGCTGGTTTCTACGCATTGCGTGATGAAATATGATTTCTTTTCTTATAATTTTTGTGTTTTTTTTTTTTTCCTTGTTCAATTGATTTCGTTTGTCGCAGTGGTCGCAGCGTTCCGATTGTTTTACGTGGGTTTATTTTTTTTTTTTTTCCACCACTATTTCAGAAAAGTACCATTTTAGATAATATTATAGAATGAAAATCTCTAAGAAAAATTATTTTTGTAAAAAGTAATAATAATATAATAAAATACTCGTAAAAATATAGAAAAGCTGCCACACCTGAATACATGAATAGAGCATAAATATCAGTTACCTCTTATTTTTATGCTTACAGATATACATAAGTTCAGATATATTTGTATGCAATAATTTAATTTATGCGCTTGATTAAGTGTTGATTATTGAATGCTTTCTTCCTTTTTTTTTAATCTTTTCTTTTCTTTCTCAATGAGACTTAAACTTCATATACGGTAATTTAATACTGCATTTTTTTCATTACTTCCTGTGATATGTTCGAAAAGATTTTCATATGTATATATACAGGTATATTGTTACGATGGTCATAGAATGCAAGAAAACATATGATGAAATGACATAATTATCGCAATAACCCAAAATATAGATATATCCAATAATAGTTTTGTTAACGATATGGAAATCTCCACAATATTCACTTGATTATTATTTACAAAAACCCATATGACAAACAAGGAACCGATTTAAAATAGAGTGATAAATTACAAATTGACACTAAATAAGGACGTCAATCCGTATGAGACTATTACATAAATTAAGGATGATTAAACATATTAACGTTAAAAAACATTAAAAAGCTGATGATCGTCGTTGCCGCGGAACTCTTCAGAGAGCATAAAAAAAATACCCTCCCATAAATGACCAGACATTTTCAATTTTAGACATTTTGTCAAATATCTAGAAAAATACATAACGAATTATCCTGAAACTTCGGGCATATAAACAACATATTATACCTCATATATCCCAGTAAAGGATTTGTCCAAAAGACAGAAAGAGGACAAAAATAAATTAAAGAATAAAAAGATATAGTAAATTTACGATTATCCGCGAGCGCGGGAAAAGGGTGGGATCAAGAAAAAACGTTTTCTAAATAAGAAACAAAAATAAATTATTGTTAAAAGAAATGAAAATATAAATAACTATATTGTTTGTATTTACTCTTTTGTGCAATACATTTCTGTTTAATATAGTACATAAATTAACTTACAGATTGTACATTGGCTTTATCATAAGTATACCTTTTAAAGCTCTTTTACAGGAACACACAAAAGAATTTTGCAATATTAGAGCCTATGGACAGATTTCTGTTTAAGCGCATTCTAACGCGATCATGCTGCATTCAAAATTATAGATTTAACATACATTATTAATATTCTTTAAAACATGTTTTCTCTAGAAAAAAGGTATATTTAGACTAAATAATTTATTTTCAGTCTACACAAAAGAATTCCGATGACATTCTGTAATCATTCAAATGATATAAATTTGGTTCAAATGTTAATGAGATACAATGAATTCGTTGTGCATAATTTTTATTAGCGTATATAATTATTGTGCTCGTGTACAGGGACATAAAAAAAAATCCGCACCATTATGGTCTATAGACAGTATTTCTTATAAATGCATTTTTACATGGTTCGCTCCATTAAACACAATAACTAAATATACGTTCCCAAAATGCTTAAAAACATGCTTTCTGTGGAAAATGGTAGTCATAGAATTGGTCATAAATTTACAGTGTCACACAAAATATTTTGGATGCACTATTTAATCATTTCGCATCAAATTTGGTATAAGTACTTATGAGTTACAAGGAATTAACACAAGACTATGAGTGACAAGGAAATATATATATATACAATGATATACTAATTACTATAATATAAATGAAAAGCAAGTAACGGTAAATATCGTTATGTAAGAAATTAAAGGCACAGTCCATTTATTCAAATGTGAATGTAGGAGTAGTTCCGGGAATAACGCCAGTGGAATATCACTTAAATCGTACTCAATCATATTCAATTAAACTCAAATGGAATATCCCTCCAAATTTAATTCGAATTCCTATACTTAACTTTAATATCACTGCATATTTTTAGCTCTGTTTAAAACAGGCCTGCTTTCATTTGTGCGAAACATGATGACATACCAAGATAAGGTTTAAAATATCCACCAATGGGAAGGTGAACATTATAAAGTTATTTTTGAAATTACTTTTTTAAAATTATATTTCATATATATACATTAAACTATAACAATATTAAGTATAATAGAATTTCTTTAAAATTATTTAAACTACATATATATATATATATATATATATAATTTTACTTATTTATTTATTTATTATTACAAAATATTATTTACTTATTTATTTATGTATTAGAATTTTTTAATGTACAGTCGGTAACAAAAGTGTCCGAACACTAGCGAAAATTCCTATATAAAAAAAGTACACTTACTACTGTTTTGTCAAATAAATCCTTGTCGAATCCTGTTCTTAGTCAGTCTAAGAACAGGATTCGGCAAGGTTTGATTTAGCAAAACTGTATTAAGCGTACCTTATTTATATAAGAATTTTTGCTAGTGTTCGGACACTTTTGTTACCGACTGTACACCAGCATCGCTGTTTTTTTTTTTTTTTTTTTTTTTTTTTCCCTTCAATTTTACATTACTGTTGTCCAAATATATATTCTGAACATATTCGGGTATTACTTTGCAAATCAATTTACAAGTTAATTTATAAGAAATATTTTTTTTTTTTTTTTTTTTTTTTTTTTTTGTTTAATGGGGAAATTCATACTAATTTCATTTTTCTCAAATCTAAAAATCGCGTTTTAAAGTCTAAATGAAGAAATAAAGTGAAATACCTACACATATTTATTTAAATATCTATAAGGTTTCTTCGCTGTTAGTCACTTTTATTCTATTTAACAAGGCTGAAGCAGTTTAAAATTTTCAAACAATAATAATAATAATAATAGACTTGATATGACTATATTTTAATCCACGTGTGTGCAATTTCTTTTCAATTTTAACACAGTAACATAGAAATAAGCATTACAATTTACACCATTCAATTAATAAAAAACAATCTTTTTTTAAAAATATGAACAATGCTTTCAACATTTTACAGTGTGCTGATAATATTGGAAACCATATTGTAATGTGCATAAAATTAAAACATTTTAATGTTGATATTTTTATGTTGAATTTATTAATATTTTCAATACTAAATTTAAACATAGATAATTTTATTGAACTCATAAAAAATACCTTATATTATGTAGAAAATAATGTATACTCTGTTGCTTGTTTAATAGTTGATTTATGAAATAAATGTACGTTATGTTTTATCGTATGCATACATGATAAAACACGTACATTTATATAAATACATATACACACGTATATATATATATAAGAAATGAATAGATGTATTTAACATAAGAACTAAAAATAAAATAAAATAAATAAATAAAAAAGAACTATATTTACTCTATATAAAACATATTATAATAACTAGAACTAAAATAGAACAAAAAAAAAAAAAAAAGAATTTTAAATAATCTCCCTTTTCGGGAAATTTCAGTTTGTGATTAATTTCGTAAGTACATAGTTTTTCAATGTATATATATATATATATATGTATATATATATATATAACGCAGTATTTTGAGTTTGATAACATCTATGTTTTGCCTTAATGTATAATTTAGATGCATAAGTGTTATTTGTTTTTAAATCTTGGTATAAAAACAAAAAACTAATATGTAGATTTTAGCTTCAGTTTTAAAAACTTATCTTAGAGAATTTTCCTATTTTCGTTTAATCATTAGAAGACATTCAACCTTGATTTGATTTTAAACATGAAAATTTTTTTGTTAAATACTTTAGCATCACTATGGAGATTTTAATATGTTTTCTTTTCTGAAACGTTTATTTTAGAAAATAAAAATCTGTAATGACATTGAAATATGCTAGTTGTTATTTTATAGTTAATATTAAGTTCACAAGTAATGTTTGAAAGATTAGATTCATTTTACTAAATAAGATGTTTAAATAACAATCTCATCTACATACTTTTTTTTAAGTTACTTCTTTTAAACCATATAAAACAAATATGTTAACATTTAAACTGCAATTTTTATAGTTTTACACAATTTATACTTGATGTATATGTAATATGAATTTTCTATATTCCATGTTCTTTTGATTTTAAGCATTTTAACATTCATAATTGTCAAGTAACAGACGTTACAATTTTCATATTTTGTTCGCCTCTCTATACGAGTATTGATTCAAAAGAAAAAAAAAGAGCTACAAGCAGCTGCATTTAAAAAGTAATAATAGTCGAATGAAATTTCTTCTCAAATTGGTGCTCATTGTCTTACAACAGTTGTGCGGTTTGTAGTGCAAGTTGGCAGACGCGTCAGGTTAATTGAAACGAGAAAACGTCCAGAAAAGTGATCTCTCTTGGAAATACAAAACGTTTTTTTTTTTTTTTTTTTTTTTTTGAGTAAAGAGTGAATTTGTATGTTGAGTGATAATGTCATTCTCCTGAATGACAATGTCAGGCTTCATACCGCTTGCAAAAATCAAGAAATGCTGAAAAAGTTCGAGTGGGAAGTCCAGACACTCCCATACTATCCAGATTTGATACCCAGTCACTTTTTTCCGAAAGTGAAGTAATCTGACAAAAGGTTCTTTTCAGACAGTGATATGAAAACTAACGTCGAGAATTGACTCAATCCGCAAGGACATGATTTCTACAAAGCCGAAATAAATATGGGTGTCCTGCGTCAGACTTAAGCTCAAATCGGTTTTGTGATTATAAGGAAAAGTGATTGCCAAGTATATCTCTTAGTTCCTTTTTCTCATTGCTGTCTACTGTCACAAAATAATTTTTTATTACCCTTATAACCTTTCTCTCCGTGTGTGTTCTTCTACATTTCTTTCTTTCTTTCTTTTTTTCCACCATCGTATTTTTATCTGTAATTTGTAAAAAACACAATATCATAAATTTTGCTTATTTAACTTGACAAAAGAAGTTATTCAAAATAAAATCATTCGACATAATTTAATTTTAAGCGTAAGTTAGAAAAGATTTTTTAATAATGTCTTTTTAATGTTACTCGAGGATAGAAAATAACCTCAATAGATCAATATATATATATTATGTCGTTGCAAAAGTTCGTGCGGACGCGGATCATTTTATTGCCTCCAAAGACGAGAGCTTCTATTGCCGTGGTATACATTTGTTAACCGAAAAATTGGCAAAGGTTGTAGAAAGTAATGGAGAGTATTTTGATTAAAAATTGTCATTTGATTTGATGTATTTTTATGAAATGAAGCAATAAAAAACCGCACGAACTTTTGCAACGACCTAATATATATTATTAAGGTAAAGCTAGAAGAGATTGCGTGCAATTCAACAGAAAGATATTTTGAAATATTCAAATATTACTTTTTTCCTAAACTATTGGTGCATAATTTTGAATTGATCCTTCTTCTATGCATTTCCATATTTATTTTGTTGCTCTATTATAATCTAAAACAACAGCTGTAATAATACCAAGAGAGCTATTTTGCGCAATCAATCCTTATAGGGTAGAAGTGATTGCGCACATAGGTACGAGAGATTGCGTTTAATTATAACTCCAGTTACAATATAAATAATAATAATTGCACTTAAATGACATTGTTGTAAGGTATTTGTAAACAAATATTTCCGTATTGGGAGTGGGCATTTCCATTCAATAATTAAAAAAAATCCGAAAAATAATAGAAATTTAAAAAGAACTAAAAAAATATTTTTAAAGAAAAAATATTAAAGAGACAGAAAAAAGAACAAGACCAGAAAATAACATTAAGTCACTAGATGACACGTTTAACATAAAATTAGTACATTTCCTTTTCAGCTAGGATGGTTTCTTGTTTGTTGACTGAATCTCTCGTTGCCCACAATCATTGCATTGCATTTATTTTTGTACATTGTGAAGGTATTGTGCAACAACCTGCCGCAAGTGAACCTGTTCGAGAGGGATTGCACACCGTGTGTGTACTGCATTTCCGATCAAAAAAAAAAAACACCGTGTGTGCAATGATATATGGCTACTCCCGCCCATTTTTAAGCCTAGAATCCCCCCACAGTTTACTAATTATTAAGGTTTTTTTTTTTTTTTCTCTTCAAAATCTTCCACCCAAAAATGTTCAAAACACAAAACCTAAATTTTACTTGGTTTGAAATCTTCTCGTTTCAACTTTAAAATACCTTACGTTTATTTAATTTAATTTATTTTATTGAAATTTAGACGATTACATTTCTTAATAAGAAAGTTGAGTATGAGTAGGCTAATATTTTTTGCTTGCATTCAGTTTTATCCCTTGTATTTAAGCAGTCCACAGCTGCACAAAACTTGAGTAGCAACTCTATAACTTTTGCAGTACTTAAAAGTATTGCAAAACTAAACAGATATACAACAACATTTAAATAATTTGCTATAAATTTTTCATAGGCTAACATTGGCATTCGAGAGCTAAATCCCACCAGAGGTGTGGCTTTTGTCGATTCTGCCACTCCTGAACAATGTTCAGATTCTGGGGACAGTCTCCTATATGATGCGCCATCTCGAGTGGGGTGAACTAAGTCCAGTCGCTTGTCGAAGTTATTTCCTAGTTCAGTTCCAGACGTTCAACAAACTTATCCTCACTGTCTTGTCGTTACCAATAAGCTGCAAAATCTCTATTAGTATAGAATTTTATAAAAATCAATGCACAATCTCTCCTAAATAGTAATAGCGCAAACTCTCCCACTTTGCTAGGAGAGATTGCGCAGCCTTTTCTTAAATAATTATTCACTGTTATAGAAAATCGTGGTGCTCGTACTGTTATTCTAGTTTAGTAGCTCATGAAAAATTGTTTAAATTAAAAATATTCTGTACTTCTACCGTTGTATTGAAATTCTTAGGAAGGGTTATGAAAATTCAAGCGTGAATTTATTAGAACGAGACAAAATAACCACGTTTTATCTTAAACTCTTGAAGCCATCAAAATTCTCATTCAAGTGAGCACTTCACTATTGATGTTGCACAACCACCTAAAATTGCAACTTGCCCACTCTACTCTTACCCTCCGATCCCCTATGCGCGCAATCTCTCCTATCACGCGACCTCTCCTAGCTTTACCTTAGTAGAAAAACTCACATTTTCTCTATATAATCAACTTTTATATGTAACATCAGCTTTGAAATTGCGGAGTAATACCATCCGTTTGATATTTATCTGTATGAAAAACTTTACCCCTTCTCGGCACATATGTGCAGAATATGGGATGCATGCAGTATTATGCTACAGCTTAGCGGCTAGATCATTCAAATGTCATTGACAATAAACTTCAAAAAAGGATGAAAATGCTAAATATTGAGGTTAACGATGTGAAGCCGCTTGAAAGGACGATGAAGTTCTATATTTTTCAGCCACGTTTCTTGCGACCATGGGAGCCTCTGCCTCAACGAGTTCAGTGTTAAAATAACAGTGAAAATCCTTGTGATTGAGAGAAAATACCGATAAGGAAACACCGAATGACTGGATGTTTACCAAATTCCAACTAGTCAGTGAATTTGGCACCCCTACAAGCCTTTGAAATCGTCCTAAATGCTAGGCGCGAGAAACGTTGTTAAACTATTGTACAAATTTCATAGATTGTTTCTACTCTAGCGTCGTTTAATATATGATACAGCAGCATCTTTGCATAAGTTACAATTTGTTCAGATAAGAACTTTTTGCTCAATAGGTATGACAATCAATTTCCATCGATGAATATCAATATTTTGCATGAAAGCATATTATAAGAGATATTAAGGCATTCTTCTTTTCTTTCACGTTTCAGGCTCTTCATAATAGATCAAAATGAAGAACAAATACGGTCACACACAACGTTTGTTCAGTAAATCAAATTCTGTCAGCTCCAGCTTATGATAGTACAATCTGATATGAATCAATCAGTATAGTTTTGCGCAATCAATGAACAATTTATATCGATATATATTATATACTGTTTGACGATTTTTTATATGACAAGACATTTGATTTTTTATTTATTATATTATCATACCTGCCAACCTTTTTTTTTAACCGGAAATTTTTAATAATTGTTTTAGCATTTTTTTGCGATTAAATATGATGAATTTTTACAAGTGAAAAATGGTGTTAAAAAACCGTACAAATCAGCACATGTGTATTACATTTATTTTATCAAATTAGATTTACTTTTGTATACTTTGATAATGGTATACTTTTAAAAATAAAATCCTACTTTTCACCAGAAAGATAGTTCCAAATTAGCTGCAACTAATATTTTTAGAAATTTGATGCGTATATCTCATCACATCAGTTGTACAAATTAAGCAATAAGCACCACTAAAATAGTGAAACTTAGAACCAAAATGTTGCCGTGAATCTTCTGAAAATAGTTAACCCGAAAGTCCGTTCACATTGTAAACAAATCAGAACCATTAGACGATTTATGTATAAATATATAAAAAGATGAATAAAATCCAGGCTTGAACGACATTATTTTACTGTAGACTTATAAAAGACACAGCTGATTAAAAGCTGATGCCTCTTAAATTGATTTTTAATAGCAGCTTTTAGTGAAGACAGGGCTGTGCCTACATTTTTTGACGACACGTGTCTAGCCTCTGCACCCAACAATTTTAAAAAGTACTGCTCAACAACAGGCAGTGAGAATCTTGGCTTGTGGGTCCGATAGAATATTTTGTTTTCTCACTGCATTGTGAGGAAAAAAGATTTCAATCTTTGTATAAAAAAGTTGTGTTGAATGTATTTTAAGTCTTGAAACATACACATATAGATCTAGGACAAATAAAATTACCCTAGATTTTTTGTTTTTTATATGCTAGAGAAGAAATAATTTTTAACACAATTTTATTTATCTATTATTTTATTTTGTCATTAGCAGTTCCAGCCGGTGCTGCCAGGACTAAAGTAGTGTTTATAGAATTTAAGAAGAGTTATCAAATTTTCTGACAATTCGGAAATTTGAGTCAATTAAACTTTTCCATTGAGGCAACCCATCCCAGCTGATTTTCTGTGCCACTTTTGCGCGCTACAATTTACACAAACATTGCCATTCCTGCTAAACTGACAATAATTTGAAAAACATAATTGAAAGTAGAATCCTCGTAAAACGCACAGAGGATCCAAATGGCAGCATTCAATGCTCGATAGGTATCAGTATGACGTCTGGCATGAGCTTCAATTCAAATGTGAGATGGCTCTTGAGTTTCTTGTCTTCCAATCGCTGTCCGTTGAGTATCAGTATCTAACCTGACTTCTCGCTGTTCAGTTTCTTCTCGCCTTCGATCAGCTTTTCTTTCAGCATGTCCTGACGTTTGGCTTGTACCTAATCTTTTTTTTTTTTTTTTTTTTTTTTTTGTCTTTCTTTCGTTGCCCGTTCAGCATCTGTACGAAATACGCCACGAGTTGGCCACTCCTGCGATAGATGATGCCTTTCTATTAAGAACACTGCGAAAACACATAAGTATTAAAAGGCAAACCAAACCACACGAAATAAAAAAAACTCTGCAGCGCTAAAATCATTTTCCTCTTTCTGCTTAAAAGTTTCCTATAAAGCTGCCAAAACTGCCAGGTTGCCACAGATGAAAGTTTATCAAGGATGTATCCGTAATAATAATAATAATAATAATAATAATAATAATAATAATAATCAATTAAAAAAATAAATAAATAAAAAACCTGAAAGCCAATTTTAGATGACCTAATTTTCAGCTTCACTTTGTAATGTTTATCCTCCTGGGCGATCCACAATCTCCCCCCCCCCCTCCCAAGTCCGGCCTTGATTGAAGAAACAAATGTTGAAAGCCACAAAATAGAAAAGAATCGACAGCCAACCCCTGTACTACAGTTTATACTTATTACAATCTTCGCTCTAATATCTTCCACGGAATTATGTGATAAAAATCGGTTACAAAAGTACGTTAACCTCCATTTAATTAAGAATTTTTTGAATAACATGAATTAAGCTACTAGATAAAATAATCACTGAGATTCACCAAAGTACACTATGAGAACGGGAAAATCGTTTGGATTTTAATCCAAAAATTAACAGCATAACCAGAAGTTAAATATAAACACATGCCCCTCAAGAAAAGAAAATTACATTTAACGGCCGTCAAAAGAGGTAAAAATGAGTTGAAGTAAGAAAGTTACAATTTTTCTCCTCCTGGCTTGCGGAAAAGATGATAAATGCAGAAAAGATGATAAATTGCAGAAAAGATAATAAATGAATTCAATTAACAGGTTGTTTTATGGAGTAGCGAACAAACATTTACATTTTTATTATTAGTTGAGAATGAAAAAGGGCGAATTAAACTGTCTCACAAAACGTTAAAATAAAGTTCAATTTAAAATTAAATAGAAAAATCATAAAAATTTGTGTATATAATTACTATATCACATGTTTCATGAATTAATTATCGTGTTACTTAATTCTATTTCCTTTTAAATGAAATTCCTGATATTTTGCAACTGCAAACAGAGCGAATGCCATAACATTAAAATAAGACAGAAAATTATTCGGTTTTTTATATGCGCTTTTAGCATAAATTATTCTTAAAAAAAAAAAAGAGCTGAAACAACTTTCATATTATGATCGATTAACAATTATCAAAGTCATGTTATTGAGTTTTTTTCTTAACTCAGTTATCGAATCACAATTATATTCACATAGCTACTAACTCTCCGTTTTTTCCGGAAAACTATATATCATAAATTTTTTATAACAATTTTTCATTCATTCAACCGCAGAAAATTAATATGACAAATTTGTTTTAAAAATTAATATAATAAATCTGATTTAAACATTCTAAATATTCGCAGCTAAGTATTCATGTCATAGATAAGTACTACATTAAATCTGTAGTGTGAACACATCATAGATTCGAAGGGATTTTATTTATAGAAAACTACAACAATAAATATAGCTTTTATATTATTAAATGAAGTATAGTACCTAATTTGTAAATACGTGTGAATCTGACAAAAGCAGGTGGTTCCGATATTAATTAATGATTAAAAATGGCAAGTGCTTAAATCATCAATAAAACGGAATCTGAAATTTCAGCATCGTAAATCATAGCTGCCAGGAGTAAATATTTTATGAAATTGAGCATAGTCATATTTATATATTTAAAATTCGAATTCATAATCGCACAATGGATTTTAATCATTTGTATTTGGTATATTATACTGGAAAAAAAAAGTTTCAATGCTGAAAAAGGCATAAGATATTCTTCAGTAAAGTAATAAAAATTATTATTTTTTTTTAAATGCAATGAAAACAATCAAATACAATTTAATTTTGAGAGAAACTCTTTTAAAAGTTCTCTAAATCATATCTTACCACTGTTTTTCAAATAATTCCGGTTACTTATCCAGATAAAAGAAGTAAACTCATTACGGCTCAAAATAAGTTTAAAAGATTATCAAGTGTGAATCGTTTATTCAAAAGCTTAAGAAAACTAAAAGTTGCATGTAATAAATGGATTGCACTTTTTTGCCGCTAAAGAAAATCGATACCAAGTAGCCTTGTTGTTCCTCTCTTTTTTTTTTAATTTTTAAGCCTTAAAAAGGTAACATTTTTCAACTTTTCCTTATAATAAAGCTAGTAAAGTTTCCATTTTTTCAGATAGTTATTTCAAATTGTTCCTTTTTTTTTTTTTTTTTTTTTTTTTTTTTAAATAAATGAATTTACCTCAGTAACTTATGTAACACGTATTGTGAAATTTCCTCCTCAAATCAGACTTTTAAATTTCAATTTGTCTTTTTTTTTTTCTCGTTAAATTTAAACAGAATGCTCTTTACTAACTTGGAAAAGATGAAAAAGAGATCAAATATATTTCTGAAACACAAAATATTTTTCCAATAAAATGAATTAAAACACTGGTGTAACGAAGAATAAATCTTCGTAAGCAAACACCATAAAATACATTGACGCACAACAATTGTTTCGGTTCGAAATAGTTAATCACTCTTTTACAACCTGAAAATACAGTTAAGAAGCAGAGTAAAAGCTATTTTTTACCGATGAATGGATATTCATTTACCACGTTTTTATTAACTCGTTTTCTTGTTTGTTTGTTTGTTTATTCAGTACAAATCTTGCAATCGATTTTTAACTAACTTCCGGACTAGCTAGACATTTGAAACTTATAGTATAGCTCATAACACGATGACAATGCATTTTTTTTGACAATGCATTTTTTTAATACTTTTAGCCAATTTGTCGGGTCCCCGCTACCTTCGGTAGCGTTTATATGATTCAAGAGAAAATCTATTTAACTAATTTTTCGACTAGCTAGACATTTGAAACTTTTAGAATAGCTCAGAACACAAAGACAATGCATTTTTTTTTAATACTGATTCAATTCATACAGTAATTGACCACGAGCCAATTTCTTCGGGTCCCCGCTGCCTTCGGTAGCACTTACGGGATTCAACGTTCATATAACTTCCCGATTAGCTAGACATTTGAAACTTTTGGTATAGCTCATAACACGATGACAATGCATTTTTTTAAATATTTTTAGACAGTTGTTTCAAGTCCCCGCTGCCTTCGGTAATGTTTATATGATTCAACAACCATATAACTTCCTGACTAGCTAGACATTTTAAAATTTTAGAATAGCTCAGAATACAATGACAATGCACTTTTTAATACTTTTAGCCAATTGTTTCGGGTCCTCGTTGCCTTCGGTAGCGTTCATATGATTCAACAATCATATAACTTTTCGACTAGCTATACATTTAAAACTTTTAGAATAGCTCAGAACACGATGACGATGCATTTTTTAAATAGTTTTAGCCAATTGTTTCGGGTCCCCGCTTCCTTCGGAAGCGTTTATACGGTTCAACAGAGAATTTAAACGCATGGTATATAAAAAGTTCTTTATATCTTGTAATTATTTTATATTTATTTTTCAGGATTTATTAAGACAAGAGATTTGGTGTATTTCTGGCAAAATAGACCAAACGAAAATTTTTTTTCGTTTTCTTTCCTTAGGGTTCGAATTAACAAATATTAAAAAGAAAATTGAAAGAAAATGTTCAATAATTTTATACAGAATGTGGAATAATTATGTCATGTGAAAGAGTAAATTTTTTGATATAATCGTAAAGAAATTGAAACATGGGACGAGTAACAATTTTGTAGCTTTATGAAGTTAGTGTATGTAACTATCAGTTTAAGCTTTTTAACTTTTTGTCTAAATTTTCGAAGTATTATTATGAATGTAGGAGACTTTTGGCCTAAAAAAAAAAAAATAATAATAATAATAATGCACAAAGCATATTTATTAGGAGAAAAAACTTTTTTTTTTTTTTTTTTTTTTTTTTTTTTTTGAGAGTTAAGAAAGAAGAGAGAGTCGTAAACATTTTGCGGTGCACCAGCATGAATAAAGCAGGAAATCCTGCAAAATACAGTTAAAAAAAAAGGCTTCAGAAATTTAATTTTCTTATATAGATGAAATTCCCTATCCAGAATAATTCTTTTTCTTAAAATACTTCTCTTAAGCACTTTTATTTTCTTTTTTGGTAATGTCGTTACGATAGGGGAAGAGGATTGGGAGTCATAACTAAGAAAACAAATTTAATTAAAAATGTTTACATTTTTTAAATGCTATTTGAATCTGTAAATCAGTTATACAAAAGACTCTTTTTAATTTATTTGTTACTAATAATTTCATCGGGAAAAAAATATATTAACATTTTATTGTTGAAAAATATGCGTTATATGCCCTTAACTTTTTAATTTAGATGCATAAATTGTAGCCATTATTAATTTAATGCTTTGAAATTTTTGAAAAATGTATATATTTTTCTTTATATTAAAAAAAACAAGTACTTCATAATGTCATATACAAGGTGATTCGCTACCAGTACGGCAAACTTACAGAAGATGTAAGGGACACAAAGATGATTCGCAATCACATAACAATGCAGGGTCGGAAATTCAATCCCAGCGAATAAGTTTTTTTTTTTTTTTTTTAAGCCCTTGACACACCGAAATGGTACCAATTTTCATGGAATTCATAACCCTGTCTAAAAAGAAACTTATACATGATAGGCATTTTCATTCCCCTGATATTTTTCAACACTTGTTAATTAATATGATCGTGAATGATGCTTTATAGTTCTTTAAAATATCAAGAAAACTAGAAACAGGGGACGTGGTCAAATTCTGTAGATTTTAAGTACACAAGATTGACGGGATTAACGTCTGTCACAGAAAAACTGTCAACAGTCACTAGTAGAAGTGTTAAGTAGAAGTGTTATAAAGTCAACAGTCACTAGTAGAAGTGAAAACTAAAATAGTGTAGTGATTTCGAAATGACATTTAATGGCCAAAAGCTTAAAACAAGTCCTTCCGGCTCACTTGGAAGGGTAAGTTTTTTTTTTTTTTTTAAGTTTTAAGAAAATCGGTTCATAAATACTTTTTTTATGTGTATGTGAAATTTTCAAACGGTCAGCACTTAGTAAAAAGATGGCAGATCAAGTTGACAAACAAACATATCAAATATGCCAAATTTTACCTATTAAATAAAAAATAATTTTAATAAGCTCCTGATTTATTTCAAAGTTTTTTATTTATTTTTTTTATTCGTTTTATATGAAGTAACAAATTTGGATGCTTATATTGAGTAAACTTTTATGTAAACAAACATTTACAGTCACTTCCGGTTTCAAAAACTTGCGAGTAATTAACATTAAAATGCCTGTAACTCAAGTTCTAAGCAAGATAGAAACAAAATTCAAACTGATTTAGAAAGCTAAAATGTCAGGCTTTAATACTAAACCAAAAATAGAAAATCGGAGTTTTGACCGAAAATTGCATTTTAAAGGTAGGCAGGTACCTTAACACCTTCCAACAAGGTTGAAAAGTATTAAGGACTTCGGTTTGTCTGTCTGTCTCTCCGCGCTCTAACTCCCGTAAATATACATGGAATTTCTTGGAACTGTTATATGTTGTTCATCTTCACTATAGTATGTCCTTCATTGAAAATGAAGTAAATACCATCACTGGTTTGTGTACAGGGACACCCGAAAGTATTCCACAGCATTTTGTTCTATGAGAGGTATTTCTATAAACCATGTTCTAATAACTTTACTTTCCACAAATCTTAATAAAATTGAAATATGTTATTCAAATTCTCTATCGGATGTTCCCCATTGAAAAATAGATTAAATACCGTCACTGGTTTCCGTACAGCAACACCTGAAAATATTCCAAAGCATCGCCTTCTATGAGATGTATTTCTGTAAACCAAATTTTAATAACTTTACTTTGCACAAATCTTAATTAAATTGAAATATGTTATTTATATGCACACAAAAAATTCTTTCTATAAAATAACTAGTATGATTAATATTATTCTTACAAGGCCATACAAAAATATTTAGTTACATTAAGGGCTATTATTGAAAAATTGCTGGAAAAGTATTTTCGTTTATATTAAACGTTTTTAACACTTTATAGCAATTTTTAACTGTAAATATGATTTCAATTTGTGTATCTGTCTGTCCGGCTGTCCATCTTTCTATCTATTCTTCTGCCGCAGACAGCGTCGTGAAATATTTTAAGAATTTTTAAAAATTGATATGGGTTATTGAAGTTCACTATGGAATGTTTCTTATTTAAAATGGCATCCATAGGTTCTGTACAACTGGTTTGTGTACAGAGGCACCCCAAAAAATTCCAATGCATTGCGTTTAAATCACATTTAAATAATTTTCTACTGTAAAAATCATAAAAAAATTCACATTTATTGTTAATATATGCTAAAATAATGTTTTGTATAGAATATTATATGTTTAACCTTCAGATTTACAGGACTACATTAAAATATTGAGTTACATTAAGTACTGTATTTTTTTTTGCGTCAAGCATTTTTAACACTTTCCAAGAATAAAAAGTAGAATGTACAAAACTTTGAATAAACACAATAAAATTCAATAAACTCACAACAATTGCCTCGGGTCGTAAGAACAAACGACCCTTCGTCAGGCGGACAAAGTAGACACGAGTGCTGCAGTGAAAGCGGCAACGCACAAAACCATTTTAAGTGAAGAGAAAAAATATATAAAGTCGAATGTAACAATAAATGCTGGCGTGATCAGAATTAGGAAATGAAAGAAGAAAATAAATAAATAAATAGCATCAAAAATATAACAAATTCTAAAAATCTAAAAAATGTCAAAAGTAACGAAAATCGAAGTTATGCGAGTAATTTCCAAGCAACAGACAAGAACGGAGTGGAAGAAATATCATTAGCAAGATTTTTCGAATTTTTAAATATGTAAAAAGCTTCATGGATATCCAAATGGGAAGAAGAGGCAGGAGATGAAATTATGTTAGTTTTAGAAAAATCAAAACGATGACCATGAGCCCAGAAGTGGGAAGCAATAGAAGATTTGGAAATGTCTTCATTACGAACATTTCAACGGTGCCCAGTTATTCTAAATTTCAAACGCCTCCTAATTTGACTAATATAATCTAAATTGTACGACAAACACGAGATTAAATAAATACCAGAACCGTTTTCACTGGGAATGGGATGTTTAAGAGAATATATTTTAATTTTGTTGACGTGATTGTAAATGACGCTAAAACCAAACGGTGAAAGAATTTTAGAACGTTTAAAAGAAAGTGATGAATAAAGAGGTAAAACAACTGGGATAAGACTGTGATCGTTCAATTTGGGATCAGAACGTTCTGCTTAAAATTGTTTTGTGCATTGTCGCTTTGACTGCAGCATTCGTGCCTAATTTGTTCTCCTGACGAAGGGACGTGTGTTCTTTCGACCCGAAACAATTGTTGGGTTTTTATTGCATTTCATGGTGTTTATTCACAGTTTTATACTTTTTACTTTAAAACGCCAGTTTTGTGGTGCTTTCTTATTACTTTCGAACAATGTTTAAGAGTGATTATGAATACAATTAGTTTATTTGTACGCCTTTCAGTCCTTCTGTATGTCCGTTGTGTGATAACGTAGGCAAAGAATATTAAAAGTTATACAATACAAGAAATATGTACAGTTGAAAAGTGAAGAGAAAATCAATCTTTATCAATGCGCTCCGCTTAATTTTTCGTTCTTGTTATAATGTGTATTTGAAATTTTCAGGTAGCCGCCAATTGAAAACAAAATTGCGGAGCAACTTGGTTAGCGAACTCATACAAGATATTTGTTCATTGTCAAAAATGATTCGAATTGAAGTATTTCGGGAGTTATCGTGAGAGAGAGAGATAAGAAAATTTCCATTATTTATTTAGAGGGAAATACATAGATAGGTAGATAGATAGATAAGTAAGCGAAGTGATTGTAATAGGCCGATTTCTAAAGAAATCAACCTAATAAGTTATAAGTTTCTTAATAATTATACTTCCTAAACACACACACCCCTTCTACACACACACACCAATCTTGTTAGAATTGCATCTCCGACCCTGCATTGCTATATGATTCCAAATCGTCTTTGTGCCCCCTACATCTCCTGTAAGTTTGTCGCACAGATAGCGAACCACCCTGTATAAACATTATATATTTAAGTTTAACTATACTTTGAACATTGTCATGTGATCATATCCATTATTATGTTTAAATATTTCGTATTATATACACTTTTCACAAGATAACTCAAGCATAAGGAAAGTAATGTAAAATATTTATTAGCAGGTGAACAATACAGCTAGTTTCTTTTGGAACATAAATTCCAATATACAAAAATCACATAACTACCAAGCAGAATTTCTTTAATAATAAGAGAGAGAAATAAATTTATAACAGAAAACTAAAGATCCGTAACAACTTTTGTATTATTCAAAAATCTTCATAAAATCTTTAATTTATGATATTATATTTTTCAAAATGTGATTAAGCATTAACTTGCTTAAAATAATTACTCAGTCTGATTTTTGTGTCTGATTATAATACACAATACTCTTGATAATTAATGCTAAAGTCTCACGTATTTAAATAATTGTAGAATGAAAATTACTCCACCCTGCTTTCAGAGCATACTACATGCATGCTAACTGAGTTTTACTTTTTACAATTACTTTTGACTATGCCAGTGAGGATTCATTTTTTAAACAAAACTATGGATTATAAAAACAACTATGATTACATAAGTGTTTTTATATTATTCTACTTCATAAGATATACCGAATAGAATTTTCATTAGTTGATATGTATATATATATATATATATATTTTTTTTTTACTTTTCAAAAGAAAAAAAAAAGTTTTCATAGTTTTTCAGTTATGTCAAAACTAAAAAATTTCCCATACATTAAGTTATAATATTGATTTTAAACGTAATATACATAAAGTAATAAATGTAATATAAAATAAAGTATTTCCGATTGAAACACGCTTAGGTATTAAGTTTAATCGATGTAATATTTATAAAATTTATAAAATTTCCTCCGATTTTTTAAAGAGTATATTAGTTGTTGTACTTAAAATACGTAATTAATTTACGGTAATTTCTGTTACATAATTTAAACAATGAAGCATATTTTCTATAAAGGAATTAATAGTTATATTTACTTACACTGAAAAAACATTCCACGCATGTACAATAATAAACATAATTATTTTCTTTAAACAAAGTTTTGGTAATAGAAAGAGTGAATAGAACAGAGAACTTGGTTATATACACTATATACCAATAAGAATTTGGACACTTTCAAATTTAGACTTTTTGTCAAATATCTAGAAACGTTCTATAGAACTCATCATGTAACTTTGGTAGTGTAAAGAACATGTTATACCTCATATATTACAGCAAAAGTTGTATCCTGAAGAGGAGAAGGAGACCAGTAAAAAATTAAACAAGCAATATGTTTTGGATCATCCTGTAAAAAGTAATGCATTAAATGCGTTTTGGCTGTAGTATATGATTATGAGAAGATTTCTCATTATCTGTATAATTTTTTATGAGGCTACCACATATATTCATGGAGATATAAAGGGTTAAAAAAAACTGCAAAATATTTTCCACTTTTTTAATTATAATACGTAGGGTATTCGACCCAGTGTAAGACACTTTTAGAAAATTTGGCATACTACATTAAATACAGCATACTGCAATCAGATTCCAAAAGTGTTAAATATCTTACAAAATATGAGCATTTTTACTAAATAATTTTTAACTACGCATACGCTTGCTTTAAAAAAAAATCATTTGCATAATTTAATAGGCAAAAGTATTGAACAACTTATATGAAAACCCCAAACAAATATTGTGTAAATTCAAAAAATTATGAGGGATAGAATGAGCAGAATTTTAGTTCTCTCAAAATAAAAGCTAAACTATAAGAGGTTTTACTCACATTTTTACTTTGATTCAATCAATGCCCAATGATAATACAGCGTTCGCAAATTGTAAGTAAATATTGATTAAAAAAAAAAAACCTAGCATCTTTTTTTTTTTTTTTTTTGAAAAAAACTGTAATTCTGTTCATTCTGTCTCTCATAATATTTTGAATTTACATGATATTTGGGAGTTTTCATACAAATTGCTCAATATGTTTGTCTATTATAATATGCAAAATGAAATTTTTTTAAAGATAGCACGTGCGTAGTTAAAAATTATATACATGCTCATATTTCGTAAGATATTTAACATGTTTGGAATCTAATTGCCGTATGCTATGCCTTATGCAGTATGCCAAATTTTCTAAAAGTGTCTTTGCACTGGATCAAATACCTTACGCGTTAAAGTTAAAAAAGTGGAAATTTTTTTTTTCATTGTTTTTAAATCACTATATCTCCATGAATATATGTGGTAGCCTCATAAAAATTTATACAGATAATGAAAAAAAATTTCATAATCACATGCTACAGCCAGAACGCATTTAAAACATTACTTTTTGCAGGGAAATTCAAATATTCTGAATTTTGTTTAATTTTTTACTGGTCTCCTTTTCCTCTTCAAGACATAACTTTTACCGAAATATACGAGGTATAACATGTTCATTACACTACCAAAGTTTCAAGATGATTCCTAAAGAACGTTTCTAGATATTTGACAAAACGTCTAAATTTGAAAGTGTCCAAATACTTATTGGAAGGTAGTGTATAACTGCACAGGAAAACTTTTATGTATTTCTTTTCCAAAGCTGCTTGTAGCAAAAGGAATAAAACTAAATCGCTTATGCATTTTATTTCATAAACGGAAAAATTCTATAAAATTGGCAGTTTTTTTTTTTTTTTTTTTTTTTTTTTTCAATTAGAATCAAAATTAAGAAAGCATTTTTGGATATATGATTGATTATTCAGTTAAAAATAAAATACAGATACTATCTAAATCTCGAATTTATTATAGAAATTAAGCACTATAATTCTTAAATTGTGTAAGAATTTTATGTTTTGTATTTATAAATTGCGCTTGCACAAGAGTCACAAACATATTTTAGTTAAGTTAAAATATTTTTCGTCATCTGCTGATAAGAATTTAAATCGCGCATGACGCAGCTTGATGTATCATACGGTATTAACCATTAATTAATCATAACACTATTTATTAAATATGATTGTCATATATTAGATATTTTCAAACACTCTAAAATTAATCGAACATGGTATATTCTACTACATTTTTTCAAAGTGCAAATTGTGATACAAATACATTTCTTAAATATCCAATTGGCATTTGATCGTTAGTTTAATCAGCATAATTATTCGTTGAGTAATCTTTTGCTTTATATAAATATGAAAGATTACTACTTTAAACTGACAGTAAATTTGTAATGATCATGATAAAATAATGAAAAAGACGATAAAATAAAAATAAAAAATTTCTTTGATTGTAACAATTAATTTAAAACTCTATTGAAATTATTTTATGAAAATTTGCATGAATGATTAATATATATATATTTAAACTGCCTAACAAACTTTACCCTATTTGAACAGAGCATTAATTTAAAAATATTAATGAATAGGTAATTCTTTAACTTTCACTTGTGTATAATAAGATTGTTTAAACTTACTTTCAGCATAAATTGTTTGGTCTTAAATAAGTTGAAGTGCGTGATAATAGTCAACATCTGGTACAGCAACCACGGAAATATGTGGGATGTATTTATTCACAATACTTAAAAGATAACACATAATCAAATATAAAGAAATGTCTTTTCGCTTTTTAAGAATGTAATGATATCCTTTAATATTAATTTAACAATATTGCCATGACAACACCGTATATAAACTCTGAACAATTTATTATAAGACCTCGAAGAACAATACAGTTTCTAGCATTTGTAATTTTCATGGCTGTTACTTTAGAATTACACACACACACACACACACACATATATATATATATATATATATATTAAATAATAAACATAACGTACAATATACATTCATTTTTCAAAAATGTAAAAATAATAAGAATATTCGCGGAAAAGCTTTATAAAAGGTGGGGTTTTTGTTTTTCGTGTATTTTTTAGCTCATAGTTTCATATGGCAGCAAAATAATAGTAAAACATTTCTGTCTTACAAATAAAATTAAAGATTCCCTGCATATTTTAAAGCTTAATTCTATGCATAGTTAAACTTATTTTGTTTTGTAAAAGATTCGATAACTGAAAATCGCAGAAATTCTTTTGCGAAGTTAAGAAATTCGGAATACAAATGGCACTTCATTGCATAGTTAGCCATAGTTAGTCGATAATTAGTCTACCTAAAACATTTTTGTTTTGTTAATGGTAAAACATATTTAAAGTTCTATTAAAAATACTCGTTTTATATAAACTTATATATCAAAATCTAAGTTATACATACATAGAGAGAGGGGGTGATATATTAGATAAACTATTTTTTTTCTTTTATAAAGCTTTAAATATGAATATGTTTGGAAATTTTTGTACGATTTTCTGTTACTTTTTTATTATTCAACCTTTTATTAGACTTGTTTAACCATCTTCAAACTATTTTAAAGTAATTTCATTATAAAAAGATAATAAAAAGCCTAAAAAAGACATATTTTACTCCTATTTTATCCATTTTATTTTGAAGAAAGAAAAATATAAAATAATTTTAGACTATTATTTGTCAAACATGTCACTTTTTTAAATCGTAAATATTTCCAAGCGTTAAGAAAGCAATTAATATTTTTTAAATAAGAAATATATTTATTGATCGATCGATTGATGATTATTTTTAATTAATATTTATTATTATTATTTTTATTTATATACTTCGACATTAATTAAAAATTTATCTTTCACACTACTTTTAATAAAGATAAATACATAAAAAATTTATGAAAAGGTATTTATAAAACGCCTGACTGAAAATATTTTTAACAAAAAATAATTCTGTCGAAATTAGTTTTGGGAAATTTCTCCTGATTCCTCTTTTTACGCATTCTTATTTCTTTATATTACTATTATTTTCTTTTATAGTTCACCTGTAAGTATTTATTATGTATTCCATCAGTAAAATGACGAGCTTGTGCCAGAAACAATTACTTAAGTATAAAGTAAATAAAAACCATAAGTATTATTTAGTGGGTTTAGGCACATCGGTTTACAATAAATAGATTTTAAGTGAGTCATGAAATGAAAAAGTAACTTACAATAAAATTATTAACTTTACGTTACTTAAAAGAAAAAATATACAAACACTATACAATAAATAAATAAATGTACGTAACTGACGGTATATTTTCCATTTCAAATACGGTTTAGAATAAAATAGGATTTTCAGCTTTAAAACTATGAAAAGTAGAAACCAAACACGTGTGGAATTGATTAAAAAAGGTTTATATATATTTATAGCATTCGGCTTTATAAATATTTTACATGTAGAGATAATGATGTAAAAAAAAGATTAACCGTGATACTAAAATTTAAACTATGATAAACGAAAGGAGCTATAATATGCAAAAGATTAAAATAATTTTCATTGCCATCTTTTTTATTAGGGTAATGATTTTTTTCTTGTTGTAAAACGCGCATTTTGTAGTCGCAATAAATAAATAAAATGTTATTCTTTATGCTGTTTTATTTTTATTTATTTTATATTTAACTTTTTTTCTATTATAATATATATATGGCGTAAATACTTTATTGTACGTTCAATTGCTCAGGTCGACAATTCAATTGATTGTTGATTAAAATTAAATTTAAATTAATTTAAATTTAAATTGATTTCGTTGATTAAAATTAACAAAATTTATGATTTTTTGGGCATTAAATCTTTTTTAAGTTTATGGGCGGTATATATTTTTTTAGTTACATACAACAATAAAGTCTTACTAGCATAGATAATTTACTCTTAATGCATAAAAATTATTTAATAACATCACTGAAAGATAAAAATATGCATTTTACATTTTATTACGGCAAAAATTTTAAAAAGTCAAACTAATAGATCGTTGTTTTCTTTGCTTCTATCACACTTCACGTTATTATTATTATTATTATTTCATATTTTTAAAAGCGTGAGAAATTTTAAATAATCTGCAAACATTTTGTTTTCTTTTGTTTTTCATTTAGTGTATAGTTAAACTGCAGAAATACTGCAGAAAATCTTCTTCTTTAACTAACGAAATTATATTTTACAGTATTTATAAATCTGTCTTACCTAGGAGAATCTGACTAAACCACAAGTCACGGTAATGAATTAAACTAATGAATATCAATGCTTGTAAAACTAATGAACAAGGAAATAAATAATTTTTAAATTATTTAAAAATTGAATTTTTTTTTTTATCACAAGAAAAAACAGAAGCGTTAGATTCACTAAAATCTAAATAGTTCATATGACAGTGACCCATAATAATAAAGAATTATTCTTTGTGTCCCTGTAAAAAAATAAAATCGCTAGATTCACTGAAATCAATAGGATTCGTGTTACGTTAACCTGTAACATACGTACCAACTTTCAACTGATTCGGACAAAGTGTTTAGACGCTATCGTGTTCACTCATATATATACATACATATATCAACATAAAAATAGCAAAAATGAATTCAGGGGACCTCAAAAGGTGTAAAAAAAGCAAACTCTCAAAGTCAGATTTTTGTCATGATTACAATAATTTATTTACAATTCTATGTTCGGGAAGTAAAAAGAATGTAGATAGGATTTCCTTTGTATTTTCTCTCTCTTTCGTTGTTGTTTTTTCTTTTTCTTTTTTTCTTTTTTCCCCAAAAAGAAAAAAGAAAGAAAGAAAGAAAAGGAAGAACGAGACAAAATTTGACATTTTTTTTTTCTTCTGATTTCAGTTTTGTGGACAAACACTGCAATTCAAAATATTAATTTATTCAATTTCATGAATTTTTATATTTAGCAAAAGCTTAGTAAAAGTTGCTGGATGTTGGTGTACTTTGTGAAACAATTGGCGTTGGTATGTCGCATTAAATGATTCGTACTGTAGCTATACCTCATAAGTTATCGAATGGTAAGTTGGTTAAATAGATTATAAGTTGCACTAGTGCTATGCTATGGGCAATTGTCGACGGTCTGGGACTCTCCACTAAAGGGTAGTCGGAAGAATTGAAATCACAATTTTGATCCTCCACGGAGGGGATGGCTCGTCACCTTCGGTGACCCCTAGCAACTTAATAATTATATATGATTTCCGTAGGTAGTCGTATGCAATTGTTAGTTTTCGGTGAGCAATCGATTTTGTCAAGTTTTGGTGAAGATCAACAGTAGGGTGTTAGGGATTAAGGCCGATTGACAACACTGGGGTCCTAGGCCTGAGGGGGAGTGCCTTCCGTGGAGGTCTTTCTAAGGGATCCTAGCCCGTATTTACGCAAGTTTCGGAGGAAACCACGGAAAACTCCGAACGGCTAGGCCGACGAGCGCGACCGGGGATCGAACCCAGCACCTCACGTCTACCAGCTTTGAGTGCAGAACCGCTCGGCCGCTGGTGGGCCCCAGATCAACAGTAGGAGTGAAAGTCGATATAGCAAAAATGGCTTTAACGATTTTCTTCAAATTTGCTACCTAAACTCCTCTTTAGATGACTTTCAGCCAGTGGCGGTTTGTGAATGACGTTTTGGGAGTACTGCAGGTTAGTGACTAAAAACAGTTCGTTTTCATGGAAAGATTTTTCTTCTAATTGGCTCTTGAAATGTCAACATATTTACTTTGATTGTCAAAATAAGCGAATCAGCCAATAAGAGGAATAAAGATTCCATTCTATGTACTTTTTCGAGACGTTTCAATGCAGCACCCCCAATACGTCATTCACAAGCCTCCAGTGCTTTCAGCACATATTACTTGGTCACGATAGGAAAATTTAAAGGTGTGCTGATTAGATACGTTTTAGAAATTGAAAATGGTTTTTTCTAAAAACGGCTCTGAAGATTATTTTAAAACTCGCTATGCAAACTCTCTTTTATATATCCTCAGGACATATGTATCGGTTTACTCTTACGGGAAAATTGTTAAATGCCTAATTTATTAAAGGAATTTAGTGTCTGACCGCACTATTTCCAAAAAGAGTATATTATATGCATAGCAGTGGGAAGTCATATGGTTGTTTCATACACGATTTTTCTTTTTTTCTTCTTCTTCTTTTTTTTTTTTTTTTTTTTTCTTTTTTTTTTTTTTCTTTTTTCTTTTATTTTTTCACACTGTTATCCTGCATCGTTGGTTGCATATGATTATATACATTTTTTCAACATCTTAGTTCTATAAATATATATTTTACCAAGCATAAATATGATTGAATGTTGATTATTTAACTGTTGAAACACAAGAAAGAAAAGATAAAATATTTAATTAACTAATCTAAAGTAAATAATATTTAAATAAGGATACTATTGTATTTTAAAAGATAAATTATTTGTAGAATAGTTGTATAATAACATTAAATACAATTAAGAAATTATAAATATGCCATCGCAATTTTTAGAAAATATGGTAATCTCTTATTCTTGGAGACTAAGACCATTTCTTGAGAAAAAATAAAACTAAATAAGGAGAAATATGACCTAATTGCCTGAATATTTTTCACGTTTCTTAAGATATTATTTAGTAAACCAAATTAAAGATAATTCATTTTAGTATAATTTATAACAGAGATTTTACACCTATAATTTACTTGTATAGAATTGTAAATTAAAATAAATTACTTTAATAAAATAATGAAATAATAAATTTATTATTAATGAATGTAAACAGCACAATTTTCACTGAAAAAATTTTTGAAGTTTTTACATACAAATATGTTTTATAAAAAGTGTAGAAAAGAAAATGAAAATGTTATCTTACAAATTTACATATTTACTTTATATAGTTGTGAAAAACTGATGTGTACCAGAATTATTTAATAATGATTGATTAAAATTAAACAAATTTACTATTCATAATTGTGAACATTAATGTATGGCAAAACTATTGAATAAGTAGAACATATTAAAATATGGTCAATTAAATATTTCTATACTATTAATTGAAAAAAAAAATTTATAATTTTTGATGCATACAAACAAATTTTATATAAACTAAATCAATGATATATGCTATATTTTAAAATATTAACAACTTTGTACAACTATTCTTAATGATCACCAATACATAATTCATGAAAAATACACAAAATTATTATAATATTACTATATGTACTGCTAAAATATTGGGAGAAATTTTACAGAATCAGCCGCAAGCAAACAGCATGATATCAGCGTGAAAAAAACTAATGATATGCACAAAAAATTCAATTCTCTGATTAAATAGATTCAGCAATCCTCCCAAACAATGCTACCCATTCCCCGTGATCAAATCCTTCCTCCCATTTTTCACTTTTTTTTTTTTTTTCATTTTTATTTTACTTTATATATATAAATTATACCTTTAATACACTGGTCAACAAAATTTAAGAAACAACCTGTTTTCTCTTTCTCTTCTTTTGCACATAATTTTTAAACAAATAAATATATGAACATAACATTTATGGCCTGTTTGTTATCATATTATTAACCGAATTTTATGTAACTTTAGCATTGGAATAATTTTTAAGCTAAAAAATATTAATTTTTCTCTCAAAAGTAAGCTTTGAAAAAAAAAAAAAAATGAAAAATTTCAATAATTTTAGGAAAGAACACTTAAGGAAAAATGGTCATAATGATGCCTTTTAGATAGGTGAAGGTGCACACGCATCCATATGTTAGATTACTGCCAATCTTTCTACCTGTATTCACTTTCCTGTTTCTTATTATTCCTTCCTTTTTCGCATGTGAATAACTTTTTAAAAAATGTGCATACAAACGTGAAAATTGGATAAGATGTTCATTATAAAATTATTTATCAACATCATTATTATTCTAGTGCTGAGTATTGTTTACAAATTAGCAATTATATATATTTTTTAATTTCACTATAAAAGTAAAAGAAAAGTTAATACAGAAAGAAAAATCGAGATTTAGTTTAATATTTCAAGACATGTGCGTCTTTACCTATCTCTAATGCATCCTTAACACCACTTTTCATTAAGCGTTCTTTCCTAGAATTATTGAAATTTTTCATTTTTTCCAAAGCTTACTTTTGAGAGAAAAATTAATATTTATTAGCTTAAAAATTATTCTTATGATAAAGTTACATTAAATTCGATTAATAATATGATAACGAACAGGCCATCCAAATTTTATGTTCATATTTTTATTTGTTTAAAAATTATGTGCAAAAGGAAAGAAAAAGAAAACAGGTTGTTCCTTAAATTTTGTCGACCAGTGTATTTTGGGTAAACCACGGTGAGTTGATATACAAATTTATTGATATTTTTGTTTTCGAACTTTAATGAACGTAAGTTATTTATTCGAAAGCAAAAGCTGAGGATTATTTGTTTTTTAAATACCGAAATGTATAAACTTGATTTGAAATGAGTAAATATATTTACCTCAAAGCAAAAATATTATTTATTCGTTTATTATAAATGCCAGTACGTATTTTATTATTATGTAGATTAATTTTTAAGTCAGAGAAGGTAATGTAATTATTGAGAATTTTTTAAAGTTTTAAATTAGTAGGATTATTAACAAGGGGATTCAATTTTCCTTATACCCGCAATAGGATATGTTAATGTTTTATGTTATTTTCACTCACATGCGCCATATCTGTATTACTACAGGGCACCTAAAGAATATAATTTCAGAAATTGTAACATGTAAGATGCTTAAAATTAGAAACTACACTTATTTTATTTCCTTTTCATCATGTAACAGAATTTAAAGGAGCTTTGATAAGATTTTCAATGTGAACATCATCGCTGTATCTCAGTTTCTATTTCAGAGATATATGTGAAACTTATAAAACTAACAAAACTAATACTAACACAATACCTTTAATAATAGAAAGGAACCTGAACATTATTAACAACCTAGAAAGTTGTAATAAAAAATTCACAGTTAGTCGAAAAAAAATCTGTTTCATGTTACTAAAAATTTTTCGTATCTTCAAACAGTAATTTAACAGTTGATATTAGTAAGTTCATATTTTGACGGATAAATGGAATGTAAGTAGAAAATTTTTATTTCTGGAAAACTTACCTGAAAATTATCTCACAAATTTTCGAATCACATGATGATAAATTGGTCTAAACAAATGTTTTTTTCTATTTTTCCTATTTTTTTTTTTTTTTTTTTTTTTTATTTCTCGAGGTAAGTGTAATCAGAAGAAAAACATAAAATATAATAATTTGAAATATAAGCGTTTGTTTTGGGAATTGAAGAAAAAATAGATATATTTACGTAAATCAAAGTTATGTTTTTATCTGATCAAACTAAGTTATTGGTATTTTCTTTTAAAAAGTTAAACTAAAACTTTTACTGCTAAAAAGAGAAGAAGGTTGTATTATTGAAAAAACAAGAAAAATTTTTATTTCTAAAGTATTCTTTCTATGTAATTTCATTACATAATCTTACAAGAAGGTTTTATATTTGTAAATAGCGGGAAAGGAAGGTGATGGTTATATATGAACTTTTGAAATGATCCATGACATTGGTTATACCAAAGAAAAAAAAACATTTTTAATAACAATACTTTTCGTGATATCAACGTATTTATGGCTATTAAAAAAAAGAGAAAAAGAGAGAATGAGTTTTTTCTTTTTAAATTTTAAAATTGATGTAAGGTTTAGCCTTAAACATTATAAAATAAAAGTATTTTTTCAGTTTAAAATTTTTTAAATAAAAATATTCTCAAAACGTTAAAAATAAATAAAATACATTTGTTTAACTACCTAACAATTTGCATACGAAATATAATCATATTAATCATACATATAGCAGCAGGTAAGAAGACGTAATAAGAAACTTAAGCTAAAAATGTTATGATACACGAAATAAAAAATATAGTAAATCTTCAACAGCGCGATTTTCTACTCATTGTATAAAATAAACAAAATTCAAAACAAAAATGCATAAAAAAATTCTGTAAAATATTATCTTCCTTACACGTATTTTAAAAAACACGATGTTGCTCATAGAACATATGCAATAAAAAGAAAAATATGATAATATTTATGAAAAGGAAAGTTTTCTCAAATCATAGAATCCAGCTTCCAAAAATTTTGTGAAGTAAAGTTAGAAAAAAAAAGAAGGGATAGACTATTTTGCATTATTTCACTTTCTGAAAGAATTGAAAAAATAAACAGATCAATTGCATATTGCACATTCAAGATCTCTAAAGATCTCTACACACAAAAACACACACATATATATGTATGTATGTATGCATTTGTTAATATGAAAGTTAAGGGAAGAAGAATTTCGCTATTTTAATACTTTGTTTTTCCAACTTTGCATTTTTTTTTTCAGTATTTATTCATAAATACCCAATAAATTTGTAACAGACAAACCTATTTCAATTTTATCAATATAAACAGAAAGTATTTAATCCAGTTCCTATGAAAATTACGTAAAAATTGAAAACATTTTTTAAAAATATTATGTAAAAAATATATATATACTACTTATAAATAGTTTTCAGAACCATGTTACAGATCACACATGAACTAATGTTTTCATCCTATGACGACCTCTTTCATATTTGAGAATTTTATTTTACGGCGAACATTTACAATATTTTTTCATGTCCATATTTCATCGTTTAAAAGATTTTCAACTTACGAATGTGTAAATTCGATCGAAAAGAGCATTATCAAAAGAACGGTATTTTCCATTTCAGCAAAGAATTTATTCTGAAGAAAAATGTTTTGTAACATTTTACTTTTGCCAGTTATTGAATGTTTTTTGAAAAGAAAAAAATAATCGGTAAAGCATATTTTATTCATTTTCTGTTTTCACATTTTACATTAAAATAAGATTTGACTTATCATGACTTATTTGCCATTTAATATTATCGGGCTAATATATAAAATTACGTTAGTTGTATTAAATAAAAAGGTAATTTTCTTTTATTCATATTAGCAAATTTAAGTTATTTTTATGTCGTTCAATATAAGCTAAAAATTTTAAATATATTTTTCAATAAAAATATTAAAAATTCTGAACACTTTTCACTGAGTATTAAAAGCAGGATTTTCTAGAAGAAGAAAGTAATTTCAATAAAAAGAAAATTGTATATTTATTAAGTCTATTAAACTCTATACTACAAACATAAGAAAGAACAGGCATTTTATTCAATGACAAAATCCGAATACATGGCTGCCAACCATTTCTCTTTTTGAATACCTGTATTTATTTAAAGTAATTTTCTATAAGCTATCCTAGTAGTTTTCCCTGATTAAATAAGGTGAAATTTTCTATTCAAAAAATATTGATATTAAAAAATCAGAACGATTGACAGTTTTGCGACGACCAGGGAGAATAATGGTTGAAGCTTCATTTGCAGAATAGTGTCTGATTTAGTTTAAAGAATTAATTTGTAGCTTCAACGACAAGATCACCTTTAAAGTTGAATTGAAAAATGACTTATAAGAAGCGAGCCTATAGCTGACTAACGCATCTAAACGAAATACCCTTATAACGTAATTGAATTGCGTTTAATATTTTTCTTCATAGCTAAAGATATGTGCGACATCACAAAACATCAGGGAATATATAAATATTTTTCAAGAATGAAAAAATGTAGTTGATCCATAGTTCAGGGTTGAATTAATAAGAGTTAGTAATTTGTTTTAAAAATAAATTTACTAACATTCCTCAACATTGTAAATAATTTACAAAAAAAAAAAAAAAAAAAAAAAAGAGGCTACAGTTTTTTTTTTGTTAAAAACTAGATTCCATGTACCTTAAAAAAAAATGAGGGGTTGTAATTGTCTTTTGAACTACTCAAAAGTTTTTTGTAGAGCTATATTAAAAATGTTCCGAAATAATATATGTTTTCTTTACAGAATCTTCATTGCTTTTGGTAAACATGTCACCGACAGAGGTTGGACGACCTTCACAAAATGGTTCAACAGAACATGTTTGGCACTTAGTTGTTCCGTACAGTATAGTTTTCGTTTTGGCTGTTTCTGGCAACGTATTAGTAATGGCAACTCTTGTATTCAACAAGAGTATGAGAACCGTGACAAATATATTCCTATTCAACCTGGCAGTGAGTGACTTTCTACTTGGAGTCTTCTGTATGCCTTTCACTTTATCTGGAGTATTATTTAGAGAATTTTTATTCGGTAGAGTTCTTTGCAAAATGATACCTTATTTTCAAGGTAAGGATCACCTAAAAGTATACATATTATGTTTTTAATAAACAAAGTTTTAAAATATATATATATATATATCTTATCGAAAGATTATGTTATGAAACCTACCTCTATATTTTGAAAAGAAAACTGAATGTGCCTTAAATTTATAACAAATCTAAAAGAAGCTAATAGAAAAGACGGACTAAACAAAATGCAATTTGAGCAAAATATATTCTAAAATAGGTTGAATTATATACTTTTCTTTATTTATTTATTTTACGACAAAAACTTTGAATGAAATTGTTATAAAATTATTTTAGCAAAAAAAGGGATAATAGGGACATAATTTGAGATGCCTAAATACATGCGTTGTGAAACTATGAAATATACCATTTACCGAAATTCGGAGAAATCTCACTTAGTACTTTATAAAGTTGTAGGGAATTACATAACGTTAGTTGGTTGGGTTTAACGTCACACTAGTACTGCGCAGTGAGTGACTGGCGACGGTCTAGGACACACCCCTAAGGATGGTTCGGAGACAGAATTGTACACGCCTGTTTAAAAGTTTAGCAAGAATTGCAAACAATCAGGTTTTTTCAATTTAAAAGCTTATCTCTCAATGAAATGTTTTTAAACATTGGGTATTTAAATAACAGGGCCTTCTTCCTGTTTTTCAGTGAAGATTGATTTAAGACAACATTTAGAAGGCCGGTTACAAATTGAACAAAACCGATAATGTTTGTGATCACCCTGTATCATTAAGTAAACGAAATGTTCTGTAATTTTAGATTATGTTAATATAGACTCAGTAAATTTGTGGATAAACTTGTGTGACAGTAGTATTTTAAATAACGGAGATATAAGCATTTATTTTAAAACTAAAAAAAAAAAAAAATCAGCATGTTTTTTATTTATAATATACAGAGATTTAAACGAAAATTATTCCCATTTTCAGATATATTAAAAAATCACTTTTGAAACAATATACTGCAATCGGAATACAAATATCGTACATATTTCATGAAATATGAGCATTTTCATGAAAAACGTTTTACTGTGCATGCGCGAAAGATTTTTATTATATAGCTTAAAAGCTAGATATTTTGGGCAACTTTTCTCAAAAATTCATTTGAATAAAGTAAAAATTAAGCTAATTGTCAACAAAAGAACGAGCTAGGTTTTAGGTATTTTCCAAGAGTTGAAATTTCATAGGAAGTTTTTCACATGTAGCGTAATTAATTTGATGATCCAATTATTTTAACCAGTTTGCAAAAGTTCTTTTTTGTAAAAACCCCTTATGATCTCACAAATCTTAGTAAATAAACACAAGCTTATAAGGGGTTTTAAACACACACACACACACACAAAAAAGTACTTTTGGAGCGTGGATGAAATAATTGGATCTTCAAGTTAAATACGCAGCATGTGAAAAACTCCTTATGAAATTTCAACTCTTGGAAAATACCTAATATCAGCTCGTTCTTTTGCCGACAATTTGCTTAATTTTTACTCTGTTCAAATGAACTTTTGACAAAAGTTGCCCAGTTATAACTCGCTTTCAACTGATGTAATAAAACTTTTTCAATCTTTCGCGCATGCGCAATTAAAACGTTTTTTATAAAAATGCTCATATTTCATGAGATATTTAAGATATCTGTATTCCGATTGCAGTACATTGTTTCAATGGTGTTTTTTTTTTTCCTTCAATTTATCTGAAAGTGGGAATAATTTTCTTTTAAAACTCTGTATAAATAAAAACATGCTATTTTTTGTTTTTCAGTTTTGAAATAAATGCTTACATCTCCGATATTTAACGTGCTATCGTCACACAAATTCATCCACAAATTGTACTGAGCCTATATTAACATATCCTAAAGTTACAGATCATTTCGTGAACGATACAGGGTGATTAAAAACATTATTGATTTTGTTCAATTAGCTACCGGCTTCCTAAATGTTGTCTTAAACCAATCTTCACTGAAAATCATGAGGAAGACTCAGTTCTTTAAATATCCAATGCTTGAAAACATTTCATCAAGAGATAAGTTTCTAAATTGAAAAACAATTGATCGTTTGCAAATCTTGCTAAACTTTTGAGCAGGAGTATATAAGGTCTCCCATTATTAGCTCTTATAAAAAGCATTTTCAATCATATCATCGTCATAAAGTTTTCACAGATAACTTCATTAGTCAGACAAATGTTAGGTGTGACTTCGAAACAAATAGAGTTTGTAGAAGAAGAAAAAAAAAGAGAGAGAGAGAGAGATCGTTAGACTTAAAGCATAAAATTTACTTTTTCAAAAATTTTAGTCAATAAATTTTTTTTTTGGTTCCAGTTTCTATTTTCCAGAACACATTGGGGGACAGTAATTTGTTTTAAACACAAGAAGTTATTTTTTGCCCACATAAAGTTTGACTACAATATACTCCATTTAGATAAAGTTTCAAAATATTAAGAATCAATAGACTATTTGAACTTCTTTTGTTAATAAATAATTAATCAAGGATATAAAAAACTATTAAAAAACGATATTGTAATTCAAATTAAACTATGATAACTATTATTTTTCAAGAGGAATATTGGAAAAATTAATCATCAAATTGCTATGAAATTTGTGGAATGTTGTGAAAAGATAGTAGCTTAATTTTTCCAGATAAAAAAAAAAATTGTCCTGAAAATCTCAAATACTAGATGCATAATCTCATTTTTAAGCGAATCTTTATATGAAATCTACAAAGTTTATTCGTAATTGGGACAAAATGTTTTCATTTTAATGATCGCCCATAATTCATTCTATCTGAAATTGTCGTATAAGATATATTGAATGGTTACTGCATCACAACGTGTAACACATAGGTAGGGTGAATCACCCTTCGAACAGAAAATAGGAACAGCCGATCATCAGCGATACCTTAGTTGTGTCCCTTAATATTTAGTTAATTGCAGTGTTGAGTTCGTGAGCCTGTGATTTTCCCCCAAAACATTTGGTTTTGCCAACCATTTCCTGCACAGGAGTCATTGGACCCTGATTGACGTTGTGATTGACTACAATATTCATAAAGGAAGTTACATGGACTGGCCTCCTTATCCACCCAAATTAATTACACTGGATTTTTTTTTTTTTTTTTTTTTTTTTTTTTTTTTTTTTTTGGGGGGGGGGGGGGAGAATTTGCGAGACTAGTTGTATGGCCTAAATGCACAAACTATAGCTGAATTAGAACAATACATCTCCATTGCGTATTGAACCATTCTACACTGTTAAAAATTTCTGTAAATTTAATGTGAATATTTATCCAGATCTCTGTAAATTTACAGTAATTCTTAGTTAAAAGTGAATAATCGAGATTCTCAATCTTTATTCTGTATTTTTACCTAATTTTATTGCTTAATTTTTTAATTAAAATCAAAAATGACTGTTTCTACTTTAGAAAAAGCATTCTAAGTCCGAAATATAATCTCCCCATTAATTAATTAAATTAATATTAGTTATTAAAATGAAAATATAAAATAAGTTTTTTACCATCTCCGTTTATTTTTCTCTGTAATTTTACGTAAGACTTAAGATAATACATTACACAGAGTTTTCTATTGAAATTTTTAACAGTGTATTTGAAATGTTTACGCGAGTGTCAGCGAATTTTGTCCTCATACTTCTTCATATTTTTGCTGCAAATGGTGGTTATTTTTATTTTTATTTATTTATTTATTTATTTATTTATTTAATTCACAAACATCATCTGTTGACGAATTTCGTAACGTACATTTCTATCGCATTCTGTTTTTCCCTAATAAAATTTTTAATTCAACGTTCCTTTTCGAAACACCTTCGGAATATTTATTAAATGCATATATTTATTAAATATATATTTTTTAATATATAATATTAAAATGCTATTATTAAATTTTTTTAAGTAATTGAATTTGATTTAAAACGATTTAAAAAGTTAAAAACATTTTAAAACTTTTAAAAACACTAAAAACCCATTAAAAATTACCTTCAACTATCGCTTTCAGCTGCTCCACGCAGCCTTCTTCAGGTATTTACGCTTCTGTGAACCATCGTTGCTCGGCGGTTATGTATTCTCTCTTCTCCTCTTCTCTACAGGATATCGCGCCACCTTGCGTCGAAATTTTAGCGAATAGGGACTCATGCAATACCGACCAAATGGAGATCGACGCAAGGTGGCGCGATATCCTGGAGAGAAGAGAAGAGAGAATACATAACCGCCGAGCAACGATGGTTCACAGAAACGTAAATACCTGAAGAAGGCTGCGTGGAGCAGCTGAAAGCGCTAGTTGAAGGTAATTTTTAATGGGTTTTTAGTATTTTTAAAAGTTTTACATTGAATTTGAATTTGATGTTGTTAGATCTTACTATTCGATCAAATACGTTTTTAATTGCGTAAATTTAATTATAATTTAAAATCTATAGAATGATATTTTTTAGCAATTCTTCTATGCAAATGTATGCCATTATAATATGTTGTCATTTTAATTTAGTAATTTTAGTAAATAATTTTTGTAATTTCAGTAACGATTTCAGTAAAATGCATTATATATACTATATATAAAAGAAAAATTTCACTATATGTCTTTTAGAATAAAATGCATTAAATGAATATTTAATATTCGTCATAAATATATATGCAGAAAGGTATCACATAAGCTCGGTGATAAATATTCAATGGCTTTCCAGGCTTTTACCATTCATTTTTTCATAAGCTTTAAAAAAAATTCAGCCCCCAATAAACTACTGCAAAGTCTTTAAATATTTTTTTATGATGGTTAAAAAAAGTTATAAAATCTGAATGAAAACTACTTACAAGGAAACATTCAAAAGGTGTCGTCTTCAAAAAATATTGAAAAATATATGTTATTCTACTCTTCATAAAACACCAGAAAGTGAAAAAAATATAGGCTGAAATGAATTATAGCGACCACAAAAAATTATCAAAATTAAGCTTTTTTGGCGATTTAGCACTGTTAGGCGATAAGTTCCCTAGCACCGAGATTGCCGTGTACGAACAGAACCGTGTTTTGCTTCTCCGCCAAGTACTCAAAATCAATCGCCTAACAGTGCAAAATCGCCAAATATGCTTAATTCTGATAATTTTTTGTGGTCGCTGTATTTCATTTCAGCCGATGATATTTCACTTTCTGCTGTTTTATGAAGAGTAGAATCACATATATTTTTTTCAATATTTTTTGAAGACGACACCTTTTGAATGTTTCCTTGTTAGAAAAAAAAAAAAAAAAAACGTGGTTCATCGATCAACACCAAAACATATTCACCGCTAACGCTCTGTGACGATTTTTGTATAAAAATTATATGTGGCTTGTATTATATAAAAATTTGTGTAATTATAATTGACGAGCCTTTGTATATATATCTAACTGTAAAAGAAAAATCTGGATTTACCATGAAATACGAAACAAAACGAGAGGAAATATTGGTTCAAGGCAAAGCAAGGTATCTAATCCGCATTTAAGCTATATGGTTGGATTACTTGAGTGACCAGAGGTATCTTTCCGGCTTTCACACGCATGGGGCACAACATGAAATAATCACACATATATGTATATATATATATATAATGTTGACAAAGTTCTATTTGATAATTTTAGATGATACGTATGATTTTTAGTGTGATGAAACCAAAAATGAAGCCAGTTTTTCTCTATCAGGTAAAGATTTTTGTCAATACAGAGTGTCCTATCGACAAAATTTCTTCATTTTCAGTAGTTTCTAGCATGTTTCCATGTTTAAGTATAATTAATCATGAAAACATACTATAAAAGTCACGATATAATTATATTCGTGGAAGAATCGTGAAAGAAATTGTATCAGTAGACACCCTGTATTGGCAAAAATCAATACGTGATAGAGAAAAACTGGCTTCAGTTTCGGTTTCAACACACCAAAAAACATAAAGATCAGTCGAATTATTAAACCAAAATTTTAGATTTAGACCTGCGTAATATATTTATAAGTATATACAAACATTAGATGATTTTAATGTGTTTACAACTAAGTTTTCGGTTTCCGTCATCTATGAATAGCCACCCTTAAGGTAGGAATACGAGCACTTGTCAGAAATTACAGAAAGACAGCGAATAGAAAATAGAAAAAAAGAGAATTAATATGCGGTTATTAAATTTATTGCGTGTAATTTTACATATATGACACACTTATTATTGATACTTTACCAATAGATCCATGATGTATTCTTCTCAATTATCCAATGGATGTGTTCTTTGTTTTCTGATATGGAATTTTGTGGTTAATGGGCATGTGAGAACACAGCAGATTAAATTACCATATTTGCCGCAAGTAAAATTTAGCGATAGTGTTTCCAATTACGAGAAAATATTGGTACATAGAAGATACTTATGTTTTTCTCAAGATTTCGTGGTTATTTTTGGATTATATTATAATGAAACATTTCAAGAAAATAGAAAAAAAAACTGAAATAAACCGGGTTATTTTTAAAAATATCTTTTAACATCTTTTCCGAAAGGAGGCAGATCATCTCATTATTTAAATTATATATATAGTGTTAAAAATCATCAAGAATAATGTTATCTCCATACTGCTAAATCTACTGCTACGTTTTATTTTTTTATTTTTTATTTATTTATTTTTTGAAGTAAAACAAAAGTGAAACCCAAATCGATGCCATTCCATTTAAATGCATCTCACTCAAGTCCCAAAACATGTCTATTTTGGATTGCTGTGCATTTGGGCTTTTAAAGCAAACACTTTATAGTGACATCCTAAATCGTAGGTGAGATACTCAAAGATTTTCGTGAAGAAAGGGAATAAAATCAACCTTTATATTTTAAGAAAAACTCTTTTATCTGCCGAACCAATGCGTAATATGAAAATTCAACAAAAAGATTGCGAGATTGAACTTATGAGAAAAAAGAAAAAATTAAAAGCATATTTGAAAAAAATTTAATTTTGCCCAAAATGTCAACTACGTTACCTCATTATTGCTTTCTTTTTTTACATTTTTATCTAATTTTTAAATAATATATATATTGTATATTTAAATCGTCACAGACACACGCTCTTTTTCACTTTAACTATATCCCATAATATAGGAAAGACTTTCATAACTTACATGTGATGCAAAGTTTTCTTTCTTTTGATTGTATATATATATAAATATATATAAGTGTTATTTTTCTAATAAAACAATTATTGATATCTTTTGATTTTCAATTTTAGCCCTTAAATGTTTATTTTAAAATAAGTGATTTGTTGGACAGTTTCACTTTAGGCTATTTTGGGACGCTGATTTTTCCATTTTGCAAACAATAGCCAATCAGGACTAATAAAATTCATAACTTTGTTCATATGCATGTATTTTATTTTTTTGTAACACAAATTTGTGAACAATCTCTGTATAGGAATCTTATTTGGGTAAAATATATACCAAAAAAGTATTAATTCTTATAGAAAAGATGGACTACATTAAAACACCGTAGTCTTCTTTTTCGTTTTGATTTGGACAAACAAACCTTTTATTTAACATATTTTAGGATATTTTGTTTGTATATATATATTTTTTATATTGATCATAAAAGCTTTAATAAAATTCATCACAAAATTATAAATAATGGTAATTTTTTGTTTGAATTGTGAATTATTCAGATTTTTACCATTCCATTTTTAACTTTGATAATTAGAATTCTAATTTCTGTTCGTCCTAAATTATTTTAAATATTATTATTCTACTAATTAAAATTGAAACGTTCTTTAAAAAAACAGCAGAAACAGTTTTTTCAATGTTCTTTATAAGATAACTTTAAAATGATTTTAAAAGAAATTTATAAAAATTCAATAAAATGTTGAATGTCTGAAATATTTCACCATCAACAGTACATTTGCTTTACATGCATGTATAATAATGGGAAATTTTGTCTATGGATTTTGTTCTTTGAATTTTAAACACAGAATTTTGCATCAAAATTAAATTTATTTGAAAAGTTTTGGAAGTTCTATGTTCTAATATAATAAAGAATTAATTTTATTTCTAAAAATTAATAATTGGTGTATGTCATATGACGGTAAAAGTTTTACAATTATTATTTTATATATTTTATTTTATTTATTTTATTTTATTAATTAATTAATTAATTTTATTTTTATTTATTTATTTATTTTATTTTTTTCTCAGAATTTACGTATTTTTGGAAACTGGTCGTATTTTTTGCAGAAAATAAAATAGCTGGTTAAAAATATATTTTTAACTGGAATAATATGTATTTTAAGTCTATACCGTAACCCTTAAAATAGTAAAGCCTTAGTTAATTATATTGTATTTAAATAAGTCAAACCATTTTAAAATACTCATTTGGACGCTATTCCCAACAATTTCGGGGCCGCGGTAGCCCAGTCGGTAGAGCGCCGGCCTCGTAATTCGAATAATGCGGGTTCGGTACTCGAGCCGGCCACAGACCGACGTGTACACTAATGGTGGCTGGTGCACGTAAAATCTGTCGTGACCGCAATCTCCTCCGTGTTCCCATAAAAAATTATACCTCTGAGGGTCACCGAAGCGGGAGAGTCATCCCAAGTGCATTCACGTTCAAACACAAACAAGAAATACAAGCTGTCGTTCTTTTCTTTTTCTGCTATCATTAAGTATTTGCCATTTATTGATTTAAATTAAAATACAAAAAGCAATGAAATTAAAATATGTTTTTGGTAGATGTACACTATCTAAACGTACATGTTCAATATTTAGTAGTTGCTTTTTAAAATAGAAATCGCTTGATGTTCAAATTTGTAAACAAAAACAAAGCTCATATGATGTCAAAAGAAAAGATAGATGCAATAAAACTAAGACGATCAACTGTGAAACCCGGAAAGCTCGAGAAGCTTACTGTTATTGCCCACAGGGACACTGTTGTGCCATTTTGGGTAACATGTAGCTTATGGAAGTGTCCTGTTTATGTAAGTAATCTGTGGATATGTTAATTGCGTAGAAATAGTTCTATGTATTCCGCACCTAACCCAGGGGATTTTTTTTCTGAGGCTATTACTTGAAATAACAGATTTATACAACTTCTCTTTCAACATTACAAAATATTATGAAACGAAATTTTCAAAATTTCTCCTGGTGTATTACAAAATGAGCAGTATAAAATCAAAATATACGAATCTACACATGCATTGTAGATGACAGAAAGCATATTAAATTTTGAAAATATTAAATTTTCGAAATTTTTTTTTCTTTCTAATATATATATATATATATATATATATATATATATATATATATATATACATATATATATATATATATATATATATATATATATATATATATATATATATACATATATATATATATATATATATATATTGTGGTAAATTACAAACAAACATTTTACCATTTTACACATCTTATTCTCTGTGCAGAAAAAATATTAAACTAAGTGAAACTAATAAATAAATAATAAATCTTGTAATCATAAATCAAGGACATAAACTTTTTTACAAATATTTTTTTTCAATATCCCATACAGTTTCCAATGCAGAAATGGTAATTCCTCTGTTTACCACCAAGATGAGTTGAAACTTGTTTCACTCTACATAGACATTTTATTATACCGAGACATTACGTTAACCATCACCAGTTTCTAGTTAAAGAAATAGGAAAGAAACCAACACTATGGATATTGTCAATATATACATTTTACTATACATATTTTAAAGTAATTGATTTTTTAATGGGTTATGTCGAGTTAATATTTTTAAATTCACCATAAGAAAAGAATAAAAAAATATTTTTCTATTCAATTATTTGGAAAATTTTGAAGCATAAGTTATGAAGATTCAAAAAAATATTTTTATAGATATTTTTTTTAATTCATTTTATCCAAATATTTAAGATTTGTAATTTCAAATGAACATAAAGTGTACTAAAGATCGGAATTTTCTATTCAACAAATAAAGGATAGTTGGGGCTCATCATCAGCTATGTTGGCAAAGAAGAAGAAAAAAAAAATGCTAAATGGTTCGCAGTAATGATCAAAGGCAAAGAAAATTTTGCGTTACTCGATTAAGTTTTCAATCCTGAAAAGAAGCAATTCATATAATTGCCCATCAAATGCGGCACCAATGTGGGGTCCAAAAGATGTACCCTTTCTCGAGTAAGTTTTATTCCTTCGATAAATTGGTGATATACTCATTAAGAAAATTTAGTTTAACATACATTTGTCTTCTGTACATATTTTCTTTTTCGTGAAATGATTTAATGAAAAGTTTGTCTCAATTTTATAATTTCTTAGCATAATGGGAAAAGCTTTATACATTCAGTTCTTAAAAGTATTTAAAGAAACGTTTATATTTTTAGGATAGTTTTCAATGGTGAATTAATATTAAAACAATTTTAAAAGAAAGTCAACTAAAGTTTAAAAAGCTATTTTGTTAATTGGTCAAAACATGTATTTTCTGAAGTAAAGAAATTACAAATGCTTTTTTCTAAAGAGAGTTTTAAAATGTTCGCTTAACAGATAAAATATTTTAATAATTTACTATTCTCAAGTAGTACATTCGATTTTATATTTTTATAAGACTTTAGCTATCCATTTCAGTTAGTTTTTAATTGTTCATATTAAAAATTCGATTTTTTGATAAAAATATTTTTAAAATGATCTTTCTAAATGCAGTAAAATTTGACGGGCGCAATTGTTTTAACCATAAATTCTCTTTTAATGAAAACTTATGAATGCGGTTTTCTTATATAAGTACATAGTTGCCAACTATTACGCATCTTCAGTACCACTATCAATAATAATAATAATAATAATAATAATAATAAATCTTTGCTTTATTTAATTGAAGAATTTTAGTCTTTAAACAAAGCAAAAATTATTCTATCAATATAGTGGTAATGAAAATGAGTAAAAATTGGAGACAATGTAAAAATTAATGAAACCAGTAGTGATTTATTAATTTCATAGTGCGTAAAGAAGTTTTTAAGTGTAAATAACTATGTAAGTATAAATAATTTATTGAATTTCAATAAGGCAAATTAATAAATCTCATAGATCTGAAAGTAACTGGCCTCTATTAAATATATCTATAATATACTGAATATCATGCTTATATATATATATATATATATATATATATATATAATTTAACTGTTTGCATAACTGTTGTGCAAACCTTTTTCTATGCAACTTCCACTGACACCGCAATTTATTGAATAATGAAGTCATTTCAGTGGAGAAAAAAACATATTAAAATTCAGTAAATAATGTTTTAATGGAAAGTGTATATTAAAGAACAGAAAAAAACTTCATTATGGCAAAATTGGACTAAAAATTCATTGTTTCAATTTTACTAAAATCTGAAACTTCATAACAGTAGTAATGTGTGGGAAAAGAATTTTTCAATTCTCATAACTCTATGTTGAGTTATAAGCATTTATAATTGTAAATGAATATTGAATCGGTTGTAAAATGAAAACTTTAAACATGATTTTTTCAAAACTGAATTTTACTCACTTGCGTCAAGTTTAACCCTTCCGATACCAGTTTTTTCCTTTCCAAAAATAAGGCAACTTAGGGCTTTAGTAAGTCAAATAAAATAGAAAGAGCAATATTCTACCAAAATAAAAACAAAAATAAACTGTAGGGGCAATTGTGGAAGGGGAATTTTGTTCCAGTGGTATTTCTAAATGGCACACATCTGGGGACGTAGTCGCCGCCTTTTTTTTTTTTTTTTTTTTTCAGAACACTTTCAAGGATGACAAAATTTCACCTGTTTAGCCACCACCTTTTTCTTTAAGATATTTATTCTGCTTCAAAAGTAACATATCGTGGTTCAACAGGATAGAATATATTGCATGAAAATAGTGGTAGCTAAAGAGTAGAGTGACCATATTTTTTTTTTCATTGAATTCAAGGACAAATACGGCGGTGTCCTCGAACTTCGTGGACAATAAATAAATAAATAAATAAATCACCTTAAATTATAAAATTTTAGTTAATTTCTATCTATAGAGCACCTAAAAAAACTTATTTCGGCTTATTTATTATACATATAACAAATTATTATAATAAAACATTAATAACTTTGTAACCGGCGTTCCCAAGTGTGTTGTAATTTTTTGGAGACGAAGGTTGTTTTCGGGGAGTGTCCTCGAGGTTCAAGTTCATATGTATGGTGCATAGCAAAACAATTTTTGCAATGTGCAACTGGGACGATATAAAATACAATGAAAACTTCAGTTTCCTAGTTCTAAATTAATTTTACAATACTTTTGAAACAACTTTATAGCAAGGCACATGCATTCCTATGTATGGTGCATAGCAAAACAATTTTTGCAATGTGCAACTGGGACATATATGTCCCAATTTTGCGGTGTGAAAAAAAAAAGGCGAATACTAACACTACTACGGAATATTAATTAGGATGTTGGAAACTGTGTATATAGTTCATCCATATCAACAAAACGTGATACCTTTAACCCTTTGCGGCGCAAGACAATTCAGATCATTTAAATTATACTGCCACCGGAATTCATAAACTAAATTAAACTAAAAGAAATTTTAATTTTTAAGGTTTAAAAAACCGGCCTTTTCTGATATGTTAAAAACGTAAGTTTTTTTCTAAAAAATTTCTGGGATGAATTTTTGCAGTTGAAAGGTGAAATTGTGTGGTATAAAATATATACCACCGCCCCTGAAAGGGTTAAAACTTCCTCCTCAGGACCCTCTCTGCTCTCTTTTCAGAACATAGTCAGAAATAAGAAATTTTCGCTTTTTTTTTCCACCACTAATTTCATGCAGAAATACTTCTGGTACATTTATAGGAATATATTATGATTATACAGAGTACAGATTATTTTATAAAATTAGTGGTATCAGTAAATTTGAAAAATTCTCATCCATGAGAGGGTCCTAAAAAAAAGAGAGGAGAGTACGACCCCTGTAAAACATATCCATCAGAGATTAAAGGCAGGGTATATAAAAACTGAAATCTGTTATTGTAATATTAATAAGAGTCTCTTATTCGGTTTAGTTGCCTATAATATGGCATTTTAAGTAAATTCCTATAAATATTGCGTAATAAATTTGACGTTGAAAAGACAATTTTATTTTACGTAGGATTTTTAAAATTTAATTACACAGATTTTTCTATATCAGGGTCATTATAATACAAACGGCATCTATATAATGATCTTGTTTCATGACTTTATTTGAAACAATTAACGTTTTTATTTTTCAAATATAATTTGATAATGTTCAGTCAATTGTTTATGCAAAAAAAAGATACTTTTAATAAAAGTACTGCAAATACATTTTAGAAGGGAAACTGAACAGTACCACTGCGCAAAAATTAATTTCACATGTTAAAAAATATTAAAAAGGAAAATCATTTAAAAAGATTGAATCTTATTTCATCATCCATGCTTATAATAGCAAAGAAACAAAACGAAACGAAAATAAAATAAAAAATAAACAGATAAGTAAAAGAAAAGAAAAAGGGTAAGCAGGAAAATAAAAAAAGAAAGAAAGAAAGAAAAAGAAAGAAAAGAAAGAAAAAAGAGTCTAAAAAAGATTGTCAAAGACAAACATAAACATCGATTAAATAAGCTAATGAAATTTTAAAATAATAACCAAATAGTCGATAATTCAAAAGCAGTATTAAAAACATTATTAAAGAAAAACAATTTTAACAAATATTTAAAATAGCAAAAAAAAAAAAATAATAATAATAATAATAATAACAATTAATTTAATTGGCCTCAAGCAGACATTTTACATTACTGATAAAATAGCAAATTTTGCCTTTTGATTGAAATACACATCATAATTAAAACAAGCGACATAATTTTCCGATTTTATAAGAAAATATTATCTTTTAATGTTTTTTCAGTATATATATATATATATATATTAATTTTCAAAAATAGCACCTTACATGAAAACCTCGAAAATATTTAAGAATAAATAATTTAAATTTTCTTGAATTAAAGCTGAAAGAGAATCTAATTTTTGAGAGAACCAAACTAAAAAGTAAAATCAATGTTAAATATATTTTTAGCATCCTAAAAACATGGCAAGCAGCATTTAACAAAACGAAACATAAACTAAATTATCTGTCGATAAATAATCTTGCGATCAAGTAAAGAGTATTTTCGAAATTTTAAAATTTTCTTTAATACCAATTCCATTATAAGATTATCTTTTCGGAAAACTTAACCATCCCTTTTTAATAGGGATGTTATTGGGGATGGAAGAACTAATCACACGTTTGCTCAGAGTAGGTTTAAAAAAAAAAAAAAAAAAACTTGTTTAGTTGAAAGAAATGAATTTCTTTAGCAGTTTAATTTCCCTTTATTGATTTTTTATTCAGTTAAATGGAATTTTCCTGATTCCTTAAATATTTCATGCTTTTTAGAATTTATGCATTTGTTTTTTACTACTTAAATTTAATTCGTTTATTTTATTTTATTTTTTCATCATTTTCTTAAAAAGAAAAATATATTATTGTTTTTTGTATGCAGTACTGGATATAGTAGTAAGATTTGGTGTTTTTAATATTGGACGTGTTATTCAGTTTTATTATTATTATTATTTATTTATTTATTTATTTATTTTATTTTATTTTTCTCTAACGTTGCCAAAAGTAAAATCATCGAATTCATTGCGTTTCAAAATTAAAAAAAAAGAAAAGACATTGGTTAAGTAAAAACTTGCACTTCCTCTGCATTTCAAATTCTCTATTTTTTCTTCGTGTCATTTTTTTCTACCTGTGATTGAATGTTATCAGTTGGATTTCATGCTATATAAACATTTTTATGAAAAAAAAAATCCTTTTTTCACAGAAAAGAAGAAAAAATAAAGGATAGTTTTTTAAACATTAGAGTAAAGAAACACAAAGTACGATTCATATAAATTTATAAATTTATTTGAAAATGCAACAAAGTGTAATAAATGTGTTAGCTCATTAATTTTCGAAATGTAAATTAACCTATTATTAATCGAATCGAATCAAATCAATTTTTGAGAACAGTAGTTTGACTTAACTATTTAAATTACAATTGCTGGAATATTGCCTGATTATGTGAAGTATGCTCATTGCCATTGTGTTTGAAAATCGTGTTTTGAGTTTGTTTACATTTATTTAAGAAAATGAGTTTTCTTGTTTTAAGTAAAGGGAAGATATTCTAAAAAAAAATTTCTTCTTTTTATATATCCCGTTAGTAGTCGCTAGTTGGTCGATTCACCGCCCATCCTTCAGTGTTGCCAGATTTTTTTATTCAATAGCCACCAAAAATTTTTAGAAGTAGCATTTGATATACATAAAACGCGAGTAAAATCGAAGGAACGTCGATCACATCACTTCTTAAAATTATTGGTGGGAGTTAAATAAAAAGGGTGCAATCTGTAATAGGTGGCGCAGTCTTTAGCGACTACTAACGGGTTAAATATATATATATATTAATTTTTTGCTTTTGTTGGAAAATACTGAAGGGGAAAAGCTTAATGTGCTGTTTCTGAACAATTTCTTAACATTTAGGGAGTTTAGTTATTTATTTTTTATTTATTTATATATATATATATATATATTTTAATCTGGTTAAATCTATTACCCTAAGCAAATAAGTACCTCATTTTTCTTTTACCTTGTTATTTAACCCTTTCTTTCCCGACGGGACTTTAAAGTTCCGTTCTATTTAAAAGCGTTTAAAATCGAATTGATGATAGAAACAAGTACTTGAAAGGATCCAACGTATAAGCTTTACTTTAATCGTACCCTACGTTAGACGCTACTTGAAGCCGTTTTTATTAAAGAAAGGATTTGATTGTGTGTCATTGCAGTTTCTGACTGCCATTTTTCTTGATCTTCTTCTTCATTATAATTAATTTATATATTACCTCAAGAATGAACTATTACTATTAGAAAAAATATAAATATGATTTTTTAAAAAAAAACTTTATATATATATTTTTTTTAAGATCCTGAACTTTTTTTTTTTTAAATCTCTATGTACCAATGGTTCATTAAAGCACCACTCCATTAAATCCTCATTAACAACTACGATGAGATGATATGCATACATTTTATTATTTCTATTTTTATAAATTGATCTTGACTAACTGAAAAAGTATGTTTTATATACTTTTTTTTATTTGAAAATGTTTGGGATTGAAAGGGTTAATATAATTTTCTTTTATTTTGTTCTTTTTTTTATGTATATTTTTGAAAAAATAATTTTTATTTTTCTGTTTTCTATAATTTTTACTTTCTTCTATATGTAATATAGAGAAAGTATTGGATTCGCGAAAATTTTCGACCTCCGTTTTTTGACGGATCTACACGTTTTGGGATGTCCTGAACACGAATTGATAGATTTTAGAAAATGTCTGTCTGTCTGTGTGTCTGTCTGTCTGTGTGTGTCTGTGGTTTAGTGTTTTCACCATATCTCACGAACAAATGAATGAAATTCAACCAAACTTGGTATATAGTTCGACCCTGGCGGAGCATTGTGCTGATTAGATTTGGGGATCAATAGCCCAGCAGGTGGCGCTGTGATCGCATTTTATGTAAATTTTTAACATGGCAGTATAGGACAAATTTTCGTATTTTTCACCGTATCTCACGAACCAATGAATGAAATTCAACCAGACTTGGTATATTGTTGGAACCTGACGAGGCATGGTGCTGATTAGATTTGGGGATCAATCGTCCAGCAGATGGCGCTGTGATCGCAAAATTTCGTATTTTTCACCGTATCTCACGAACCGAGGAATAAAATTCAACAAAACTTGGTGTATAGTTGCACCCTGACATGGAAAGGGTCTGATTAGATTTTTGGAATCAATTGCCCAGCAGATGGCGCTGTGATCGCATTTTATGTAAATTTTTAACATGGCAGAATAGGACAAAATTCCGTATAAATGGGCATAATGAGAGTTATTTTAAACTTGTGATTGTAAAATTAATATGAATTATTGATAATAGTAGTAGTTAACTAGGAAAAAAAAATTGTGCATGTGGGGGCATCGGTTCCCCCCCTAGGGGGGAACCGATGCCCCCCGGAACCCCCCGGGGAAGTAAATTTTCAAGATGGGTATCTTTCGAAAGGTCTCGTTGATATTAGTAAAAGTTAACTGGTAAAAAATTTTTGTGCATGTGGGGGCATCGGTTCCCCCGCCACCGGGGGGGGGGGGGAAGTACCCATCCGGGGGGGGGGCAAAGTTTCAAGATGGGTATCTTTCGAAAGGTCTCGTCAATACCTTTAAAACGAATGGTTGAACCATAAATCTGTGATAATTTAAAAAAAAAGTTATCGATTTTTTTTACTTAAAAAAAAAAAAAAAACTTAGAAAAAAATCGTATTTTTTTTTTTTTTTAAACGAAATTTTACCAAACTTGGTATTTAGTTGGTCCCCGACATAAACTGGTGCTGATTATATTTGGGGATCAATAGCTCAACAGGTGGCGCTGTGATAGCATTTATCTAAATTTTTAACATGGCAGTATAGGACAAAAATTCGTATAAATGTGCATAATAAGAGTTATTTTAAACTTGTGATTGTAAAATTAATATGAATTATCGATAATAGTAGTATGTAACTAGGAAAAAAATTTTGTGCATGGGGGGGCATCGCTTCCCCCCTAGGGGGGAAATACCCCCTCAGGGGGGGTAAATTTTCACAATGGGTATCTTTCGAAAGATCTCGTTGATAATAGTAGTTGTTAACTAGGAAAAAATTTTTGTGCATGTAGGGGCATCGGTTCCCCCCCCCACCGGGGGGGGGGAAGTACCCACCCGGGGGGGAAAAGTTTCAAGATGGGTATCTTTCAAAAGGTCTCGTCAATACCTTTAAAACGAATGGTTGAACCATAAATCTGTGATAATTTAAAAAAAAGTTATCGATTTTTTTTACTTTTAACAAAAAATCGTAATTTTTTTTTTTTTTTTTTTAACGAAATTTTACCAAACTTGGTATTTAGTTGGTCCCCGACATAAACTGGTGCTGATTATATTTGGGGATCAATAGCTCAACAGGTGGCGCTGTGATAGCATTTTATCTAAATTTTTAACATGGCAGTATAGGACAAAAATTCGTATAAATGGGCATAATGAGAGTTATTTTACACTTGTGATTGTAAAATTAATATGAATTATTATAATAGTAGTACGTAACTAGGAAAAAAATTTTGTGCATGGGGGGCATCGCTTCCCCCCCCCGGGGGGAGGGTAAATTTTGAAGATGGGTATCATCGCTTCCCCCCCCGGGGGGGGGTAAATTTTGAAGATGGGTATCATTCGAAAGATCTCGTCAATACCTTTAAAATGAATGGTTGAACTATAAATCTGTGACAATTTAAAACAAAGTTATCGATTTTTTTTACTTTTAACAAAAAAAAAAAAAATTCGTAATTTTTTTTTTTTTTTTTTATTGTTACTGATCGCTTCCCCCGGAGGGGAGGGTAAATTTTGAAGATGGGTATCATTCGAAAGATCTCGTCAATACCTTTAAAACGAATGGTTGAACTATAAATCTGTGACAATTTAAAACAAAGTTATCGATTTTTTTTACTTTTAACAAAAAAAAAAAAAAAAAAAAATTAGAAAAAAATTCGTAATTTTTTTTTTTTTTTTAATATTGTTACTGATTGAATATGTATTACTTTTAACAAAAAAAAAAAAAAAAAAAAAAAAAAAACCTTTGAAAAAAAAATCGTTTTTTTTTTTTTTTTAATATTGTTACTGATTGAATATGTATAGGACAATATAGAAGAAAGTCTTGTGGTGGCCACAACATACTAGTTTTTCGATATTTTCTTCATTTATTTGAAAGATTGCCTTTTACCATTGTTAAATGTTTTATTGATTTCTATGTTATTTTTGTAGCTTTCTTTCACTCTCCTTTTTCTCATTACGACCTTAATATATGCCGAGAGCCTCCGCTCTCGATGCTCGTAAACGGAAAAGGACAAGTTCTGTACAAGGCTGCGCCTATCGGCCTAACCATTCTGATTTTCTGTGGTTTTTTCTGAAACTCGCTTGATTATTGTCTAGGACACCTTACAAAGACTCTCCCCACGCACACACACAGAAGCCATTTATCCAATCTTAGGTCCCTAGTGTAAACAACACCCTAATTTCTACAACACCACACTTCCTTTTCCTATTACACTGTAAAAAAAAATTTCAGTATTTTACAACAAAAGGTGCTGGCACCGCGGCTGCCAGCACAGTTGCTGTAAAATTTACAAGCTGCTGTTTTTTTATGGTGCTGTAAAATTTATTGCACTTTGCTGTGAATTTTACAAGATGCTGTTTTTAGTAGTGCTGTAAAATTAACTGCATTTTGCTGTGAATTTTACAAGATGCTGTTTTAAAAAGTGTTGTAAAATTTACAGCAAAGTGTAGTTAATTTTACAACACTTTTTAAAACAGCATCTTGTAAAATACACAACAAAGTGCTGTTAATTTTACAGCACTATTAAAAACATCTTGTAAAATTCACAGCAAAGTGCAGTAAATTTTACAGCGCCATAAAAAACAGCCGCTTGTAAATTTTACAGCAACTGTGTTGGCAGCCGCGGTGCCAGCACCTTTTGTTGTAAAATACTGATTATTTCTTTTTTTTTTTTTTTTTCAGTGAGGCAGTGATGCCAGATTGGGGATTTTGTCCCCATTTTGGGGATCTTCGAGGCAATTTTGGGGACGAAATGTTTGTGGGGACATTTTTGGGGACAAATCTGGGGAGTTCTTCAACTTTCTGTCAATGTTGGCAACGTAATGTTTTATCCCTACTATTAGAGACTTTTAATAGCTTTATTGTTATTTGAGGATTTTTTTCAAAAATTGCCTTCATTTGGGGAAAAATCTGAGCTCAAATCATGGAAAAATCTGCTTGATTTTTTTTTTTTTTTTAAGAAATTTTTATTTCTCTTTTTAGTAGAAATCAAGTTGGGGATTTTTTTTCGAAAAAAAAAAAAAAAAAAAAAAAACCTGATTTGGGAAAATTTGAAGACCTGTTTGGGGAAAAATTTTTCGACCATTTGGCAATCAAACACAGAAAGATCAAAAGAGAGAAAAGACGTTTGTTTGTTCCTTCAAAGAAAACATGATGCTGCTAGTTGGATCTAGCTTCTAGGTGCTAGAGATTTGTTTTCTCCAATATAATATCAGAAATATTTTAATGGCAAATTTTCGGGATTACAAATTTGTGATTCATAATCGCAAAATAGGTGCCAACTGTTTCCATTTGAAGACAACTGTCATTCTACTGGCTGGAACCATTCATTTTGATTTTCCTTTCTTTTCTTTTCTTTTCTTTTTCTTTTTTTTTTTTTTTTTTTTTGTATTATTTTTAGAAGTTTTTTTATTCTAAGACTTTAATTATAAATTCAGGATTTCTAGTACGAGGAAAAAAAACCACTTGATAAGTTTTCTTAAAAAAAAAAAAAAAAAAAAAAAAAAAAAATGAAAAAGAAAAAGAAAGAAAGAAAGAAAGAAAGAAAGAAAAAAAAACTTATAAATTTACTTAAAAAAAAAAAAAAAAAAAAAAAATTAATTCTCTGTTACATTATTTTCAAATAAGGTATATATAAACGATGAGGATATGAAATATATAAACGTATATATAATAATAATAATTCATCATTACAATGATCGAACACAAAAAAGTAGGACTTGACTTAATCAATAAAAGATTATATATGTACTGATAAAAATATCTGTAACTGATATCTAGAATCTAAATTGTGTCTTCAGAAAAAATAGTTCCATGTCATCCTTATAAATTCTAGTCGCCTTTGAAAGGGCGTTCTAGAAACCCCTATCAGAAATCTAGAGCGTTTGACGATATACTCGAGGGCAAAGTTATTTAAAAATATTTACAAATAAATGCGAATACACGAGGCTGGTTTCAGCAACTATAATCTTAGTTACCCAATTCTAGAAAATCGAGCGAGAATTTCTCGCAATACTATTCAGACTATTGTTTCACCGTCTAGAAATGTGTAGACTAGAAATTCTCAATCATTTCGTCTATACAATTTATTGGCGTGCCTTACGCGCATAGCTCGGAAATCAATATGTCTAGTTAAGGGATTTAGAAAATGACCACTTATTCATTCTAGATGAAGGCAGTATATATATATATATATATATATATATATATATTTTTTTTTTCTGAGTGTGAAAGTGGAGCCTTATATAAGGCAAAATACAGGGTTATTACAAAAGAATCATCGGGTTTCCGAAGCACTTATTTCAAAACATAATTGGGTTATAACAATGAGTTATACATGAAAATAAACAGAAAACATCCTAGATTGACGTTCATACTATAGATGCAAGAAGTCTGTGAGGACGATGACTTTGCAAACAAGTTTGTTTTAAGTGACGAAGCTACCTTTCATCTTAGTGGCAAGGTCAACCGACACAATGTACGGATATGGGGCACTTCTTCGTTTGGGAATATGTTGAAGACTGCGTCTACGTACCACCATTACCTACCACTTTGGCAGAGTTGCGGAACCGCACAACGACTGCATTCGCGACCATCGACGCGACCAATCTGAGTATGTGTGGAGCGAACTGAACTATCGCCTTGACATCTGCCATATCACTCAAGGAGCACATATTGAACATTTACTTATAGTATGGACGTCAATCTTGGATGCTTTCGGTTTATTTTCATGTATAACTCATTGTTGTAACTCAATTATGTTCCGAAATAAACGCTTCGGAAACCCGATGATCCTGTTCTAATAACCCTGTATATTGAAAAAATTAATGAGTTCTTTCTAAGACATTGATATATGAGATCATATAAAATAAATATGAAAGAAGTATAGCAGAATATATATAACTAGAAGAAGGAGAAGAGGCTACCACGACTTAAGACGAGTGAAGTAGGTTGACCTAGTTTGGTGATTATCCAATTTCCGGCAAATCCTCTGCAATACTATATGATAACAGAAATTTTTAATTCCATTACCCGACTACCGTAAGTAATGGAAGTATTGTATTCGGTCCAAAATTTCGATGTTGAGATTTCACTTGATTTACATGTTTTAAGGTCTCCTGAGTCCAAAAAAATGGTTTTTGGCAATTGGTCAGTGTGTGTGTGTATGTGTGTAGGGAATCTCCTGCCTATTATATCTCCAAAACTAATAAAGATACAGCTCGAAACTCCAGAATAAAGAGAATAAAGACGGAACTAGTGTACAGATGAATTTTGCAAATTCTAGTGAAAATTGGAAAACCGAAAGTGGGGCTTTCGGAACCGGAAGTGAAGCTGTAAGTCCGTATCTCAAAAACGGTTCTAACGATTTTTCTTTAAAGTTGCTATATAAACACTCTATATTAGATGTCCTTTTGAATGATATGGTTGCTTAGTTCAGAAAAATTGATAGGCGTCCTGTATAAATAGCTGAATTTCAGATACTACGAGTGGATTTCTTTCAAATCATTAGAGCCATTTTTGAGACACCGATTTTTACCAAACTTTGCGTATTCAGTTGTTGACCGGAAAACAACAATAACATACAAAGGGATATTTAAAAGAGTGTTAATATTGCAAGTTTGAAAAAAATCTATACAGCCGTTTTGAAAGGAATCCACTCGGAGTACCTGAAATTCAACTATTTACACAGGACGCCTATCAATTTTCCTGAACTAACCAATTATATCATTCGAAAGGACATCTAATACAGTGTTTATATAGCAGCTTTGACGAAAATCGCCAGAGACATTTTTTTTTTTCTTACGTTTCCACTTCCGGATGTCTCATTTACGGTTTTCCAGTTTTCACCAAAATTTTGAAAATTCATCTGTACACCAGTTCTGTCTTAATTCTGAAGTTTCGTAACTGCATCTTTATTAGTTTCGGAGATATGTTAGTCAGAAGATTTCCCACACACACACACACACTGACCAATTGCATAATCCACTTTTTCGGACTCAGGAGACCTTAAAACATGTAAATCTCGATACCGAATTTTTGGACTGAATACTATATTTCCATTACGTACGGTATTCGGGTAATGGAACTAAAAATGGTAGTTACTTTTTGAAACACCAACTTCCGAGATCTAAAACTGATCAACCTAAACAGGATTACTGTTAATTTTAATATAATAACCACGTAAAATAAACGAGAAAGGATATCTAAAATGGATTTATGTAACAGTTTTTAAGAAAATCGTTAGAGCCGTTTTTGAGATACGGAATTACGGCCCCACTTCCCGTTTTCGATGTCCCACTTCCGGTTTTCCAATTTTCACCAAAATTTGGAAAATCCATCTGTACATCAATTCTGTCTTAATTCTGAAGTTTTGTAGCTGTATCTTTGTTAGTTTCGGAGATATTGTAGTCAGAAGATTCTCTGCACACATACATACACACACACTGACCAATTGCCAAAAAACCCTTTTTTGGACTCAGGAGACTTTAAAGCATGTAAATTAGGTGAAATCTCCATATCGAATTTTTGAACCGAATACAATGCTTCCATTACCTATGGTAGTCGGGTAATAGAAGTAAAAAAAGTAAAAATGAATGTAAATTTAATTAATTAAGATAGTAGTTATATAACCAAAATGTAAAGAGCATATTTTTTTTTCCTTTTAGATTTGAGTTTAATTAATAATATTAAAGGTATCGATAATTATGTCAGGTAACATTTTATAATATTTAAAAATCTAATGTAAAACAACAACACGACTTCCTTTACCCACACGTATTATATGTTTTTTTTTTTAGATAATATGATCAGAAGACATCAAATTAACCAAACGAATTATTGAAAACTAAAATTTTTCCTGTATGAGAAGAGTGAAGACACATAAAACAAAGTTTACATGGCAAGTTAGAAAATAACAGAAAAAAATTATAGAGCTATTTTTTGAAACACCAATTTCCGAGATCTAAAATTAGCCTACCTAAGCAAAATGACAGCTATTTTTCCTGTAATATCCATGTAATATATGAGAAAGGATATCTAAAACTGATTTACGTAACAATTTTCAAGAAAATCATTAGAGCAGTTTTTGAGATACAGGCTTTCATCAAAACTTAACAAAATAAATTTTTGATCAGAAAACAATTACATATGAAAGTATATGTAAAAAAAGAGTTATTATGCCGAGTTTGAAAAGAATCCGTACAACCGTTTTTAACGGAACGCACTTGTGAGACCTGAAATTGAGCTATTTATACAGAACGCCTAACAATTTTCTTGAATGAACCAACTATATCATTCGAAAGGGCATCTAATTGAGTGTTTACATAGCAACTTTAAAGAAAATCGTTAAAGTCGTTTTTGAGATATGGACTTACGGTCTCACTTCCGGTTTCCGATGGCCTGCTTCCTGTTTTCCAAATTTCACCAAAATTTGGAAACTTCATCTGTACACCAAACCTGTGTCAATTCTGAAGTTTTGTAGTTCTCTCTTAAATAGTTTCGGAGATATAATAGCCAGAAGATTCCCGAAACACATACGCATACATACGCACACACACACACACACTGACCAACTGTCGAAAACCCTTTTTTTGGACTCAGGGGACCTTAAAACGTGTAAATCAGGTGAAAACTCGATATCGAATTTTTGGACCGAATACAATACTTCCATTACCTACGGAAAAATTAAATTAATTTCAACCAACTGTATTTGAATTACATTTAAATTTTTGATATATTTCATTCTGCATACTATGTCCATGTATTATATTCTGCCTCCATACTTATTTGGTTTTAAAGTATATTACAACAAATATATCTTTAATAATTACCATTACTATATAACATTTATGGATAAAAAGATATATTCAGATATAAAATGAATGTAATAAAAATAATTGATAAATAACAAATGTTTTAATTAACATCACTGAATTTGTATATTTTAAAAAGTAAGGTTGTATGTGAAGATGATTAAGATAACGGATTATTATGTAAATTTGAAATCAAGTAATTAGTATCTTTAACAAACATGAAACATTATCTACGTAATTACTGTTATCTTTAACATTACTCACTAATCTCATTTGAACCAAATAAAAAAACTGTGTTTTCTACATTTTGATCATATAATTATTTTGTTAATTAATTAAATTTATCTTCATTTTAATTTTTTCTTCTGTGTAATCACAGAGATTTGCACACATTTGGTAAAATTGGGCTTACGCCAAATTGGCATAATACGCTCTAAGAGTCTTATGCCGTGGTAGCCTCTACTCCTTCTTCAAGTTGCTATTTTATTTTATTTTATTTTTCATTTTTTGTCATATTTATTACATACGATCTTATATATCAGTATTCCAGTAGAAATTTATAGTAACTTTTTCAATATTTTTTACTTTCTATAAGGCTTCATTTCGTATTAATTAATTGCCTACTGTGAGCACTAGTGGGACGTTAAACGCAACCAACCATACGTAATTGTTTATCAATTAATTCAAGGCCCCTTTCATGATGTCTGATCATTGTTAAGATTAATTATTATCATTACAAATGGCATTATAATTAATAATTCTGCTATTGCGCTAATTAAATTGAAATTTTTAAACGACCGTTGGTACATTTAAAAATTACCAGGCTTTATAAAAAAATAATAATAATAATAATAACAATAATAAGTAAAAAATAAATTCCCGAACATTTCAGTGGTCAGGCAATTGTAAAAGTTACAATAGCGTTTTTAAAATTTATTCCCATGTTTATAGTTTTTGCTATTACATCTTAATTGTTTTGTGTGTCACAGCAAAATATCTAATTGGGAACCTGTAATTTCCAGTAAAAACGATACTGTAAAAAATTAATAAAACCTATATCGGTTTCATTCTTTTTTAAATAACTTAATGCACTTTAGGAAATTAGTCATAGAGTATAAATACTTGTTAATATTTGTTTCCCTGTAAAAGAACTACAAATAATATGCATGGTTTTTTTTTTTTTTTTTTTTTTTAAATAGTAATCGTACTTTAGCGAATAAAAGATTCAAAATAACGTATATCAGCCCCATTCTCTTTAAATAATTTAGCATCATTAACACTAATTTCAAATTATTTGAGTCGATATATCGTATTATATAAAAATTCGACTCCGTATCCCTAAGTAAACTTTGTCCCGCAATCATAAAAGTCTGTATATTTCTGTCAATGGTGACCTGTAACAAGCCTTCTCAATGTTACCTAAATCGAATGTTTAGGTTAGATGCTAGCATACAAATATTTTGAGCCATTAGGCCATAATAAATAATAATAATTTTTTGTGTGTTTTTATAAAAGAATTACAAGTTCTACGCGCATGCATATTTTAAAATATACCATTATACAATCTGCAATTCATCCGACAGTAACACAATCTTAAATTTTTAGCTCAAACGAACAAAGAAAGCGTTTAGAGACTATGATGTTCAATCAAACATATATATATACACACACACGTAATCGCATATTACCAAGAATGAATTCAGGAAACCTCAAAACATAGATATACATTAAAATCCCACTGTCAAAATTTTTAATGTGTATATTTTTTTTTCTTACATAAATACATTGAGAATGTAATAAACACGGTGCTTTAAAATCCATTTTTAGTTTTAGATCAGGCGACATTTCTTTCTTTCTTTCTTTTTTTTTAATTAAATCACTTAAGTTCAGGTTTTCTTTACTTTTGATTCATTGACATAAAATTTTTGTAATAGATAAAAAAATAATCAAGATTTTCAATTCTTTTTTTTTTTTTTTTTTTTTTTTTTTTTTTTTTGATGCAGTTCACTATTTTATTTGTCAATAAAATTTTTAATTCAAGGGTTTCTTTTACAAAAAAAAAAAAAAAAAAAAAAAAGAAAAGAAATTCCTAACACAAATATTTTGCTTTTAAAAATTAAATAATAGTTTCAAATAAATATATAAATTTATTTTTTAATATCTCCGTTCAGTTTGATCTGTAATTTAATAAGAAGTTTTTTAAGACTTTCTAAAGCAGTTTTTGAAAGTGCATGGTATAAAGTAATTGTATAAAGTATATATAAAGTAAAAAAAAAAAAAAAAAAAAAGAAAAAAAGAAATTACATCAGATTTATATTATTTTCTAAATAAAATAAACTTATTTAAAATTAAAATTAATCTTTAGCGCATATATTTATTACAATTTTATAATATTGAGCTAGAACAAGAGCCCTGCAAAATTCGGATTTCAATCAACACTTATTCGACAGTTGAATTTGATATCAAGCCAAACTCTGACCCAATCTTGATAATATAGTTAATATGGACTGAAAAACTAATTCAAAACCAACTTACAAGGAGAGGTCACGACATGGAAAATTCAAATCGGGACGAAATTGCGCAGGATTGTAGTATACTATGAGGGTAACAACATATTAAAGCAGTAGGACCCACTATCCACAAAATTTCGAGAAAAAAGCATTTCAAGTTTCAGTAATCTTTAAATACAAGTTATTTCGTTTGCGAGCAAGCGCCCCACTGGTGTGATCTTAAAGCGCGAGTCTGCTAGCCAGACGACTTGGGTTCAAGGCTACCTCGAGACAACTTTTTTTTTTCTTCTTTAACTTTTTATGTAATCTGAACTTTTTATTTATTTTTTTCTTTATTTTACAATTCCATTCAAAATTTGAAAATTTTAATAAATTATTTAATTTTCTTGAGTATAAAATAACTTTTTCTATTTTTAATATTTATAACTTAAAAATACAATAAATTTCTATAAATTAAAAAATAAAGTTTAGTTTTATAAAACCCTAAATAAGAAACATAAAGAAAAACAGACAAGTATTTAAATAATTAAAAAATAAGCAAGCTGTAAACAAAGTGTAAAATAGTTAGCAGGTGTTACTATATCTTGGTTTGAGCTTCCTGATTTTGTTTGAATGTGTATAAATTACGTAAACGCTGCTAGCTTGTTAATAATAAAGGCCAGGTGGAATTTTATTTTATGCAAGGAAGTATAAAAAAAAAAGGAAGTCGTTTTTGTAAAAGAAACGATGTTCATTAACATCTAAAATCTGCATTTAAAGATGACATTTCTTTACCTGTAACTGTAATATTATAATAGCATCGTAATCCTATACTATAATTTTTCAATAAACTGTATTGATTGGAGAAGTAATTATTTAGTTTGGATAGTAATTAAATATGCAATTAAAATGATCATTTCTCTGTATTATTATTATTATTTTAAATTAAAAAACAAAATGTACTATTGTTTCAAGCATACCTAAAATAAAATAAAATATATTTCGATAAATAATCAAAAACAGTTTCTTTAGTTTTACCTTATTTTACAGTTAAAATAAAACTAAAATTTATTTGTTAAGTTATAGAAATTTATTGTATTTTTAAGTTATAAATATTAAAAATAGAAAAATTTATTTATTTTATATTAAAAAGTAAATAAATAATATTTTATTCAAATTTTCAAATTTTGATTTGAATTGTAAAATAAAGTAAAAATAAATAAAAAGTTTAGATTACATAAAAAGTTAAAGAAGAAGAAAAAAAAAAAAACAGTCTCGAGGTAGCCTCGAACCCGAGTCGTCTGGCTAGCAGACTGGCGCTTTAGGATCACACCACTGGGGCGCTTGTTCGATTGTGAAATAACTTGTATTTAAAGATTACTGAAACTTTAAATGCTTTTTTCTCGAAATTTTGTGGATAGTGGGTCCTACTGCTTTAACATGTTGTTACCCTCATAATATACTACAATCCTGCGGAGTTTCATCCCGATCTGAATTTTCCATGTCGTGACCTCTCCTTGTTAGACACAAAATTTTTTATTCTCAAAAATTTATCTAAATAATTATTTCTTCTAAAATTTATGAATTACTTTTTCATAATTAAGAAATCAATATCTATTAAGTTGGGGAAGATTATTAACAATTTAAGATTTAAATTCACCTTCCCCTCCTCCCCCCCCCCCAAAAAAAAAGAAAAAAAATACTACAAATTAAGTAAGGCAGTTGATTATCTTTTACTTCTAAAAACAAATGCACGCTGTTGCTAAGCGGTTTTTATAGCCATCTGCGGCCATATAATTGATGATTCATCTAAATATTTTACTGAAAAACTTACACATCCGTTTTAGATCAAATATGTTTTGCTTACTTAGAATTTTTTTTTTTATGAAGACATGAGATGTTTTCAGCTGTACATTTAAAAGATTCAACTGGAAAATTATGCGAAAATTAAACTGAAATTAGAAATTTATTTTGTGCACACATTTTAATGTCTAATATTTATTTTATTATTTATTAGTGGTAGTAACTTTAATGATTACATTTTTCAAAAATAGAAAAAAGCATTTTTATTTTTTATTAAGAAAAAGTACCATTTGAAAAAAAAAAAAAAAAAAATGCAGAGTACAGATTGAGTATCTCGAATACTTATTTTTAAATGAATACTATTGTAAATGTACAGAGACTCTGGATAATTATATTATCGTTATAATATTAACAGTAATCTTTTGTGACGTTGGCACAATTTTCTTTTACTCTGCAGTATTTTTTTTTTTTTTTTTTTTTTTTTTTGCTGAGAATTTTTATTATTATATTATTCATGCACTAGCTGGTTTTACCCGCTTAAAGCAAGAAAGTAATAAATCACTATTTTTCATATCACTTTATACAAAGAAAACTTAAAAAAAAAATAATAATAAATAAAAAGTAAATAATCATGACCTCGCTTAAAGTATCTGCTGCCTACGGTAGCATCTTTCCCATTTGCGCTGTGTCCGGTCAAGGTTACTGACTGCAGCAAATTAATTTTTGGGCACTTCAATTTCGGTATTTATCAGATAAATCGTGGAGCTGCTATTACTCAAGAACTACAATTTTAAAAAATGACTGTAGCTCAGTATCAATTACACATTTGAGTTTTGAAACCATGTATTTTATAGACCTCGATCTCTCTAAATTATTACCATTTGATTTCAGTTAGCACAATATATATATATATATATATATATATATATATATTACTTTTCAAAAAAATTAAATAAAAACAAATACATTTTAATTAAATTTAAAATTCAAGACGTTTAAACTTTTTTACACACTACCATTTGTTTCTGATAAATACAATAAATAAATAAAGTATCCTTCTCAAAGGAATATATATATATATATATATATATATTATAAAACATAATATAACAACCGTGCTGCTAAGAGATGCTGACGAATAAAACTAAAGAATAAATTTAAGAAAATGAAAAGAAAAAAGATTAAAATTAGAAATTTGAAAATATATCAGTGAGGTGTGCAGTCGTCCTAACTATCTATTTGACAAAATGTGTAAGCTGTGCGATTAATAGCCTGAGCGCAAAAGCACTCACAAACAAACATTCCGCTTTTTTCATAAGTTTACATTTAATGTATGTGTTAAATAAAAATATCTGAAACAGGTGTATATTTAATACTCTGGCATATTTTATGCAGCTACATTTATATTGAACGAATTTCTAATTACTATAGTTAAAAAAAAAAAAAAAAAAAAATGTTCGCAATTTGACTTGGCTAATCAAAGAATAACCAGACCATAATCCGATTTCCAAGGAAAGTAATTATAATAATAATAATAAATTCGCCTCACAAAAAAGAAAAAAAAAAAAAAAAAGGCTTTAAGGGCCCTCTTCACTCACCGCCGCCGGAAGCCGAAGCTAATGTTATTCTATGGGAAATTTTTCTTTATTTTTAAATTCTGTTTTCACATTCTGAAAATTCTCAGCTATTAAATTGACGGACCTTTTTAAAAAATATATTTTTTAAATTTTTTATATTTTATTTTGAAGCTGCAAAATACGAATTTTTAATATGTGAAATTTTCTCATTTTGCAAGTTCAAAATAAAATATTAAAAATATTAAGTAAAAGTACCATTAATCAATACAAAATATTAATAAAAAAATTAATAGCTAACCTTTTTGATGAACGGGAATTGCTCGTTCCATGATCTTCTCTTCATTCATTCATCGTGCATCTGCATCTAAGTTCAGTGACACAGATTTTATGTTTCAGTGCAGATGTTCGCGTCTAAAGTCCACAGGAAGTCGATTTTACAACATTTAGTGCTTGAATTTATTAAAAAAGCGCCAATGCTTGAAAATATACAACAGAAAGTGCAGGAAAAATTACAACATTTTTTTACAGTGTACTCTTAGGATTGTATTCTTAATAAATAATTTAACTCTTCGAAACGCGTTCTCTTTCTGTATTTTCATTGCGTGAATAAGATATTTGCTTCTTTGTATTGCATTTACTTTCCATTAAAATGTTAATGTAAAATACTACAATTATAAATTAAAATTCACATGTTATATTAAGGAAATTTGTGCCATTAATTTTATATATCATATTTGAAATCATATGTAAGAATTTAGTCATAATAATATGCAATTATAAAAATCCCCATATTTGATATCACAATAAAGTATGCAATATTTAATAGTATAACTTAAAAAAAATAATAATAATGATACGTCAAAAGTCTATCTTAACATATGACAACTTAATAACGATTGCCACTATTTTGGACACAAGCATATGCTAGACAAACAAACGGGCAGTAACTTTTTTTTTATGTATAATAGAGAGAATTTCGTGATAGCTAGATCATTCAGCGTTACAGTTTTGGTATATGACCTTCTTGGGGACTTTAAAATTTTTGTCACTATTTGGCAATGAATTTTTCTGTTTAACTGTTAGTTTAAACGAATCTAGTACTTATTTTTTCTAATGCCTATACTTTTTATGACTACATGTTTTAGTTCGCAATGTAATATACTCTATGTATATTTCTAATATACAGCTAGGTTTAAAATGACGCTTACAGCAGTAAAATTGCAATTTTTTAAAGTTCATTTTTTCTACAATATCATCTAATCAGACACATTGAAATAAATAATCCACGTGATTATTGTAAATATTTCATCATTATAAATATTATTAGTCGTAGTAGTAGCAGTATTTTATAATTTTTTAAATACCGAAAATATCACCAAATTAAACGCTTGCCTCTAGTAAATAACGGAAATATTCTCATGTGCAGTAAAATCACGACCATCTCCAAACACTTTTTCATTATTCACAAAAAAGAACATATAAAATAATCGATAAATAGCATAAGAAATTGCCAGTGAGAAATTTAATTTTCCAAAATAGAAAAAAAAAAAAAAAGATATCTCCAGTCGACAAATTACAATCCTAAATTCAAATTTTTCATTGAAAATATCTTAGATAACGCTTTTTATTTATTTGAAAACGATAAACTTCTTTATTACCAATAGGAACATTGACATTTTTTTTTAAACTATGGATGACATTTTATTTTCCCTATATATATATTATTGTGACGCCATAGACTGAAGGAATAACAATTTTGAAAAACTATTTGGAAGTTGCCAAGTTGCCAAAATAGAATACATTTATGAACTCGAAGTTTTTAATTAATAACTTCGTTAATTAAGGTGATAGAAATTTCAAATCAAGATAAATATGTTCCTTGGATTATTCGGTAAACATCGATACATCTCGTGACTCTGAGGACACTATCGTTTGTGAAAAGGTAGTGTCGCAGACCAAAGAAAAAAAAAAAGAACAGCAGCAGCAGTAACTTTTTTTTTTTTTTTTTTTTTTTTTTTTTTTTTTTTTAATGTATGCACAGATATATGTGTGTGACAAAGTCATTTATTTATTTTTTTTCTTTTTTTGATAGAAGTATCCGCTTATAAAATACTAATATTGTTACGTTTTTCAGTGTAGCAACTTCATATATTTATTGAAATAGACAATAAAAGCAAGTCAAAAGATACCGTTTTCAGGTTCTTTAGTAAAGAAATAGCAATCACATTTCCACTATGGCAATACTTCAATTTAGTAATGGTAGATGATTTTCTGAAACACTTAAATGAATGATTCATAAACTTTTTCTTTCCTACTTTGCTTCAATTTCAGCTTAATCTTTTATCATGAGATACAAATACCCAACTTTCATTCGTCATTTTCTTTCGTATAATTTATAAAAGTCAAAAATATGTCTAATTCCCATTTGAAGCAATAGTTGATAGCATGATGAGGTTTTTAAAGATAGTTTGATTTATAGACAAAATCTGAAACTTCTTACGCATATATATTTTTCTACTATGAATGTTTGACATATTATTTGAGATTCTGAATATAGTAAGTTAAATGGTCCATGTCCACTGTCCCCTAGATCTTAGAGGTCTAAAAATTTGAGAATAATTATAGAGAGTTTGAGAATAAGAATTTCTCACTGTATTCAATAATGCGCGCTTAAGTTATAATTTTTATGATTGTTTTTGGTGCAACACTAATTATAATTGACATATGTGTGTGTATGTTAATTTTAGAATAAAATCAGATTTAAAATGCTATATATGTACGTAAATATATATTTAAAAGCTTTTCTATGATTCGTGAATCTTTAAAATTTAGAATCTTTTATTTTTTACAGTGTAAAAATAAAGCCCTATATAATAATAGGTCTTGTTTCCCACTTTGCCTTTATATGGTCTTACAAACATTATACTTATATGCATCAGACGTTAATACAGTTTTATAAAAAATATTTAAGGAAATAAAGTTTTGTTTTATATTTTATTTTCTTATTATTCTTATTACTATTATTATTATTATTTTAATGCTGAGTATATGTATTACTAAAATGTTTATGTACTTAAAATATTCAAACCCGGCAATAATATTATTTTTTATATGCTTTATTATTTGATGTACCGATTGCACTGTTACATCGAAAGCAGTATTCTTTTCAAAACTAACTTTCCTAAATATGGGTGAGTGTGGAACATAGTTCCATTTTATAATTTTAATTAAATACAAGAAACAGTACAAAAAGTTTTCACTTCACTAGGTTAGTTCTTAAGATATGCAAGTAAAGATTTTAAAGATAATAGTATAAGATAAATAAATAACACACCAAAGAAATGTTTTTCTGGTATTGTTTCCCAGAATTTAAGTAATACAGAGATATCATTGAATAATGGAATCTCTGTATTGCTTAAAAAAATGAAATTATTCTAGAAAAAAGATAACATAAACTCATGAAAATTAATCATGTTTATTGATTAAGTGAGGTTCCTACCTTACTGTTTCATTTTTTGAAACACATTCTGAATTGCTGTTATATAACCGCTTGATTGAAAAAATTATCCGTAAAAAATTCAAAATCTATTATCATTACGCGATTATTTTTTTCTGTCAGAATACTTACTTAAAATAATAATAATAGTACCGCTATTAATAAATTAATTAATTAATTATTTTCATCCACAATAATATTCAAATTATTCGAACTGAAAATGTTTCTTTTAAATACATAACAAACGGTGCGCAATGTAACATAATTTGTTATAGAAACGTTAAAGTGTAGAATATTACACTTGTTTCGTTTGATCGGTTTAATAGTGTATTAGGACACAAAGAAACTATTATTGATCACTAAAATAAACTATTACTAACTATTCAAATTCAAAATATGTACATAGGAATAACTATATCAATATATTACCATCGAAAAAAATACAGCGATCTTTTTTTTTTTCTTTTTTCTTTTTTTTTTTTTTTTTTTTTTTTGTAATATAGAGTTTAAAAAATCGTCTATTTATAATATTGATTTTGAAAGATTTTGACACTCATTCCATCAAAATGCCTCAATCCAAGTAAAGAAAAAATAGAACACAATCCTTTTTTAATTCTTCTACAGAACTTGACATTTTACAAATGATCATGCGTTGAGAAATGAAGTATCGTTATCTAGCGATAAGTGGATATCTAACATTCTTCTGCTAATATGTTAGGAATGGTTGAAGAGGAACATAATTTATTTCGTACGAATGTAGAAGCAGATATTTTCAATTTTCCAAAAAATTTACTCTTAATATATATATATATATCAAGAACAAAAAAAAAAAACAGTAAACTTCACATCAATTTTCATTTCTTTTTCTCGCTATGAAATGTGTACTTTGTTTTAATTATAATTAATTGCTTTTTGTTTTTGCTGATGTTGCCTTTGTTGTAATCACGTTCTGTGCCATGCTTGTTGTTTGAATATTAACATCACACATCACTGTGCCTGATTAGATATGAAACTAGACAAGAATATCTATCATGCAAAGCTTAATTTCCCTGTTTTATAAATAAATAAAAATGATAAAAATAGTGTAGTTTAAAAATTACATTTCGAATTATCTAAGTTCGTTGAATTTTTTTTTTTTTTTTTTTCTTTTTCATTTCCATACATTTTGTATTTTGTGGAATTCGAAACATTTGCTGAAATTTTGTAATGTAATATTACAAAATTAATAATCAGCTAAACCTAAAAATACAATATAAAGAAACGTAAGAATTCTCATGATTTGCGGCGAAATGTATGTATAAATTGTATTTAGGAAAGAAGGGTGGAAAATTCTCTAACTTTGTCAGTGAGTGCTGAAATATTTGTCTATTTCAGCGATCATTAGTGAATAAAGCATCACCTATCAGCTGTGGTTAAAAGTAAGTTTTTTTTTAATCAGAGGGCAAAGAATTTTGCCCTGTGGCATTTGGCCGCATTTTTTTATTATTTTATTTTATTTTATTATTTTATTTATTTATTTTTAAGGATTGCATTATTAATGTTTCAAATAAAACACACTTGAAGATTAGTTTTCTTTCTTTCTATTCTTTTTTTTCGGCAACAAGTTTCAAAAATATATAATAATCAGAGACAATATGCAAAATAAATTTTAAGAAATGAATATAGTAACCATTGCTAAGAAACATAACTTCATATTTTAAGGTACTTTTTTTCTATCGCATCAAGTTTAAAAAACATTAAAAATAAAATTGAGGCAATACGCGCGAAGGAAATTTTAAGAAATGAATATAGCAACCGTTGCTAAAAATGAACTTCAGTTTCTATTATTATTATTGTTGTTGTTGTTGTTGTTGTCAACTATCAAACATCAAGAGAAAGACACCCACATTTCATTAATAAACTATTAAAAATGACATTTTAATATATCTAACTCTACCGAGGAAGAAAGACCCTTAACAAAATTTGTTAACCTATGAACGAACTCTTTACATAAACTTTAGAAGTTATAATTACTCTTTATAAATTCGGACGAGAAGTTCACTTATTTCGGAAATCAGTTGAAACATTTTCTAAAAAGTTGCGACTAAGCTAAAAGGATCTACCGGCTTCTAACAGTAACTTAAAATTTTAATTTTCTGATTTATTATCAGCCCAAGGATGACATTTAAAAAAATAATCTTTCTGTTTCATTTAATAATTGATAATAATTGAAAGTAATTGAAAATAATAATAATAATTTCTGATTGTACAATTTAAACCTTTTCAGCAGTAAGTGTCAGCGTTAATGTCTGGACGTTAGTTGCCATGTCTGTGGAACGGTACTTTGCCATATGTCATCCATTAAGATCAAGAAAATGGCAAACACCCTCACATGCATGCAAAATGATTGCAGCTGTTTGGTTTGGTTCAACAATGTGCATGATGCCCATACTTGTTCTTAGTAAATTGCAGAATATCAGAGGAACAGGTATTTTTTTCTTTTTTACTCTTCTTATTAATACTCTTGCACATTACAATATTTATGTATAGTCCCAGCGAAAAAGTAAATGAAAAGTAAAAGAAGAATATTTGGTCAATTATTTGCTGAAAATCGTTTATGAAATAATGTTTTAATTGATTTATAATGTTTTATTTAGAAATACAGCCGCTTATTGGTGTAACCATTCTGACATATATAAAATGCTGATTTCTTTTTTTACACTGATTTATTTAATGCCATTAAAAGAATGAAATTTACTTAAAAAAATTTTTTCATGCTACTTTCATTAAAATAAGCGAAAGACAATATTTAATTGGTCAAATGATGGTTAAATGTATGTTTTTTTTTTCTTTCCTTCTTCTTCTTCTTTCTTGGTAAATACGTTTGGTGAATTGAAACCGATTGAATGGATTATATAAATAACATATAAAGAAAATGTGCCCATTATTTGTTATTTAACTCAACTACACTTTTAAAACATTTCATAAAACTTTTCATACAAATGTAATATTTTACACTAAGATTGAATCGAGTGCCATATAATAACAATATAAACATAAGATTTTGATATTAGGTCATTATAAAAAAAAAAAAAAAAAAAAAAAAAAAAAAAGCTAATACATATGAGCATTTTCAGTTTTGAATTATGAACAGAACATACTAAATTTTTATCTTCTTCTAAAACAAGCAACATGTTTTTTTTTTTTTTTATAACTAAATGAGGAGTGGTATATTTCATTAACACATTACTTTCTTTGAAAAAATAATTAAATGAACGAGTTACAGATTCAAATATCCGATTTATTATTCTTTGTTTTTATAAAAATATTGTCAAATTACTTTTCTGCCATGCTATTAGAAATAACTCAGTGCCTTAATTTTACCATACTTTCAATGCTTTTTTACAAAATGCAAATGACTTAATTATGTCCAATAAACATTGCAAAAAGAAAATAAACTACTTGTTCGACAACTCTAATATTAACATCTTTAGACTACGCTTATAAATCTAACAAAATAGAAACATTTTTCTACTTACATTAAAACAACTGTTACTAACATTTTGATAAAATACATCTTAAGCTCACTTCATTTTTGCTCCTTAGCTGACAAAACAACAACATCTTTCAACTTTGATTAAAACAGCTATTGCCAGAAAATACCGAAAACACATTTTTGGCTTTCGGTATTTGTTTACTTTGTGATTCTTATTCTTTTCTTTCAATAAATATTGATTTTCTGACAGATAATGAAAAATGACTTTAATGACACTTTCAAAAGATGTAATGCTTAAAAAGGAAAAACAAGTCCTCTTTACATTGTATTTATGAGGTATCGCGTGGCGTTAATGTAATTCGTAATAAAGAAAATATAAACTAATCTTTTAATCATTTGTTGGCAGTTACTTAAAAGTTAAAAATATTTAGAAAATTGTATGGATTGGTATTGTTGCAGATTTTCTGTCAAAGCATTTTGGAATAGATATCGAAAAACAATATGTTTTATCGATTCCGTTATCTGTAAACAATATTTTAACATATATTTAAATGCGTTTTATTTGTATTCTTAAAATGCCTTTATCTGAAAAGTTCCGCTAATTGAAATATCTCATATAAATTAGTTCGATAAAATTTCTTTTGTTTTACGTTTTCCCCACTGCCATCCCAGTTACGTGCATTGATTTTTTTAATTAAGGTAACTTTGAGCTTATCTTAATTAATAGTTCATAAGAATAAATTAATTCGAATGTAAAATATAAGTAAAACATTTTATGCGTCAACGAATATAGTAGAAAATTTCCGGAAGATAGGGAAAGGGTGTTGAATATGGATTAGTCGGGTAAAATGAAATATCGTTATATCTCAACTGTATAGAGCTGTAACTTATCGGAAGCACGGCAAACACCTTCACTGGGCCTCAAATATGAACAATAGTTCACATTGTGTCAGTGAGAAGAGCAATTTTTGTGTCATACAACTTATGTAGTTCATCAAGATTCAGCCTTTTCTGGAGGCTGTAAAATAAGATTCCCAACGAATTTTCACAATGGAAAACATGATTATTGGCATCGAATAATACATATTTGGAAAGCTTAGCCTTTCCCCTTTTCGACATAATTGCTGTTGAGATCAATGCATTTTTGCATGCGGTGTACCATCTTCTTTATGCCTGCTGAATCGTAGAACTCTGCCGCCACGCGGCGAAGGTAGCTTAAAACCTCTTCTTTCAGCTCCTCGTCGGTTCTGAACGCTGAGGTGCCGAACCGTCACCCTTCGACCTTTCAGCATTGCTTCTTCCACTTTCGCAATCGTTTCGTCCGAATCCGATGGCCGGCCAGAACGTTTTTCGTCATGGACGTCTGTACGTCCGTCTTTGAATTCTCTGCACCATTTGCGCACATACTGCACGCTCATACACTTTTCCCCGTACACTTCACACAGTTGGGAATGAAAGTCCACCGGCGCAGCGTTTATTGCACACATAAAACGAATCACAGAGCTTAATTCGCAGCTGGCGTGAGAAGCGAGTATTAGCTCCACCTCTCACGGCTACCAAGACAAGAATGAAGATCGCAGACAGCTCGCTGGGGCGGGGACTGGGAGAAAGACAGCCAAGCTACACGCCAGTGTCACCAAAACCCGCCTAACAGCGTTCCTAGCGTCCGCAGCTCCTTGGGAACCTTATTTTACGGACAAGCCTCGTAATTATTGCATAGTCTGTAACCTATTTACAAAGTAGTAAAATAAGTAGAAACCTTGTACCATTTACGATAGGGGAGTTGAGTTAGTTAGTAGCCTGATTCCCATGAACTTATTTCTACCAATACGTGATTGAGGTTGATTTATTCTCCAAGATTACGATTCGGTAAATATGGAATATCAACTATTTCGTATTATTTGTAATTTTCGTGAAATTTGAATGTTGTTAAGTTTTTAATACATTTTATTTTTAATATTAATTTCAAAATAAAATATTTATATTGTAAATATTCATGATTTTCTGTAACAATACTACACTATTTCCTATTATCGTTTAAGGAAACAGGTATTTCATATTTCCTGTCATAACTATTCCTTCGTCCATGTTACCCGAAAAATAACTTTTTTTTTTTCCTAAAAATTTTGCATGTAAACATTCTTTGTAAAACAAAACCATCAAAACACATTAACAACGCTTGAAGGTTTGCAATAGTCGAATCCACAATGATCCAAAATGCTTCAGTTTATTATGATGAGTTTATATATCTAGAAATGGTATTCCACATTCAACTACTTTCCACTAGATTTAGGAGTTTCTTAGCGAATCGCATCGCTCTTCTTTAAATATATTATTACTTTCTTTTCGTGGAATAATATCATAGAATAATATCTAAATAGAAGGATAATTAAATCAAGCATTTAATGCAACAAAGTTTATACAGTGACCTTTATTTTGTCAAAAGTTAATTAGCCAAACTTTTGGGTGTAAAAATTTCAGTAAAACGATATTTATTCGAAACAGATTTTATTCATTTAATTTTACATACAGTAACAAATGCCTATCCCATTTATGCATGTTTATACAGTCAATTAGAAAAACCCGCATTTTGGCAAGAAACCAGTCTGGTCACATTTCATGCATCATGCAGTGGAACTGAGAAGAAATTTAAAGTTCGTTAAACTTCAATGTGCTGAATTCATAGATATGGGTTTGATTTCATTTTTTATTACAAATAGTTTTAGCAAAAAGATAAACACTAATTCTTTTATTTAGTAAAATAAGTGGAATTTTCGTCGAAAATTAGATGATAAGTTAACCGTAATTTACTATAAAAATGCCTGCAAAATCTTCTTTTCTAACCTTTAACGCATTTGTTGTTGATAAAGATTAATATATTTGTCTTTAGTTCATAAATAACAAGCAGATATTTTTCTTTCAACATATTTGTTTTTTCTATGATCTTATTATTTTAGAAAAATTTGTTAATTTGTTCTACCCTTAGGACACAAATTTTTATGGGGGAAAACGAAGAGATGTGGGTACATGTTGAAGAAGAATAAAATTTCGCACTTTTAAAAATGCTCATGCTATGAAAATCTCCAGGAAAAAATGCATTAAAATTTGCCTTTTTAAAAATACATAATAAAAGCAAAAACCTAGAACGTGTTTATAAATAGAAAACTTCGCGCTTAATTTTCACCTATAGTTTTCATAGAACCAAATCTCAATTTCCCATTTGCTTATCTCTCTAAATCCCAACAATTTCGTTGGCTGGTAATCTATCCCTAAAATCCACTTCACCTAAGCCCTTCACCGGAGCACTATTCCTCCTGATCATCATGAACTAATAACGGTATGCTTAGTGCTACTAAAACTTCATTTTACTTATTATTTTTGGTTATTTTACCATTGATATCACTTTAATTTTATCAATTGAAATCCTATTTCTTTATTTTAATAAATAACATATTAAATATTCCAGCATAAACGTTTGTCTCGCAGTGTTCTTAAAAATAGGCATTCAAATGTACACATTAAAATGCTTCCTATGTGCCATTGGGTGATTCATATTTTGTATTTGTTAAACATTTCCTTCGCACAAATCCCTCCTTTATTTTATTTTATTTTATTTATTTATTTGTTTTATTTTATTTTATTTTATATTTTATATTTATTTATTTATTTATTTATTTATTATTATTATTATTATTATTTTTATTTTTATTTATTTATTTTTTTTTGCAAATTTTTATGGTTAAGTTAAAACCTTATATTAAGAGGTAAAAACATCAACTTAGTCTCTTTTTGACTATTAGGCTCATGAAATTTAAGTTTCTTAAATTTTCTTCAGATATATATTTTTTACTTAGCGAAAGTAATGTGAAAAATCAGTAATGTGAAAAAGTAATGTGAAAATTTCCAATATTATTGTTTTTATATGACGCATTGTAAGTAGTATCTGCCACAATAACTTCAGAAATTTTAATCCTACTATATTGCCTAATATTTATTAAATAATTTACTATAAAACCTACGAAACACTTATACATGTACTTTGAAAAATATAAAAGTATTATGTGTTATTCAAACTTATACAATTTAGGACTGTATTTGATATCGGTATCTCTAGGTGTATATAGCTATATATACAAAAAGTTGTTTTTTAACTAATACTACATAAAGTTATCTGTAGTTCTATCTAACAACCTGAATATTGTTTAACTTCTATGGGAATTAACGATAGCATCACTAAAAAAATATATCCCGTGCAAAAAATAACTTAAAATGTTACTGGCTTGAAAAAACGAGTCCATTTTTTTTTCGTGTAAGTGATAAAGACTTGAGATAAAATCCTGCTAATACTTCAGAATGTAAAATATAGTGTAACCATGTTTTTTAAAACTAGCAGTGAGGACGAGTCCAAAAAGTTGAAAGGGTTCCAATTTGACCGCCTGGTTGGGATTTGGAAAACATCGATTCGGCGCTCTATTATCGCTTATTTTCTCTGAATCAGATGACTGTCACCCCTATTTTAACACTGGACTCGTTGAGTTGGCACTTGCGCAGAGGCTTCCATGGTTTCATGAACCGTGGTCGAAGAATAACTAATATATAGTCACCAACAGCGCTAGTAATTCGAGTTATAAATACATTGAATTTCCAAAACTCATAGATTATTTGCTATCGCGTTGGATCTGCTTTTATCAGGCAAAATGCAATAAAACAATATAGCATCAATTAAAAAAAATAAAAAAATGTGTGTAAAAACCATAAATTGTAAAAACTCGCAACAATTGATTCAGATCGAAATCATGCTATGACCCTTCGTCGGGCGAACCAAGTAGGCATGAGTGCAGCAAACGCACGAAATAGAGGTTAGTGTGACCAGCATTACATATTAGAAATAACAAAAACAACAAAACGGACAAATAAATAGAAAAAAAAAATCAACAGGGCAGTTATTGGGGACTGCCGATCGAAGTGAAAACTAAGTAACTTTTGAATTGTATCGTCGAGCTATTAGATTATTATTTTTGAATTATTTTTGGTTTGTAAAGAAGTGATAATATTGTAATATGACTAAAATAATTTTCTTTTTTTTTATTATTTATTTGAAAATTTATATTGAAAGCAAAAAGAAGAATATAACAGTCTGTATAAAAACACGTGCTTGTACTTTGTGAACTATGTATATACTGTGGAAAAAGTACATACATACATACATAGAGTATAGAACTAGAAAGAGACAGATGCCACTAGCCAGTATACTACTCGTATTAGTATACATTTTATACATATATATATATGAGGCATGCCGCGCCGTGCGCTACATATATGGATATATATGTAGAGAGATATACTCTTTGTATATATATTATGTATACTAATAACGCACGGAGGTATATCTATGTACATATATACACAATATACATATAGCTCATGGAAAGCGTTCGGTGACGATGACGCGAGTTCCTTGATTTTTGTTCACCCAAAAAGTGCTCAACGCGCCTAAAGAAGTTTTCACTTCAATAGCTTATGGAAAGCGTTCGGTGACGATGACGCGAGTTCCATGATTTTTGTTCACCCAAAAAGTGCTCAACACGCCTACAGAAGATTTCACTTCAAAAAAAAGGGGGGGGGGCAAAAGCAACGAGCAAAAAGATTGTGTGAGTAATTTTCTAGCATCAGACTTGAAAGACGTTAATAAAATGTCATTAACAAAATTTTTCGAGTTTTTAAATATAAATAGCGTCATGAATATCCAAATAGGAAGAAGCGATAGAGAAGAAATAATGTTAGCTTTAGAAAAGTCCAAACAATGGCCATAAAAGACCAGCAATAGGAAGTAATAGATAGTAAATAATCGGAATCCCGTTGCCGCATGAAGGAATATTTAGTCATGCTGTCACTACAGCATGGTTGAATTATTATCCTCTATTATTTTAAAATGTCTGCCTGTGCAGGATTTTGTGCACGAGCTGACATTTCAATTACATCTCATATACGTTCGATGTGATTCATCTCTTGAGATCCAGATAGTCAAAACAATTGTTGGCATTGTCCAGAGTATTTCTCAAACAAACTACGAACGATACTTATTGAAATTTTATTTTTCCGACTGAGTGAAAATAATGCCTGGACCGGGAGTCGAACTATCCAGGCCGACAATCGGTCAGCATTACTCACTCAGACTTGTAAGTCAAAGATCCGGTGTTCGACTCCCGGTCCAGGCATTATTTTCACTCAGTCGGAAAAATAAAATTTCAATAAATATGATTTTCTTCCACAGTTGATTGTGTGATTTTAATAAAAATTGTACGAACGATACTGTCTTGATAACATGCCAGACTGTAATTCTAAAACTTTTCATCGTTGTTTGTGTACATGAAGTCCATAGAGCTCTCCAAGTAACTACAAATACTTATTTTTTAATCAATAATTGGTTGAGTTTCACCAGAAGATCCAGTCTATGCCATGCAAAACATTTCATACCATAATGGAGGTACTGCTATTTTAAATAGCGCCTTATAAAAACTTTTATAGTCTCATAGAGTCTGAGCAAAACTGAAACACAACCATCAGCTCTTACCAACATGAATCATGACTCACCTCGCTAAGCAACATCTTGTAACACTTATTTCTAAGCAGACGTCTCTGGTCTCGGTCATTAAGTAAGCCATTGCTTTGTCCATGGTGGGCGGTAACGCTGGAAATTAGATATTCACAGTACACTCTTGACATTGCAGATCGAGAAATGCTGAATTTCGGAGCAGTTTGCGAAATGGTATGCCCTATGCATATAGCTTAAAGTGGCATTCTGCGTTTAAAGTCTGTTAAGTTTCGTCATGAAGCGATAGTTTCATTAGAATGTTTTCATATACGAGTCTTAACTTCAAATGAGAGCTCTGAGAATGCTTTGTCCATTTATGCGTAGTGTGCGAGAAAATTATCATAGAGCGACAAAAACTGAATTAAATCAAATCATCTAGATATTTCAATATTGATATCTCATGATTCTTAGTACTTCATTGCATAAGGGAGAAAATTTCGAAGGACTTTCCGAGTATTAGCTGAATTCAACATGTATATAACGTTATCACAGCATGTGATACTTGTGAAATTTATTTTTTCCATTCAAATGCATCAGATATTTTTGTGAATTTAAATTTTGTAAAGGATGTAAGGGAGGATGTAGCTATGTAAAGGACTTCTACCAATTGGAACAATGAAAAGTTGCATTTAGAAGGTTGAAGAAACATGATCTAAGAGTTTAACCTGTTAGACAATGAAATATATGTAAAAAATAAAAATTAAGAATTATGTGACTGTAATCCTTAAACACCCACTAGAGAGCTTTGTGAATAGTAGCCCGATATGTAGCACAACAGTTGCATTTGATCGTACGAAAATCGTATGAAAAGTTTTATGTGAAGTTCACTAGCTCAATCCATAAAGATAATCCGCCTTCAAAAAATTTATCACAGGTTGATGATTGACATTTTCTATAACATCCCAGCAAAACTTATATTGATGGGCTCATTATGGCCTACAGCCGGCATCCTGCACTTGCCATCAGTTGCCGGTTGTCCCACATAACTCCACCAGTGGGCCGTTTATGGCTGCCAGCAGTATTGGAGGCCTAAAGAAAAATGGTCGGTTGTCCAGAAGTGGCATAAACACAGTTGGCCTTATGCAGGCTATCACCACAAGGCCAACATAATATTTTTCATGTTGTGGCCACAAATTATTAGGCCATAACCAATTTGTATGCCTAGAGGGCGCTGTGATTTATTTTCTGTTGATTTGAAATTCGCTCGCCATCTGCCATTTCATACGAAGTTTGTTCGTTGTTGTAGTCTGCGGATGTAGGTTCTAGACTGAAAGATGTTGAATCACGAAAAAGTAATATATTATATGAGTAAGTAATTCAATTATTAATTTGATTTTCTATTATTTTTTAAATACTATTTTTTAAAGGTGTTTGAATCTAAAGTCATTATTATAATAAAAGGATTTCTAGAAAGCGAATATTCAGTTGATCCGTTTTAAGTAAGTTATGATAGTCGTTAACGTTCTAGTTACATTTGTTATTTTTATTATTAATTTAATAAATTTCATAAAATTAAAATTATGAATCTTAATTTATATATTTATATTATATGGGCGGGAGAATGTTATTAGAATATATATAAATATTTATAGTTAATGTTTTATTCTTATTTTTTCTTCCTTCAGTGTATTTAAGAAGAAAGCATTAGGTTCAGGAAATTTTCGGCATCCGGTTTTCGACAGATTTTGCACTTTTTGGGTTGTTTTGATGAACTTAATTTGAGAAATTGTCTGTCTGTCCCTCGGTGTGAGCGCAAAAATTTTTTAAAGTGATAGAAATCTAAAAAGTTTACTTCTACTTTTTTTTTTTTTTTTTTGTAAATGTACAAACGTTGCTTCCCCACCCCTGAGGGAGAAATGTACCAGATAAAGTATATTTCCAATATGAGTATCCTTGAAAAGATTTCGCCAGTATTTTTAAAACGAAAGGTTGAATTATATATCTGTGATATTTTAAGGAAAATTTATTGTTTTTTTTTTTTTTTTTTTTTTTTTTTAAATTTTTGACAAAAACTAGTATGTTGTAGCACCACAAAACTTTCTTCTATTTTTTTATTATGCAAATTTGCGCAATTTGTTAAGATTATTTTCCCGAATGCATGCAAACGATTTTCATCTTAGGAAAGTGTTTCTCAATTAAAAAAAAAAAAAAAATCAATTTTGTGCCAACATCTGAAAAAATGCTTTTTTTTTTTTTTTTTTTTTTTTTTTTTTTTTTTTTTTTAAATAATTTATAACTTTGTTTTAATTTACCACAAATTTCATTCAGTTATTTACTTAAAAGGTACTGACGAGTTCTTTTGAAAAATACCAGCATTGAAAATTTACTCCATCACGTGGAAGGGCGAGCGATTTCTCAACTTATACAAAAAAAAAAAAAAAAAAAAAAAAGAAATCCTCCTTGGTTGTTAGTTACTTAAATATTTATTTTTTTAAATTCATTTTAAAAATAAAAAAAATATTATAATTAGTACATTTATATAAAATTTCTTCCTACACTGTGTCATACTGAAAATTACGAAGAAGTAGAAATATAGAGCTATGTGTTGAGTGAATGATCCACAAATGTAATCGGGAACGATTTTAATCATGGTCTGACCAATCAAGTTTGGTTAATTTCGTCCATTAGTTCGTGAGATACAGTGTCTACAAATTTTTTTATGCACACTCACAGAGAGAAACTTTCTAAAAATGGTCAAATCGTGTTCAGGAATCTCAAAACAAGTCGAAATTTTTCTTCTTATATATATATATATACACACACACATATATATATACATATAAGAAAGTAAAATACTTAAAAAATTTCTCGGATATTGGTAAAAAATTGATTTTTTTTTCGAAATTTAATATATTATGTGAAATGAAAATCAAATCGCCTGCCTTCATCGCAGAAAATAAATTTAATAAATAATAATTTTAATATGTAATTTTTATAAACTATTATTGAAAAAAAAAAAAAAAAAAAGTGGTAACCAAAACAAATTATTTTATTTTATTTAATTTATAATAATAATAGTTATTATTTGAATGCAAGTAAGAAAAATAATTTCGCTTTTACGAAACTGAAATAGTTCCCCCATCAATTTCCCGTAAAGGATAAGAATGTTTTTGTGCATCGCTAATAAATGAAACGCAAATATTTATTTTGTTATTTTTGATTGGAAATTTTTTTTATTGCATCTTTAAAACCTATGTTCATCTATATTATTAACGTTGTGCAAAACTTTTTGCGTGCGCTGATAAGAAACTTCTCTTAGACTGTAATGTATCAAAATTATTTTATGAATTTTTATACTCAAACCATTTGTGCTACCTCTACAAATTTTTGTGACAAGCTTCCTACAATAAATCTGGAAATTCTGTAATGACATATATGAGTTTTATGGGATTCTAAAAACATTTTTAAAGAAGGAAATTAGCGGATAGATGGACAGAAGTCTAAGCAATTTCCTATTTTGTTGAAAAATGTAAATAAACACACTCAAAAATATATTTGAAGTAAAATTATACATTATATTAACAAGTGAAATTCTTTTTCTTGAATTTTTGCATGCTTCACACGCTCCCACACTTATATCTCTGACTACTCATTAAATCAGAAAAACAGCTGTACTTAAAAACAACAAACTGTAACTGAGAGTTGTCGCATCAGCGTTATTTTTGTTGGTCTATTGGGCAGGAAGGAAATTTGTTTATCAAGATGACGAGCAACAGTGTTCACAAAATAAAAGAGAAGAAAAGTCAATTCATCAATTATTTTTAAATGAAAATTATTGTAAGTATACAGCTAAAAGTTTGTCGCTATAATATATGTCATCATTGCATGAATAGTATAAAGATTCATGAAGGGACCTCTATTTTGGAACTTCTCGTATTTTAAATGTATAAATAGAGGGGGGGGATGCTAAAAATCCATAGATTTAGCATGGGATGAAAACGAAAAGTACGCGCAATGTTAAGTGTGTAAAATAAAAAAAGTTTCACACTGGAAGTAATAAAAGGACAAAATTGACTACAAATTACAACGAAGAGCGGGAATATGGGACCTCTGTTTTTTAAGGAACTATAAAGGAGGATATTTATTTATTAACAGCGTATAGATTAAATTATTTAAAGTACAAATACTTCAATAAAATAACAATTTCTATCTGAAATTATGCCAGGATTTGTGTCAACTAATCTATATAAATAAAGAGAAGTATCTATGCGTCTGTCTGTGTTCTGGTGCTCACACTACTATGCGGATGGAAAAAGAGTTGCCGTAGGTAGCGGGTACCCGAAGCGAGGTTTAGAGCAATTTCAATAAAATAATTTTAGTTTTCTCTTTTTTTTTTTTTTTTCTTTTAATAATGTGATGTAAAACATAAATACTGGTCCAATTATTTTGAAAATTCATTTAAACATAGTGACCAGCCAATAATGGATACATTGTATTCGATCAAAAATTTCGACATCGAGTTTTCACCTAATCTACATATTTTAAGGTCTCCTGAGTCAAAAAAGTGGTTTTTGGCAAGTGGTCTGTGTGTCTGTGTGTCTGTACTGCATATATGTCAGTATATTTCTGGAATTTTTCTGACTTGATCATCTGCCTGCTGTTTTAAAAAGAAGGGAAAAAAATTATCAATTGGGTACCATTTGATGTAGGGGAAAAGAAAAATATTCAAGATTTTCTGGACACTTAAGAGTTATAATGAAAAAGCACCACAGAATTGGTGTTTAAAAGTAAAGAGTAAACACCATAAAATGTAAGAGCTCGCAACAATCGTTTCGGATGGAAAGAAAACATGATCCTTCATCAGGCAAACGAAGTAGGCACGAGTGCGGCAAACAAAGCGCAAGCGTTGCTGCCTGCGTTTTGTTTGCAAAATTTTATGGTGTTTATTCAAAGTATTGTACATGTTACTTGAGAGTATACTCCAATTTCTTAAGAAATCGCACCCTCGGGCGGCGTAAGCTAGTTATTAACTAAAAGGGCGTTCCGAATGGAAATGTCCATTTTTTTATTGCCGTAAATCAGAAAGTGACCTAAAATCCGGAAAAGTCCGAAATCCGGAAAGGCCATGGTCCGGACGATTCCGGATTTCAGATTTTGTACTGTAGTAATAAATAGAAAAATTTGTAAATAAACATAAACATTGCCCTCCCCCCCCACCCCCCCAAAAAAAGAAAAAAATGCATCAGTTATTTTAGGTTGAAATAATAACACATCCTATCGTGAGTTTAACAAAAAGCACGATTGCAGCAAATTACTTTTGCTGCACTCGTGCCCACTTTGTTTCGCCTGATGAAGGGTCTCGTGCTATTTCAACCGGAAACAATTGCTGCATTTTTTTATTATTTATTTATTTATTTATTTTTAGTTTATGGTGTTTTTTACAATGCTATCTTTATAACAATTTTTGTTTCAATATTCTATAATTTTCACATGTAAAGTTACATTTATTTATATCAAATAGCGTAACAAAGTTAAACATATTGAAATTTGAACACTTAAAAAAAAAAAAAAAAAAAAAAAAAAACATAATCTCCTTTATTCCAAAAAATGTTATATCGAGAAATATTTGCACTGAAAGCAACAAATTAAACTTTTATCATAAGGAAAATGGATCAACTGAATATTTCCTATATGCTGCACTAGAAATCCTGAATTTACAACCATAGTGTATGAATCAAATACTTGTAAATAGTATTTAAAAATGAATATGTACAAAATCAAATTAAATATTGGATGCATAGAAAAAACTGGCTGCTACTTCATCAGAAAAAAGAGAGAGGGAAAAAAAAAAAAAAAAAAAAAAAGAAAGAAAGAAAAAGAAAAAAGCACTAATAAAATTAAAGGTATCACCAATAAAATAAATATACTAGCTATAACTAAATTACTGCTGGCCTATTAACGGCCCTCTTCACTTACCGTCTCCGGAAGTCCAAGGCAATGTTATTCTATGGGAAATTTTCTTTACAAATATCTTAATAACTAATACATATTTTTAAATTCTGTTTTCACATTCAGAAAATTCCCAATTGTTAAATTGATGGACCTTTTTTGAAAATGTATTTTTGTAATTTTTAATATTTTATTTTGAATTTGCAAAATGAAAAATTTCACATATTGAAAAATCGTATTTTGCAGCTTCAAAATAAAATATAAAAAAATAATTTTTTAAAAAAGGTCCGTCAATTTAACAGTTGGGAATTTTCAGAATATGAAAACAGAATTTAAAAATATGTATTAGTTAATAAGTTATTTGCAAAGAAAATTTCCAATAGAATAACATTGGCTTCGGCTTCCGGCGACGGTGAGTGAAGCGGGCCTTTAATGGGAAAATATAAAGGACCAATGAAGACTGCCGGCAGTAATATAATTTTTTATGTTTGCCACAGCTGGCCCACTGCAGGCTGCCAGCAATAACATAGAAAAATTATGTTTGCCACCAGGTAGTCCAACACTGGCCCACTAACAATTTCCAACCTAATGTGGGTTACCGACAGTGGCCCATTACCTATTTTCATCATATTGCTAGCTGCCAGCAGCGATCCATTCACTGGCCCACTAACTTATTTTTAACTTACTGCAGGCTGCCAACAGTGGATCGATTGAATATGGCCTACTGACGGCCGGCGTAACATATTCCCTGCGGCACCGTAACTTTTGCCACCGACGGCCCAGCTGCAGCTACTGTTGGCAACCAGCACTTGGCCTCGTGTTGGCCGTCATCTGTGGTTTTGCTGGGATATATTGTTAGAATGCTTTATTATTCTTTCCCATGGAGAATCCTGTCCGAGATAAGGCCTGTTTTTGCTTCTTGACAGTTAAGCTTACAGTTTTTCTATCTGAGTTTATGCATGTCAAAAAACTCTATTTTTATAAATAAAACGCTTTGAAGACTGTGATTTCACATCAGATCCATCACATTATTAAGAACACTGTTCGAACAGCACCACATATCTGTACTTTAACTAAACAAAGGTATCACATTATGCTCACAAATTTTTACTTCTAGCTTCAAGAAAGGCAATCTACAGATCAGATAATTTTAATGTTAAATATTGTAATACTCATCGATGACTTTTTCCGAGTTCAAAAATGCTTCCCCACATAGCAATTTCAATTTGCAGCGAAATTGCAGCAATGTTGCTTTGTAAGCCAACAAACTTGCAGCAAGTTCAGTGTGACAAGCTGTAAGTTCATAACAAGATTGAAGCAAGTAAACGCAAACTCCGAAGTCACCATACGCCAAATTTGCAGCAAACTTGTCGTGCAAATGGCACTCTTACTGTATCAAATTTGCTGCAAATTTCTTGTAAACTAGTAGAAAAGTTAGGTTTGTCGTATTAAGAGTGCTGCAAATTCATTGCAATAAGCAAGCTTGTCATGTCACACCAACTTTTAATGCATTGCAAACTCAGATTCTTATCACGTCACATTATCTGCAAATACACATAGAAACATGTAAATATAGCTTGTATTTCGCATAAGACTTGTCGACACGAGACTTCGAGCCCCGCGGATAACGTCACGCTTCTTCCCCCAGTAAACAACACGAGCAAGAAAACGTTGCGAAACCGCTTCAATATCAGTCTTTGGTTGAGTTTCAAATACTTACAAAGCAATTTAAGTTTGCTACAGAAAGGGTGTGAAAGGAAAATAATAATAATAATAATTAAAACGAAAGATAGATTTATGTTGTGTCTACTTTGCGGCAATTTCACGGCAAATTTATCGCATCAAATTTGTCATGGCAAGATAATGTCAAGAAAAATCAAACTTGCTGCAAATGTGCTTGTTATCTGGGTCATTCTTCGCATATCTTTGTCTCATATGTTTTTATTCTTTACGCTTGTTTAAAATTTAAAACCTGGTTCTGAGAGGTCTCTTAGCTGCATAATTTTCAAGAACGTTTCACGAACGTCCGTGACAACATTTTTAATATGTTACTTTCGGCAGTAAGAATGTTGTGTGTGGGATTCAACGAGTATTTTACAAAAATGGTGGCCACCATTGAAAAATTCGATGTGAATAAAGTTCTGGATAAACTGATGTATTTATTTTTTTCTTTGAATTCCATATTTTTAACTATCGGGGGATTTGCACGATAAAGAGGTGTTGCAATGAAATCTGTTTTAATCATTTGTTTCTTTATCATAGCCTACTCATTAGTTATTATTAACGTTTAAATTTTACTTGCATTTTATGCCACCAATACTACATTTTCCCCCCTAGTTAACTTTTGAAACTTTTTTTTTTATTTAATTTTTCTTTCCTTGTCATCATTAATTCTTCAGCTAAAATTGATAGTATTCCGTATCTGATAGATACATTAAAAATCTTACTAGAGTTTACAGATTTATTTATATTACTTTTAGTACTGAAATATTACAGTTGGGTGTGATCTAAGCTTTTTTATACACTTTCTGCTACATATACAGCCAACCTCAGATTCGCTTTTAATTGATTAATTAATAGTTTTCATTTTATCAGTTGCTACTTTTCATCGAAAATTTAACGCTACTTAGAAAATTTTTGTATTAATTATTTATATAATATTTATTTATAAGATTAAAAGTTGTAAAAAAAAGTAATATCTCGTCAAAAAAGATATTTGTTTAAATAGGAAACATTTGCACTTGAAATAAATACAAAAAAAAAAAAAAAAAAAAAAAAAGAATAAATAAATAAATAAATAAATAAATAAATAAATAAAATCTGTAAAAAAAATTTTTTTACAGTGCAGTATTTCTTAAAAAAATGTTTTATTAACCTTTACTCATTATATATCATTATTTTGTATAATGCTTTTATCAATCAGATAATAAAAAATACTTTGTTTTGTTTCTATTAACAATCGCTTTGAAACTGCATATTAAATTAAAATCTATTTATATGTTACAAGCTTATATCAAATTTTTGCATAAAATCATGCCAATATTCTATTTAAAGTAATAAGGTCTTTCAAAAACTTTTCTATTGACTTTGATTTCTTAAATATTGTTCTTAAAGATATGGTATAATGCAATGTTTCATAAATAAAGTACAGAAATTTATAAAATTGGTCAAAGATTTCAAGCGATTCTGTTTCAAGAGTTAAAAATTTTGAATTTTTATACGCCCCTGAAGATCCAATGACAAAATATGCCTCATTAACTATAAAAAAATACAAATTTCAACGCAGTATAATAAAATTTCTTGAGGTCTTTTTAAATAAAACTGTTGACGGATTCGTCGAAAATTAACATGTAAGTGTATTTGTCTATGTTTTCATTCATAATTTAAGCATAACCCTTAAAATACGCTCTATATTTATGTTACAAGGCTAAGTTAAATTTTGTATAAATAATTGTCATTTATCTACGGGAAAAAGTACTGGTGTTCACAAAATGTTCGCCTCATAAAGGTTTCTGTCATTTGAAAACTTGTAAAGTGGCAGTGGAAAAGGGTTTATGTCAACCTTTTTCAGTCTTGACATGTTTCTGAAGCTTTCTATAGTATGTTGCATAAATTTCATACAACAGCTTCTTTGCGCGTAGGGCAGGGTACGTTTTACTTTTTAGACTTTTTGGGGAGGAGGCATATAAAAATTATTTTGTAATTTTTCTAATTTAATCCACAGTAGTTTTTATTTATTTTTAGAAAATTCTGTACCTTTGTTAGCGCAACTTTGCAATTTTTACAGTTTATCTAAAATCGATACTTGAAAGACGAGGTCAAGATTTTTTAAATAAACTATATACAGTCGGACCTCTATTTAAAAAACTTCTATTTTACGAATTTCTCCATTTTACTAAGTTTTCCTTGGAAGTATGAATATTTTAAGAATTTCCTGGCAAAATAACCTCCAAATAGCGAAATGCATTCTCTATTTAACGAACTTTTAACGCTCAAATTAAAAAACCGTCAACGATGAAATGTCGAAAGCTTTTGAAACAACTCGACGTGGACTACAATTTGTAGAAAACACACCAGAAGAAGTTTTCAAAGCATTGCAAAGGTGCGAGACCTATTATGAAAATAAACACTTTTTCCAACAAACAACACAGGTGAAACTAACGGACTATTTCACTAATTAAAATGAAGAACACATCTGGTATGTATTCCTAATAATTGCTGCTCTATATAATGACGGTAATATCATAAAAGTTTATAAGAAAATAATTTTATGTACACAGTATTTTAATACATATATATATATTTATTTAAGAACAAGGAGATGTATTTTCTTGACTTTAATACTGTTTTATCTTTGTTTGTTATTTATTCATCCCTCTTATTTATTTTTTATTTTTTTAATTAATAAATTACAGCAAAAAATATGTGATCTATTTAAAAAGGGTGTAATTTAATACTTTTTTATGTGATATTTAGTATTTATACATTTAAAATTTGATTTTATATATTATAAAGCATGAATCTCTATATAACGAATTTTCCATATAACGAACTTTTTTGCTGGATTTAGTGACTTCGTTAACTAGAGGTCCGACTGTACATTGATATAATTCATTTTACTTAATTAATCTTTTCTTCGAAGTATTTTAAACAAATCGGGAGTACACCGCAAATAAACAAGACATCAGATTCGCATTCGCATATAAAGTTTATATAAAATGCTGTAAATATCTTGTTAAAAACAAGAAACAAACAAAGAAAGAAAGAAAAGTAAAGTAAAAAGATCTCGCAAATGTGCGTGTAAGTGTAATTACAGTTATACATTTTGTAATTTAAAGGCAGAACATTGTTCATGATAAAAACTAATCCTTCGTTTTTCATTTATTTTTCTTACGAAACACATGCGTCAGTTATTTGTCCTCTGAAACAAAATAAAGATCACTACAATGAATCTGTATCTTTTGTAGTTTCATCCTTTTGATATGTATACTTTTGCACATTCTTAATTATAGTTTTAAGAGTTTTTTTTTTTTTTTCTTTTTTTTTGATTCAAACATTCTGTTTTATATTTTCTATTTCTTTCGAGAGAATTCTTTTTCATTAGTGTGCTGTTATTAAAAAGCTTTCTTTCATGCTTCTATGATTCCCTTTCTACGAGAATTTTGAGTTCCAAAAGTGATAATTATTTAACGATCCTGTTGTTTAACTTTTCATTTCATATAATGCCTATTAATACTGCTGATTAAATGTTTTGATTATATGTTTAATTTCATTAAATGTCTAATAGCTTTATATCGTATGTATGAATCTGCATCATTTTTACTCACATTTTCCCCCAAATTCTTATGTACTCGTTCTCATCTGCAATGGTAGGTAGATAAGTTTGTTTCTGAATGTCACGCTAGAAAAAAAGATATCAATCGTATCGTTAAAAATAAGGTACCAAATGAAAGGGCGATTTTTTTAATCCAACGGATTAAACAGCTTAGCGATCGGACAATTAGATTTTTTAAAATTAACTAAAGTATTAAAATTGGATGGCAACCGCAGAAGATTGTATTGAAACCGTTTGGAGAGAAAAGAAAACATCTGCTACTCATTAAGTCACATGTTTTTGAAGTGGGATTAAAAATTGCCGTTTTCAAATTTTTTCAAATTTTCTCTCACGAACACAAAAATTAATATACACCCTGTACAACACAAGATCAACTTGCAGTTCAATTTCCATCAATTTTAGTTAATAACAAAAAAGTTAATTTTTTTGAAATAAAATTTTATTCTAACTTCGAAGAGATTTATGTGATACGATACATTAAGAATTTGGGTTTTAAAAGTTTTTCTTTAATAACTTATTTTTTTCCTTTGCTGATAATAGTCCGTTTTTACTGAACGAATCCTTTTGCGCATGCGTCAGATTTATTTTTGATTTCATCAAAAAGTATTGAAAGGAGAGTTAATAAGTAGATATTTACTTGGTTTCAAGATTCATGCGTCCCATATATAACTGACCGCTCCGGGGATGGTCAGAATTGTGATGGCATGTCTCCAGATTTCCCTTAAGGGTGAGTCCCAAATTGTTACCAATTCTTCACAATGTATCACGAATGTGACGTAAACCCCACTTAATTCAGCTCAACTCCTTATATAACTGATGTACTCCTTATAAATCTGATTTAAAAAAAAATAGGCATTATACATACAAATCTCCATTTGAAATTTCGGTCACAGTACAAACATACAAATCAAACTGGAACACGGAACAATTAAAAAATAAATAAAAAAGGATTTTTTTTTAATTCGATGGTTTAGGGATTGAGTGGTCTTCGAATAATCATTATTTTTGGATCCCACGGTAAAATGAGAAACAATGAGACATGAAGGGCTTAAATTAGTTAGGTTCCGTAGGTGATTAAGAACTTCAAATATTTTCACTGAGAGTACAAAAAGGGGGAGAAAAGGATAGAGGGGTTAAAAAAAAAAAAGAAAAATTTTTACTGAACTTCTCCTAAAAAAATAATTAAATATGGACAAATAAGTTCGTCTACAAGAGACTTGAAAATTCTAAATAAAATTTTAAATATAGTGCTCGACGTCCGAGTCTGATAACAGTTAGTTTACTTCTCTACACTGAAGTTGGTGATCTCGATTTTTTTCTAATTTCTTGATAAAGAAAATAAAGGATAATAAGAACCATTTAAATATAATTAATTCAAGTGGCCAGATATGTTAAAAGGTGGTACTTGGCTTCAAAATAATAATTATTATTGGAAAAAATGTATCTGTCCATGATTGCAATTAAGTAACAAATATTCGTGTAATTTACTATTAAATGAGAAAGCATTTTGTATCCTAAATGATTCATCGGGTTTCAAAGTACTGTGTATAAGTATACGACATACAAAGACGAGTGACACATGAAAAAAAATCACTCACCCAATATTAAAAGCCCACTTCGTGGCTCGTTTGCACGTTAGCTAGTAGGCCTTTCTCAGCAGAGAACTGAAACATTACCAGTGGCGGAGATACAACTCTCGAGGCCCGGGACGAAAGTCTCACTGGGGCCTCCCTCTTGTACTGAGGCCCAATTGCACTTCTTCACTTGAGTTTATTATTATAAATAGGCATTGAAGTAAGTTTTAAGAATGATTAGGAAGCCCAACCCAATAGGAGGGCCAAAGATATTGGCATGGCTTGCCCTGCCTTAGTCAAGCTTTACATAAATGAGTTTTTTGTCGCTCTGTGGTTACCTTTTGTACATTAAGGCTATTTAGTCAGAGGCTTAACGCTTAAAGTGGAATTGCAGCGAATGTTTCAGGTTAAAATAAGGTCATGACAGCTTCACAAGATACATATTCTTTAAATATTAAGTTTATCTAGAGGCCCCTCATGACCAAAGGCCCGGGGCGGACCACCCCGCCCTTGGTACACCACTGCACATCTCTGGATAGGACTCGCTGGTCTGGGTGATGTTCTTCTATTGCCATGGCCCCCAAGGGACCAGATCCCACGCCTTGTGTTTTCTTCGTGTGGGGTTGTATTTAGAATAAAGTTTATATACCCTCGATTCCAACAACGCTGCAAGAACTGTAACACTGCTGCTGTGACGGTCATTGACTGGGCGGAACTGGAATACCATTTGAATGCGCGTTATATGACGAAGGCCACACACATTAAACATCTGTAGAATGTACAGTCGGTAACAAAAGTGTCCGAACACTAGCAAAAATTCCTATATTAAAAAAGTACACTTAATGCAGTTTTGTTAAATAAATCCTTGTCGAATGATGTTCTTATTCAGTCTAAGAACATGATTCGACAAGGATTTATTGAACAAAACAGTATTGACTCTACTTTTTTTATATAGGAATTTTTGCTAGTGTTCGGACACTTTTGTTACCGACTGCAGTAGAGACCTTGTGAGTGCTCTTACCTTTTCATGTAGTACTCGTCTTTGTGTAGTATACTTGTACATAAACAGTGCTTCGAAACCCGATGAATCATTTGGGCTAACCCTGCATTTGAATCCTATTAAATGAATATACTGATTAAACTTTTTTATTATAAAGTAATTAAGGATGGCTTACTTGGAAGTATTAACACACAATATAAATTGTATATATTTCTATAAATGAAAAATTGTAGATAAAAGAAAATGGTTGATTTACTGTTGAATTTGGGTTCGTATTATTGAGACTGAATAAATTATTTTCAAGCACGCCATGTATTCAGAATAGTTCCAAATCAAAATGACTTAGATTTGAAAAAATTGTGTTCTTATTTTTTAAAGATACCATCAACTGAAAAATGATACAGCATTTGCTCATATTTTTCGATACCCTTATTCTCAAAAGGGATTCAACACGTTCTCATATATTAATAAAAATAAATTAATGAAAATGTCAGATGCCGCACGCATGTACTGCCATCTACTATTGCAGAATGAAAATTATGTCATTGGAATTTCATACTTGCGCCGAGAGTGTAAACAATATCGAACCGAAAAATAACCGAGGTGTAGGTGAACGCTTTATCTATAAGCTAAAGGCCAACACAGTTATTTATTGCTAAGTTCTTGTACTGCACTTTATGTGACACCACATGAACTAATAAAATATTTTGAATATGGATAAGATGTAATACGTAATATCACATATACCAGGCTTTAATTAAATTAATCAAAAAAAAAAGATATTTTTAATTAATTATCTAAAAGATCTCAAATTATTGACATTTACGAGATGCTTGCGGTTTTTTCATTAAAATTGCATTTCACAGATGACTTGTAGGAAAATTGACTCGCTCTAAAACAAAACAAAACAAAACAAAGAAAAATAATAATAATAACAGATATCTAACCTTACACTTTCCATGGTTTTCTAACGAATTTATCTCGGTGATATTATACAGATGTACGCTATGTCTGGAAATAAATGATTATCATACTGAAATAACTTTTTTTCGCTCACTGGTACGTAAAGATGGAAGTCTTTTGATGAAGTATTCCTCTGAGAAGTTACTCATAAAAATTGGACATAGTACTTGAAAATTCAGCTGTCCTTTTTCATCAAAGATGTTGTATTCACAGATCGAGATCTACTTACTCGTTAAGAAACACATGCTAAAAATTATAAACTTAATTGTTCACTATGGAATTTCCATTTCTCCTTGCATATTTGAATAAACAAAAATCTGTACGTCAAGGAAAATTTTATCACTCACACATGAAAAACAACTGTTAAGATTGGCATCTTTTTCTCGCCAATTACGTTTTAAATTAAAGCATATAAACCTGCTTGGCGGTCATAAAAACAGATGTTGCTGGATTTTCAATTGGCGTAAAACTGTAGCGATATGGATAACATGATCAAGGTCTTATCGACAAAAATTATACTCAATTGCTTCTTAATTATCGGTCTGTGAAGACGTAATTCTCCCTACTACTGAATGTTATTACCTCCCAGTATTCATTCCGAAATTATAAGAGTCTTGCAAGAAATTTAATAGGTCTTTAATGCTATAAAATAAAAATAAGTTCTCTTTTACTTTCAAGAACCTGGTTTTCAATGTAGTTATTGGTTCTACGATACATTTCGTATAATGAAATTAATTCTCTGTAAGAATGAGCTTTACGAAGAATTTCACAAATTTACTTAATTTCATGACTCTGCTGAAATAACATCACTACGATTCTGACGCTACGGGCGATAAATACTTTCTTAATTCTGATAGCAGTACCATCATCAAAAAGGAAAAAAAAATCATTAAAAAACCCCTACAGTAATATTGAAAGCAATGTTGATTTATAAACCCTTATTTTATTGCTCTTAAAATGAAATAAAAATTTTCATTTATGTTAATATGCAATTTTTAAGACTGTATCGACTTTTAAAACTAAAAATAGCACATTTTCAAATGAAAATTACTTGGAAAGAAGAAGCAGATACTTGTTCTAATTTTCAAGCTCATATTTTTTAACAGTACTCATTGTGCTAAATTTTCTGTTTAATAAAGGGTTTTCCATTAAGAGTGATACAATTAAATATATATATATATATATATACATAAATTATTCAGCGAGACACTTTTTTTTTTTTTTTTTTTTTTTTAAGCTTGCATTATGCCATTAAATATGAAAATAATATCGTTCATGTGAGCACCACAACCTCTCTGTAAATACCGCATTCTGACAACCCAATTTTCCATCACTCTTTCACATAAAATTGGTGTTATTTCACGAATAACACGTTCAATGTTGGGTTTTAATTGCTCAGTTGTTATTGGATTATCAGCATCAACTTGTGACTTAACATATTCCCAAAGAAAAAAATCACAATTAATCGAGTCGATTAACTGAAAAATGTCGTCCATGAATTCTTCTCAGATTTCTTTCAGTATTCACATATGAACACTGATTTTGATAAAAGAATTTAATAATTTCGAAACGTTGTTCAAGCGAGTATCTTTGCATGATTAAATGGCATAGCATACTAAACACAAATGACATAATAAATGTCAAAAAGTAATACGCAGTGTTGTCATTTTAACCATTTAAAATTGTATCAGCCCTATTGGAAAACCCTTTATTATTTTTTAGGTTAGGGTTATGTGGTTTGCATAATAATAGATTAATATTACATTTTAATTTTTTGCTCTCAAAATTCTAACTCATCTGCATATTTATTATTATTATTATATTATTATTATTATTATTATTATTATTTAGAAGGTAGGTTGATATCACATGACTGAAAATCACTTTCTGTAATGGAAAATTTTAAATCCTCAATATTGCTTCAAGATTAAAGAAATGAAATGTTTATTTAAATCATTTAAAAGTAAAAGAAATTCACCATAACTCAGTTTGATTAACAAAATAGAATATATATAATGTAGTAATTGCACCTACCGAATATTTAATTTTTATGAAGTATCATTTTAGTTCCCCATCATACTATAGGTATGGGGAACTTAGGTAATCGTGAAAATTTTCGACCTCGGTTTTTTGACTTTTTTACACGTTTTCAGGTATGAGGAATCCGAAAATGACAAAATTTGTATGGTGTCTGTCTGTAGGGTGTCTGTTAGTCTGTTAGTCTGTTAGTGTGTTAGTCCGTTAGTTTGTTAGTCTGTGTACACGATATCTCAAGAACAAATTGTCGCAGAGAGGTCAGATCAGTTTTAAAATATTACTTTCGACACTGGCAAGAACCCTATTCATTTGCAACATTCGATTTTAAAAACTTCGTAAGTTATTAGAAATTTACGATTTTCTTAACATGGGAGAATAGGACAAAAATTCACTTAAACGTGCATTAAATGGAAACTTTTTACTGTAAAACTGTCAGACCAGTTTTAAAATATCCGTTTTGATGCCGGAATGAACATCAGTAACTATAAATATGCTACTTTGAAAATTTTGCAAGTTATTGGAAATTTACGAATTTCTTAGCATGGCAGTATAGGGCAAAATTTCACATTAACGTCAATTTTGAGCGATATTTTCATCGTAAAGATGTCAGACTACTTTTGAAATATTATTTAGGACACTGGCATGAATATTAATGACTATGAATTTTCAAATATAAAAATTTCGTAAGTTATTGGAAATTTATGAATTTCTTAACATGGCAGAATAGAGCAAAATTTCACTTAAACGTCAATCTTCAGGGATATTTTCATCGTAAAGATGTCAAACCACTTTCGAAATATTATTTAGGTTACTGGCATGAATATCATAGACAATGATTTTTCCAATTTAAAAATATCGTAAGTTATTTGGAATTTACGATTTACTTAAGTCAGAATAAGGCAAAATTGAGCATAAACTTCCATTTTGAGGATCATAAATACATTAGACAACTTTAAAATTACATTTATGATATTTTTTTTAACATGATTGAATACAAATATTCTAATAGGAAAATTTCGTAAATTATTCATAATTTACGATTTTATCAACATAGCGAAATTGTAATTTTTTCATATAAATATGAATTTTGAGGATTATTGCATTGGAAATAGTAACATGAAACATAAACAACGGAATTGACCCTGATAAAATAAATTAATAGATTAAAATAAGATAAATATATCAAAGTGAACGATGGATAGCCTATTAGGCGGGGATTTCTTTCTGTCACTGTATCAAGCTTTGGTCAAATTCATTTTTTTTAACATGATTATAATATGTCTCGCACTAGAAATTTATGAGACCATAAATATGGTGGGGAACTGAGCAGAGTCCACCTATGCCAACTAGTTTAAATAGATAATGCATATTTTTCTGCTTTTTTAGATAACAAAATTGAAAAACAACCAGTTAAGATTAATGTTGTAAGTAGATAAGCTTTAATCTCATTCAATGGTAAAAAATTAAATTAAAAAAAAAAATATTCTAGAATTGTGTGTCGAAAAATACCTTTTAAAAGTTATGTTTCAACTTTTGTTGAAATGCGTTTGCATTTTTATTAATCTTATATAATCAGTACATATAAATTAATTTTAAATGATAAATCAATTTTGGTTTTCCTAATTTGCGATGTAAAGTCTTTCATAAATTTAATTACATGTAAATATCATAAATGTCGCAAAAAGTTTGAAGACTGGTTGTCTTTAAATTGATGAAATGATATGTATTTTTATATTTCCTTTAGGAAAATATAAATGTAGAGAAAACTGGCCGAGTAAATTGGCAGAAAAAACATTTACTGTGTTCTTAGACATCTCGTTACTTTTCATACCACTTGTTCTGATGAGTGTCACCTATTCACTTATCATCAAAACCTTGAGAAAAGCCATGAAGATATCTGAACAAAACGTAATCCATGGTGAGTACATTAAGTTCTTTACAAAAAAATCAATAAGAAGAATATTGCATTTTTACATTTAGAAATGTTTATTGGATGATAGTAATTTCATATAAAATCGTAATTTTTATCATATGATGACTGCACTTTTTCTGGAGTAAATATTCATTGATAAATAAATATTTCAATATTGATAAAACAAAAGTACTGACTATAATAATTTGCAAAAGAACACGTTCAAGACTGGGATATAATAATGTGATTATGAAAAAAGGTGAAAAAAAAATGTTTAATAAAGAAATATTTACTTACTTTAACTACGGTAAAGATGCATACAAATATATCTTTTTTTCTTAACTATTTTTTATTAAGAGCTTATAGGCACAGTTTGTTAATATTAAGGAGGCTTTGCTTTTGCATCTAAAACATTTGCAATTAGAAAATAGTTTGAAAAAAAAAAATCAGTGGCAACTAGTTACGCAAACCTAAAATCATCCGTCACGGAGTAAGTACTAAAAAGAAAGATAAGTAATAAATAAGTAAATTCATTAGTCAGTAATACAAATTATCGTTCTTATAGACACGACTAACTTTAAATGAAAGGGAAAATCTAGATAATTTGACCAAAATTGTTATGACTCGTATTCGTCATATAAATTACAGATACCAAATCCTTCGTTGGCTGTTTATTCCTTTCTAAATAGGATGACCTACCATTTATGTAACAAATGTCTTGGTTGCTAGCTTTTAAGCCTGGAACTCTGATTTCGAATCTGTTTGGTGCCTGCGTCCATGATGGTTTACATTTTACTTTATGAATGAACAGTTAATTTGCTTAGCTCATGTACGTTGAAGATGACTGTAAACCCAATCCTAAACTTAATTTCTAACTCTCGTGCTTGTCATGTATTTTCTAATTGAGAAGCGTAAGTATAGGTCAGTCCCATTTGATATTTCTCGAGCCCAATGAGCGTTATCCTACTAAAATCGAAGTTTTACTTGATGCCGTTAAATCCACAAGAATTGCATCACACGGTGCAATATTTAAAAAATACTGTTTGAAAAATTTATGTAATTAACAAGTGTATGAGACGTTTCTGCCTCGACGTAGAAATTTTTAGTTCATGATAAGGTCCCAAAATAATCATATTTCTTGCTAAAATTTTTTTTTTTCTGTATTAAAAAACCAACTGAACTGTTTTTAAAAAATCATATTACTATTTTATAATTAATATAAATGTTATTTATAATATATAAAATTATTAGCAATTTAAAATTTAAATATTTTTATTTTAAAGTAGAAAAAATATTTCTGTGCTAATAGCATCTTCCAATAAAATAAATCAATCTGTTGGTCGAATTTTTTAAACAATATGCAGTAGCGATTTTTAAAAAATCACATAAAGTTTTTAAAGTTTTGTGAATTTTAAATATCTCTCATTTTAATTGTAAAACAGATTTATGTCCTTCGAAATTCTGAATGTATGCATGCATTGTCAAGAATTAAACTTAAATAATTTATTATTTAAAACTAAGGATCTAATACTTAAAACCTTTCATGCATTTTTCTGCGCACAAACGTCAAATATTTTACTATAAATTAATATTTCACAACGCTTACTTGTTCAAAAGAGGTACAATTTAATTGTCACTGAGGGACAAGTATTTAAATGCTTTCTAATATAGTTGTTAAAATCTGCATATTCTGTTGATATAATTTATGATTAGTTGGGAAGACATTTATGAATTCTTGACAAAGTGGCATTAACTAGAGATTCAAAGCATAAAATGTTACTACCAATTAAAATATTTATTGTTTTCTTTCTTCTTTGAAAAAAAGTTACGTAAATATACAGAGTGATTATAAAAAAAAAAAAAAAACTATCCCGATATATGAGACCATAGCTGTCATACCGTTCACAGTAACTGAATAAAATTTTGGTGGAAGGTATTTTGAGGTATGTGCTCGAGAATTATATAAAAAACAACAGTTAAATTCTAACAGTTATGGTTACAGTGTCAAAATTTAAAAAATTTCAAATGCCAACAACCACTTTTTTTTATTGAAATGGAATCTCCATAGCAAAAAAACATAAATAGATTGGAATGGTACCTGTAACACGAAAATCGCCAGCGCTAGCAGGCTAAGAAAAAAAGAAGAAAAAACTGCTATGTGCCTACAGAGTACGACTTTCATTTTTTTAATAACATCACATTTCACACTGAGTCTTTGGTTCAGACTAAAGTCTACTGATTCTGCTTCGAAACGAAAAGAAGACATCACGGTATCCTTAATTTCGTGTAAGGCTACTGAATGAAGGCTTTAATTTCGTTGTTAATCGTAAGACGCCGTCATGACTGACGCCATCGCACTACGTGAAAAACAAGGCATTGTGAAATAGCAATCAAAATCGATTTTGATGATGATAATGATGTTTCCCAGTAAGCGGCATATTGTTCACAGAGCAAGAAAGCAAGATACACATCACACATTTCACAATGCCTTATTTTTCACTTACAAGGAAACATTCAAAAGGTGTCACCTTCAAAAAGTATTGAAAAAACATATGTGATTCAACTCTTCATAAAACACGAGAAATTGAAAAAATTATCGGCTGAAATTAATTACAGCGACCACAAAAAATTATCAAAATTAAGCATATTTGGCGATTTAGCGCACTTAGGCGATATGTTTGCTAGCATCAAGATAGCCGTGTACATACAGAACTGTGTTTTGCTTTTCCGCCAAGCACTCAAAATCAATCGCCCAGCAGTGTGAAATCGCCAAATATACTTAATTTTGATACTTTTTTGTGGTCGCTGTAATTAATTTCAGCCGATATTTTTTTCATTTTCTGGTGTTTTATGAAGAGTAGAATTATATATATTTTTTTCAATACTTTTTGAAGATGACACCTTTTGAATGTTTCCTTGTTAGTGTGATGACGTCAGTCATGACGGTGTCTTACGACTAACAATGAAATTAAAACCTTATTCAGTTGACCTGCATGAAATTAAGGATACCATGGTCTCTTCTTCTCGTTTCGAAGCAGAATCAGTAGACTTTAGTGAGAGCCGAAGACTCAGTGTGAAATGTGACGTCATTAAGAAAATGAAAGTCGTGCTCTGGTAGGCACATCACGGCTGTTTTCTCTTTTTTTTTTTCTTAGTATGCCTAGCGTTGGTGATTTTCATGCTAGAGATACCGTTCCAATGCTATTTATGGTTTTTTGCTATGGAGATCCCATTCCAGTATTAAAGAATTGGTATTGCTATTTGAAATTTTCGAAATTTTGTCACTGCAACAGTAACTGTTAGAGTTTAACAGTTGTTTTTTATCTAATTCTTGAGCGCATACCTCAAAATACCTTCCACCAAATTTTTATACAGTTTCTGAAAAGAGTATGGTAGCTGTGGTCTCATATATAGAAGTAGTTTTTTTTATAATCACCCTGTATATATGTATATATATATATATATATATATATTGCATAAAATTTGTAATTTTTCGTATTTGTAATACTAGAGAATTTGAAAATTTTTCATTGTGAATGTAAATTTTTGGTGTTGCACACTTTAATCTAAATTTTATTTATTCTTTTAATTTATAAACAAAATGTTGATTGAAATTTGTATTCATTTAATAAAAAATAACAGAATCGCAAAAGAATTTTTAAAAGCTTTCTTTGCAAAAAAATTAATATAAATAATATGCAAAAGTAATAAAGTAATATGTGAAATAACATGATAAATAAAATAATACGTAAAAGCAATAATAACATGCGTTTTTAAAATATTCTTTTTTTAATCTTTTTTCACCATTTTTAACTCAAAAATGTTCCATAAAATCTGCTTTCTAATAAACTGGTCTGACGTTATTTAGACTTAAGTATTTGAACTCTAAATTTCTTGAATTTCTTCATGATTGTATCCTTAGAATCATTAAAAACACTTTAGAATTTGATAGTTTAAAAAAATAACTAAAATTATCAAAAAAAAAAAAAAAAAAAAAAAAAAATTAGGATATAATTAAAGTAAAAGATTGAACAATATTTTTTTACCAATTTTATTTTGCCTCCCAGCAAAATCGCTCGCGTTAGCTTGCAATCATTGAGAAGAGAATTTTTACGAGCTTTTCAAAGAACATAAGTTCGATTGGCTCTCCGATCCGCGGTGGACTAGTAGGTTAAATTTAGGTCTTATTGAAATATTGAATGCTGCAGCACCGACTGTGATCAGTACTTGAAGTACTTGGAAGAGCATGCCTCTCTCGATTTAATATGTGTATGGACTAAAGTGTGTCTGTGTTTGATCCTCGTTAATTAGTTTTGAAACGTCAATTTCTTGATTTCGCATTCCGCTCGTTGGCTATCAAAACTATAAAGACATCTTAACTATGGAGAATCAAAATTGTCATGGAAAGTGTACGACCACTCTCATGGTTGACTTGGAGATCGTCGCTGGTAGAGAGCCTGTATGGAGAAAAACGACAAATGATGAAATTACGTTTAGGCGCATGCTCACAGAAGACATTTTGTCTACCAAACTGGGTTTTAGTAAAAAAAACTGGAACACTTCTCAGTTGAATATCAACAACAAAACAATTACAGATATCGTTCTAGTTTGGTAATAATAATTTATTTTAGCTGTAGTTTTGATCACAGTTCTTTAAAGCCATCAAAAACACTTTTAAATGTGGATGATAGTCAAAAAGGGTTTTCTAAACAATCAGAAGCTGACTGGCTATTGACGCCTCACTAATAACAAGCAGTCCACATCGCAGCTGTAATGCAATGTTAATCCACTCAAATTCAACTATTGGCTCTTCATTCCTGGAACTCCAAAGGTGCCTAGGGTTGTTATAGTTAAATAGCATGTTCTCTACTACACTAAATTCTCTATTTCCATTTTCGTGTCACCTCCGTGGAGAATCAAAATAGTCATGGCATTTACCCGGACCACCCCTAGGAGTGATTCCCAGACTGTCACCAATTGCCCATAGCGCTACACTAATACGACGTAAAACCCAACCGACCAACCATTTTCGAGTTTCTTCTTCAAAAAAACATTGTCAATTCAATAACCATCATCTTGGTTCTATGCCTAAAATTATATATTCAACAAGAAAAACAGCTTTCACTCGAAATCCTTCAATTAATTAGGAATGTTGTGATTATATTTGACTGGATTTAACGATGTACTAGAGCTGCGCTGTGGGCTATGAGTTTTGTTTGAAAAAAAGTTCTTTATTTATACCGGATGTTTGCATTCTACAATTCACCGATCTCCAAAAGGCCAAATAAATAAAGTGTAATTATTTTGAATATACATTTATTTCATATCCAGTTTGCAAATTAATTATTCCGAATAAAGAAATCCATATGGCATAAATTTTGTACATCTATACCGTGGCTTAATATGCTGAGTTCAGTTGAATGGGTTTAAGCGCTCTATAGATAAGTAGTGGGAAATCGGCAACGGTCTGGGATCTCCCTAGGGGTGATATGGAGGTATGCCCTCACGATTTTTCATCCTCTGCAGAGGAGAAAATTATTACAGAAAAAAAATAGGCAGTGATGCACACAAGTTTCCACAATTGTTTGGAACACGTTTAGCAAATAAGTATCTTGTTCTTTTTCAGAGTTTTCATTTTAGAGAAAAGTACTCAAAGATAAAGGCTTCTGATTCATTAATACCATAACTAAGAATATCTCTCTGGATTCTTGTCCTAAATAAATAAAAATATTTGAGTTTAATTCTAAATATATATCTTAAAACAGATATTTAGAAAATTATTAATATTTTGCAATTTTGTAACCAAATTTTCAAGATTATTTTTTTCTCTTTTACATATGTAAAACTTTATCTTAAAGTCCCTAATGTCATAAAAAATTCTTTTTTTTTTTTTTCAGATAAAAATGTTCGGGATAGTTGGAAAACTTCAACAAGTTTTAAAACTAGTTTGACGTCGTCACCAACATCTACAACGTGTGGCGGATATCCCAGTGATGCATCTGGACCAATCATGCGTAGAAACAACATTGAACAAGGAATCGTTCAAAAGAAAAGAGTTATTAAGATGCTATTTGTGGTTGTTCTAGAATTTTTCATCTGTTGGACACCACTTTACACAGTAAATACGATATCACTTTTCGATCCAGTCACAGTCTACAGCAGCATTGGATACAAAGGAATATCTTATTTGCAGTTATTAGCTTACACATCTTCTTGTTGCAATCCCGTTACATACTGCTTTATGAATAAAAAATTTCGAGAAAGTTTTATACGACTCTTTTCTTGTTGTAGAGTTCAAGAGAGATAAAATTTCTTGTTGAAGAAATGACTGACAATCCATCCTATTTGATACTGTTTCAACGTTCACGTAACAATTTCATGACATAATTATCTAGTTTGTTCATTATAGAGGCACCGTAGAAATGTTAGAAATATTTAAAGAAATAATGACAGTGAATCGTAACATTACTGACGTATATGGACTAAATACTCAGTTTCTAAAGGAGAAATGAATAAATATTGGCAAAAATAAAATAGGAATTACTAGCTACTAATTGTAGAATATTTCTTCAGAAATGTGAACTACTATCTGCCAAATGTGAACTATTTCATCGTAAATGTAAAATACTACATGCCAAAAAAGATACTTCTGGTGAAATAATGTATATTTCTTTTAACTTCAAATGATGTGTATTCATAACAAATACATTATTAGAGGATTTTACTTTCCTATACTTTTTCACTAAGTGCATATTTATCAAAATAAGTTAACCTTTTAGTAATTGCAAATGCCTGGTTTTCATAACACTTCATTACTTTAGATATTAAATGTTACCATACTTTAAAAAATATTTCCTCAATTTTTTTAAGTTTAACAACGTTTGTATATAACATTGTTCATACTTATAAAGTTTTGGAAAGTTAAAATTAGGAAAAATTATGATTTAGTTTTCAGATATATATATTTTTTAATACTACACTATTAAAAATACACAGACCTAGTACCGATTCTCTAGATTATGCAAGCCCTACATCTGTATTTTGTCTTCCTCTGGTGAAGGTAAGCGGCTGTCTCGACAGCCGTAGGCACTTCTTAAGAACGTGATGATGATGATACAATTCAATGTTTCACAAATAAAAATAATGCCAAATTAGGTTAATTTGACTGCAACCAATACTTTTTAGAAATTTAGTGCTTAGTTTTATCAAGATAGTAGTTCTTAGTAGCATAATGGAAGTACTAAAATAACCAACTTAACCCCAAATTTCTAAAAACATTCATTGGAAGTACAGTCGGAAACAAAAGTGTCCGAACACTAGCAAAAATTCCTATGTACAAGAAGTACACTTCATACGGTTCTGTTTAATAAATCCTTGTCGAATCCTGTTCTTAGTGTTACCGGCAGTAAATTGGCCTAAATTGGCCACCTATTTTTAGAGAAATGTTGGATTTTATTTTTAAAAGTGTACTGAAACATTTTCTTCTAATTTTCTATTTTGATTCCGTTTAAATAACAGTAATAATCTTAACAAAATTAATAGTTTAATTTTAACAATGTTGTAAATAACAATGCTGGCTGGAAAAAAAGAAATGTGTCATTTTCAACCTCACAACATTTAAAAAAATGTTATAAACTTTTGTGCTACACAAAACAGTTTATAAAACCCGTACTAGTTTAATTCCCTAGCAAATTTTATAGAGTAATCCCTTACATTTATTTAACACTGTATGAAACACTAAATTATCATACATAGTTTACAGGGGCACGTGAATAGCAAAAACAGAAAAAAAAAAAAAAGAATCCAATACAAAACGAAAAATAAAAATGAATAATTATTTGAAAATAAAAATATAAAATAAAATAAAATAAAATAAAATTATATAGATATTGTAAATATAAAACTTTATTTTATTTAAATACTATTATGGAATAATAAATTTTTAAACAAATTGTTGATAAATTAAAAAAGAAGACAAAATTGAAGCAAGAAGATATTTAACATTCAAATTTAGATTTAAAATAACATGCATAGATTGAACGCAAGAAAAAAATAAAATAAAATAAAAAGATAGCTATTAAAGTGCATCTGCACTTTTAAGAATTTGGTTGTAAATTTTTATGTTTCAACGACTCCACTTAATCTGAGTCCACTTCAGTCTTTCTAATGTAAATTAAAGCAGTAGTTTTGTTTGTGTTAAAAAAAAAAAAAAAAAAACTATGCCTGTTACATAAAAAGTGATATACTTCACAAAGAATTTTAAAAATGAAGAAATGCTTAAATGTTTTAGTAATAATTTATACATTATGAATGTAATACCTTTTTTATAAATTAAGGCCGAAAAATAAATTTAATTAACTAAACAGAATAACCATTTGCTATAGGAAGATTTTTTTTTTCAGGGAGGTTTGTTTTTCTTAACTTTATCAGAACATAAATATTTAATGCGGAAATCAAAATTAATAAAAATGTTAATTAAAAAGTGATATATGTAAACAAGTTTTAAAATTTATATTTAAAAAAAAAATTAACTTTAAAAGGAAAACTTTTTATCATATAAATTAAATTCTACTTGTTGATTATGATTAAAAATAGTTTTTAAATTTAAGAAATTGATTGCATTAGATATAATCTTTCTCTTAGTTTCACCAAGATAAATATTTGAAGGATAATTGACAGGTAAGACAAAATTACTGTTTTAATTATTTAAATACTTTAATATATATACAAGGATCAAACTAAAGTCTGTTCTCACCCCTTTAACAGCTGTCAGCTGCAGCTATATTCATAAAAAAGGCGAGTATATAAAAGTGACTATGCGCTGCAAGATGCGACCACTTACAGTGCCACCTGGTGGAAAACAGCGGAGTTAGTGTTCCTATCGAAAGCGGTAAGAGACAGGGAAAAAAATTCATTACAAATTTGCATCGCATCATCGATAATACGAAAAAAAAAGACACCTTGGGAACATGAATGCTAAAAACTGAACGCTTAAAATGTGCGTTTGTTTGTTTGCGATTTCCTACACTGTGACACAAGAAAACGATCTTAAAAAGAAACAGCAACTAGTTTTCAAAAAAATTCCTTTATTTTCGGTGTTCAAACTTCTGTCCGGCAGATGCAGTGCACATGTGTACCTTTGTTTAAACTTTATGTAGCATACTTGTCACCACGTTACAATGTGTGCAGCGTAATGTTTAAATAAGAGCTCAAATGTGCATTGCTGCTATCACTGAACATAAACAATAAAGGTATCTTTCGAAAACTACAGTCGGCAGCAAAAGTATTCGAGCACCAGCAAAAATTCCTGTGTAAAAAAACGTACACTTAATACTGTTTTGTTAAATAAATCCTTGTCGAATCGTGTACTTAGACTGACTAAGAACAGTATTCGACAAGGATTAATTTAACAATATAGTATTAAGTGTATATTTTTTAAATAGGAATTTTTGCTTGTGCTCGAATACTTTTGCTGTCGACTATAGTTACTGTTTTTTTTAAGGTCGTTTTCTCTCGTCACAGTACAGGAACTAGCTAACAAATAACGTATATTTTAAGTATGTTTATTTTAGCATTCATATCAACAATGTGTATTTTTGTACTAAATCAATGTTGGTCTACAAATTTGTAATTTACTTTTTCCTCCTGCCTCGTACTGTTTTCGAGATTCGAACACTATTTCCGCAGTTTTACACCAGGTGGCGATGTAAGCAGTCGCATCTTGTAGCACATAGCCACTTTACTACAACTAGACACTATTTTTAGGAATATAGTTGTAGCCGTTCAGCAGTTAAAGGGGTGATAACAGGCTTTCATGGACACACTGTATATAACCTTAAATATATACCGTCCTTTATTTTTTTATTTTTTTATAACTTATTTATTGTTGTTGTCGTTGTTGTTTTTCTATCAATTTTTTCTAACCCCAAATTCAAAATCGTAGCGTAAATTTTACTATAGATTAGCGTTTCTTATATTATTGAAAAAGATAAGACATAGTCATTTATCTTGAAATTTTTGAAGGTATAATTTTACTTTTTTACTCTCTAAAACAGTAGCGCTTACAAAAAGCAATATTTAAAATAATAATAATTGCATTTATATAATTAAGAATGACAAGTAAATGTAACAAGTTTATAGTTTCATTTCGGTACTCATCGCTGAAAAGAATAATTATTAATAAAATAGTTTACAAATAGTAGTGCTTCCATATATATTTAAAAAAATACTAAAAACTTTGACCATGTGTTGAAGCCACACTTTAATAAAATTTATAAAAATCATTTTTATAAATAATTTTTTATGTGGTTCGTGTCCTGTAGTAACATTTAACTACAAGCTGTATGTTTCTAAAATATTTGTAAAGTATGAAGTAAAACGAGATAATATTTAAATATAACTGAAGATAGTTTAGAATCTATATAGTTCTTAGAATGATTTAGAAAACCCAATATACTAGATACTGAACAGTACTCAAAGGTAATATATATTTCATCCAAGCAAATATAGAAACTAAACAGCATTTTAGATCTAAAAAGTAATCAAATAATAATATAAAAAGTCATTTTAACTGTTGTTGATTTTCAAAGTGTTAACATGTAACAAGAGAAAAATTGATTAAATTCCAAATTAAACTTTCAAATATGTTTTTAAATTTATCATTTAGAGTTTTTGAATTCCCATGTATTACTTTCTTTCTATTTGTAAACGATGACAATCATTTTTTTCCATAAAAATCTATGGTATTAAAGCAAGATACACTGTTGCATTTTATATAAAAAAGCTGAAGCCAATACTCTTAATGGTGCTTTTACAAATGTCTTCCTGAATTAATACTAAACTTATTCAGTGAAGTAGTTATAGCAGCATATTTTTAAGCTGAGCTTATTAATTTAAGTTCAATTTTTGAATAAAAATTATACAAAATTTAAGTGAAATTTTGAAATGAGAAATCATCTTGTTTAAGTAAGTTGATAATCTAACCCGATATTGAAATTCGTTTAACTGACCATCATGCATGTAGGAAAGTCATATAACACTAATTACAGTCGACAGCAAAAGTATCTGAACACTAGCAAAAATTCCTATGTAAAAAAAAAGTACACTTAATACTGTATTTTTAAATAAATCCTTGTCGAATCCTGCTGTTAGTCAGTCTAACAACACGATTCGACAAGAATTTATTTAACAAAATAGTATTAAGTGTACCATTTTTACATAGGAATTTTTGCTAGTGCTTGCATACTTTTGCTGCCGACTGTAAAAAAAGGCGCTACAGGCGATATGTTTAGTTCAAAAGCTAGTGGTTTCCAAGTCATTAAATCTATTACAGCATTATGTTAATAAAATGCAAAAACTATTATAAGCGACACGTATAGCATGCTTGGCTTGACTCTTACAAAACAATTGTATTTTTAGAGTTTTCATCCAGTTGTGAGGAAATGAGGTGGGCCGCGGTAGCCCAGTCGGTAGAGCGCCGGCCTCATAATTGGAAGATTGAGGGTTTGGTACTCGAACCGGCCAAAGACCGTCGTGTACACTAATGGTGGCTGCTGCACGTAAAATCTGTCGTTGCCACAATGTCCTCCATGTTCCCGTCAAAAATTATACTTCTAGGGGTCACCGAAATGGGAGAGCCATCCCTTCCATGGAGGATCAAATTTTGGATGGTATGTCTCCGGACCACCTCTAGAGGTGTGCCCCAGACCGTCGCCAATTGCCCATATGCGCAGCACTAGTGGGACGTAAAACCCAACCATCCATCCATCCGTGAGGAAATGAGGTTGAGTCAAATTCAGGTCGGCGCAGGTAAGCGGCGTAAAATAGATCGTAGCGTAGCTCCGAAGTTTGAGAATTTAAAATCTGGCACCAGCATTCCGGTGATGCAATAGATCGAAGTAAGGATGAATTAACGCCAATGGTCGGTGACGCAATAGAGAAAGCTAGAATGATTTTAGGCCAACAAGGAGCCACTAAAGAATAAGCAATTTGCGTAGGGTAAGTGAATACAGATGGTTATTGGAGTTTTGAGAAGTGAAGCGTGGAGGTTCTTGATTTGGATACGGATAAATATCGTAGTGGAGTAGGATACGAGGTGTTCTTTTTAGCGGTGAACGAAGTCACAGCTAGTACACTGTAAAAAAATAACTATTACCAGCTGCAGGAAACTCTCTGTGATTGGAGGAAATAATTATTTTCTCCAATCACAGAGAGTTTCTTGCAGCTGGTAACAGTTATTTTTTTACAGTGTACGCTATAACTTTACTAGTGGAGTTGAAGTAAGCGATAAAGTATTATAGTGTCGGCGATCTAGTTATTCGGTAGTATATTGTTGAAGTTTGGTAGAGGTGAAGGATAAGGGAAGCCTGTCTTCATTCTACGAGTTGGCGTCATGTAGTTGATCTACGGAGAGCAGTGTTATCAGACTTCAATTATTTACTCCGAGGGTGAGATATAAGTTCCATATCTTTCTAAGTAAATTTATCTACATTGTTTTTGATTGAGTTCTGGGTAAAAAGTCATTTCCTCCTATACTTTAAAGTTTAAATAAAATGTTTATTTATATTTTACATTTGAGTCTCGTGCTGAACAACTATTCAATTAGTTAAGAGATGGAGTCTGGGGCCCAGACTCCACACAGTTTTTTAATTTTAAGGCCTATTTTTCTGAAAAAGAAAATAAATATTTTTGGAAAAAAGGTTTTTATTTTGTAAAACCTTTTTATTTTAACAGTCACTCTAAATAACGTTTAATATTAACTTAAAAGTGTTTTATTGAACCAAGATAAGCAATCAATTGAAATAATACTTGGAAATAATACTGGGAACATGTATAAAATTTTACAAAAATATCATTTTTATAAAATGAAATTTTGTGAAAAGGATATTTTCATGAATCTGAATTTTGTGTAACGGCCCATTTTATGGAATGGAATTTTGTGAATAGTCAGTAGAAGAGCCCCACTTTTTGCTTGGAAAGGTCACTGATTAATATCACCAGGAAAACCTTCAACGTATTGAATGCCAAAGAGAAAAAAACTGAAAAGCAGACAGCTGTTTCAGTAGCATTTAGCGTATTGTCTTCAGTGCATAAAGAAGTGAGAGAGAAACGCTATGCACTGAAGATTGTACGCTAAATGCTACTGAAACAGCTGTCTGCTTTTCAGTTTTTTCTTTTAGCGTTCAAGACGTTGAAGATTTTCCTGGTTTCAATAATTCAGCGCCAAGTCTCCTTTTAATATCATAATGATGTACCAATAATATTGTATGTCATTAATAGCCCAGGTAGCACATAACGTAGTTATAGCGTTTCAAATAAGTCTGAACAATAAAAAATTAGTTATAACACCGTTAAAACAACGTTATGTGCTACTGGGGAGTTATAGTAACAGAAAATAAATAATCGGTGGAACTGAAAATATCCCCAACAGGTTTCCCCTTCTCTGTCCATATACACTCTATAAAAAAAAAAAAAAAAACGCACCAAGAAGGAGTAATGCAAACGGGACACAAATTGTCATGCATACAGGTTTTGATGGAAAATGCAACATTTTAAAGTTTGGCTGCCATCGAATGAGCATGTGACGCTGCAGCGCATCTTAACTGTGCAATTGGCAGAATATTAAAAATGAGAAATTTTGATTTCAAGTCATAAATTCTTCAAGAATTTCATTCCGTATGCTCAGATAGACAGTAACTATGTCTCGTATACAGGGTGCGCAAACAATATGCGCAGATGACAGTATTTGGGAGAGGTGTGCAGTTGGGCTCAAAAAAGCCAGTTGATTTAATCTGCGAATTGTTTGATAATTGGGTAGGAGCGATGCCACTATTAGATGATATTCACAGGAATGGGTGGACAATGTCCGAACACAGTATCAGGGAGAAAGCAGTCGGCGTAGAGAGAGGACAAAACGTGAGAACCGATCAATCGTCAGAGCGGTACCCAATGCCCCCAAATCATCAATATTATCGATCCTACGTGCAACTGGTACTTCAGTGACTTTAGAGACCATTAATACAAGGTTCAGAGAAATGGGATTGAGCTCACGTAGCCCTTTGTGTGGACTACTATTAAACTTAGTGTAGCGACAGTGATATCAGGAATGTTCGAACAGGAATGTCACTAAATACAGTAGAATTGTCTTCAGTCATGAGTACCACTCCAATCTGAGCCCCGATTACCAGCGAAGACGCGTCTGGAGACGCCCCGAAGAAAAGGGAGATTCCAACCCAACTGTCGCTAGGTATGCTGCCCGACAACCAGGAGTGATTGTCTGGCATGTCATTTCATTTCATAGCTGGACCCCTTTGGTTGTCATCCGTGGCATCTTTACAGCACAACGGTACGTCGACGACATTATATGTCCCGTTGTGTTTCCTTTCATATCACGCAATAGTGATCGTATATTTCAGCATGATAATGCCCGCCAGTGCATATTGTAGTTTCTACTGCTTGTTTTTCTGCTTGCCTAATAATATTTTGGCCCGTAAAGTCGCCGGATCTCTCTTCTACTGATGACATTTAGAGCATCGTGGAAAGGGTCCTACAACCAGCTCGGGATTTTGCCAATCTAACGCACCAATTGGACAGAATTTAGCATGATATCTCGCAGGAGCATATCTGCTAACTCTATCAATTAATGCCAAGCCGAATAACTGCTTACATAAGGATCAAAAGTGGACCAATGCGTTATTGACTTGTTGACTTTTGTGAGGCCATTTCTCTTGATTAAACAATCCAAATTTTCTGAAACTGTAATTGTTTGTTTTTCTTTGTATGTACATCACATCTCCGAATTTTCGTCTCATTTGGATACTCCTTCTTCTTCGTTTTTTTTTTTTTTTTTTTTGTTATAGAGTATATATAGAAAGAGATATAGATACAAATAGAGTACACAAAACAAATGGTCATACCTATAAACGTTTGCAACTTTATACCTTTAGTAAATATCGATCTTCTCCGAATTCGGATATTGTATAGATATGATAGTACAATAATTATATAACTCTTGCAGGAATTCATAACTTTTATGTGCACGAACGTCAGCCAAAACAGATCTCTGTTTTGTGTAAAATAAATTATGATTTCTATGTCCAAACAATATATCATACATTTTTCATCCTGAAAAGTGTATTTCTTATGTAAAAATTTTGTACGGATTATGTCTCATTTAATATTTAAAAGTTATTAAAAAAACATTCGTTCAAAATATTTAATATTTTAACATTTCTGGTTATACTTATTAAATTATAAATTATTTGTACATTCCTGCATAATTTGTATTTATTAACAACTGACGGTGACACCTGAATATAAATACATTTACTTTTTTTATTCTATTCAAAAACTATCATGTTTTAATTTATTAGATTGACGAGCATGATTAGCATTGACTTGGCAATTCAGTGTATATTGCTTTAACTAAAATCAATATTTTTTACTTTACTTAATGTATTCACTTATGCATAAAAGGTAAACATTTTTTATCATCATTGTTTGAAATAAACGTAATCAAATATTAGTCCATGTTTCATTTTTATCAAATATTTCAAGTCTTTCTATCACATTAAAGATACAACATAAGTTTGTTTAAGAGATCATCATTCATGTTCGATATTTTTTACGACTATGTCATTGGGTTTTGTGTTTGCAGGAAAAATGAATTTAGAATTTCACTTTAAGTTTAGAAAAGTTGCAAATGAACAAGCGCTAACCTTTTAAATTATATTTTCTATTTTTTATTTCTATTTATTGTTTTTTTTTTTTTTTTTCTAAGGAATTAATCCTATTTAATTTTAATAAAATGTAAAGCAATTACAGAACAACCTAATATTTAATAAAGCTTATAAATTAAACATTTATTTTATTTAAATTTTTCACACTTAATGTATTTTTTTCCCACGCCTCTTTTTTTTTATTATTTATTTCAAATTTTTCTTTCTCTCTTGCGCGAAGTATTAAATTTTCCAATTATGTTGATCAAAATTATAGCACTATATATATATATATATATATATGTGTGTGTGTGTGTGTGTGTGTGTAATAAATATGCAATGTATTTCAATAATACATGTAGGGTGGACACAAAATTTTTTTCCGGTGTATATGGCTAAAAAAAAAAAAAAACAGGAAAGTAGGCAAAAATGTGAGATGGAAAGCAGTGTATGCTCTCGAGGATGATATTTTGTAAACGATATTTTGCATTTGGAGTTATATTTACAAAACTTCAAAAAAATAAATATTGTCATTTCACAGTACTGCATGGAATAAAAAAACGTAAATAAAATGGTTGTTCGATGAATATGTTAGGTGACAAAATTTAGTAAATTTCATTGGAATAGCATGAATCCATGCACATAACTAGCTATGCTGGGGCCATATAATATATCCCACATACCAAATCTGATGCATTTATATGACATAGAAGCTGAGGTATAGTCTTCCCATAAATGGAAAATATCGTAGCATAACAGTACAACCTATTGACCAAAATTGAATCTGCATTGTTTTGTATAATTTTTTTACATCTCACATACCAAATCTGGTGCATTTATGTATCATAGAAGCTGGGATACTGCTTTCCTGTAAACGGTATCAAACTGCTGCATATTAGTGCCACCTGTTGGCCGATGCGCACCCAAATTAAATCATGATAATATTACATAATACCCATCTTAAATACCATATTTGATGCATTTTAATACAATAGAAGCTGAGATACAGCCTTCACTTTAATGGATATTCCACAGCATAGTAGTGCTACCTGTAGAGCGATATATCCCAAAAATTAATCAGCACCAATTTAAGTCAAGGTTCAACTAAATATCAATTCAATTAAATTCCATTCATTCTTTCGTGAGATACAGCATTCACAAAAATTTGTTAATATACACACAAACACACACACATTTTCTAAAAGTGGTCGAATTGTGTTCAGGACATCTCAAAATGTGTATATCCATCGAAATTCGGAAGTCGAAAATTTTCTCACATCTAATGCTCTCCTGTTATGAATATAGAAAAAAGTAATTGCTTCTTACTTCGAAGACTAGCTTAGCAGAATCAATAATGTTTGATATTTAAAGGAGACCATAATTCTCTTACCCGAATAGCTCACTGTTTTTTTTTTTTTTTTCAAAAATGTCACTTATCATATCTTCAATTAATTTTCAACTGCCGTTTTACTATATACAGTTATTACTCCGAGAAAAAACAAAAGAATTCAAGTAAAGGAATGTCTAGGAAGGATGTCTAAGAACGTTTCTGAAGGTTTACCAGTTTTCATTGAAATGGGTTGTATGCAGCCATTATTGAATCCAACATCATCAATCGTTGTAAGCATATAACTCGTGAACTTTTATTTTTGTCCCATAGCTTGAAATGGGGTAACAAACGTTCAAGAATCACTTAACATAAAATATATCTCAATGCATTTTATAAATGGATAAGAAGACTAGTTTATCAGAAGCTGATGCCAATTGCTACAGAAATTGTTATGAATGAAGTATTATATATTACACATTCCTGTTTGTGAAAATTGCAGCACTATGAAAGAATTGCCAGAAATTAATGAAATTTATTCCACATATTACTGATAGTGGTACAAATAAACGATCAAATTTACAAGATAAAAAAGTAAAAAGAACGTCTGAAATCAGTACTTTGTGTGTCCGCCGCGTTGAGAGATGAAAGCCTGTACACGTCGTGGCGTTGAATCATACAGGTCCTGAATGTAATCCTGGGAAGTGGTATTCTAGATGACATCGACTTGACGTCAAAGTTCAATCTTACTGTGCGTCCCACCAGCTGTACAAGCGAGTCACTTACTAATGAAATCACAGATGTGCTCCATGGGCGACATATCCAGGGAATAAGCAGGCCATGGAAGAAGCGAAATCTGTTGTGCACTGAAGAAGGCTTGTGCAGTCTAAGAAACATGTGCACGGGCATTATCCTGGTGAAATACAGCACCCGGGATGCGTCGAAGAATGGGAAGGACCTCTGGCTCCAAAAATTTCCTTATGTAACGATCACTTTTCAGGTTTCCCGCAATGTGTACCAGATGGGATCGACAATTATACCCAATAGCTCTCCACACCATGACGCTAGGCGTTTGTGCAGTATGACGCTGGATAACACACTGTGGGAGTATACGTTCCCCCCCTGTAACGTCTGACACGTACTCTCCCATTATTGCACTCCAGATTATAGCGAGATTCATCGGAGAAGATAATTTGTTGCCACTGGGCACGCCACGTGCTGTGTTGCTGAGCCCATTGAAGCCGGAGGCGTCTGTGATTCAGCGAAAGGGGAATCCTGCGTAGAGGAACGCTTGCACGCAGTTCATGCTACAGCAAACGGCAACGAACCGTGAAGCTGGACAACAAAGCACCTGTAGCCGTGCTCCAACGTTGTGCTAACATACGAAAGGACGCTGTACAGACCGCCACAGCCATGCGGATGAGGTGTCTGTCGTCTTGTGCCGTTGTTCTATTCCGTGCCTTACTGCCGGGCTTTCGGCTTGTTTGTTTATCCTCTGTCCATTTCTTCCAAACACGCATCACTGTTGTGTCATACACTGCGCGCGGGCTGCGATTTCTCGATACGAAAATCCACCCTCTCGCTTACCAACAATCCGGCCTCGTGCGAAATCCGTTAGTTGTTGGTATGGCACCTTCCGCTTTTGACGAGGCATATTGACCAATGAAACGTTTACCGCTGACAGAGGGCGATAAAAAGATTTCAACGCGCCTTTACAGTCCTTTATATACCTGGAACAAGCGACTGATAAGGAGTCGGTTCTCGTTCCACGCATGCGCAATCGCTTTGTATTTCTAATCATTTGCATGCCTTTCCTAAATTTACATTTCCTGTAAGTTTGGTTCAATTTGTATAATCTCTTCTTGGTGTTGCAATTTTCACAATCATGTGTGTACCTAATGGCTTGATAAACAGATCATCAGCCAGCTACTCATCTCACAGAAGGCATGGGATTTATTAATTTCTAACTGGAACTGTATTTTGATAGTTTAAATTTATTGCCTTGAAAAACAAGTTGAAGTAGACTTCCAACCAGATTTTCAAAGAATAAAATCTTAAAATACAATATCGAACAAATGTATTGATTGTTGAAATATTCAATTAACGGATAATAATCTGATTTAAAAATACTGGCGACAAAATTCTCAGTGATAAAGGGTACGATGAAAGAACAAATTTAAACGTAAAGAGTGGTTTTTTTTCAGGTTATTACAGATATAAGCATTAAATATGTTCATTCTGAAACTTATAAGAAAGTACACAATTTGAGACTTCCTAGAGGACACACAGTCACTGACCCAAAAGTCTGTAGCTCTCTCGAATTCATATATTGCATCAATTATGTCTCGAAGAAATGTATTGATTTATTGAATATTTTCATATCATTTATAAAACCCGACATTTTGTATTCTCACATTTCACTATTCTTCCGTTTCTTCAGCACCAATATTTCCAAGAAAAAAAAAAAAACAAAAGATTTAAGAGTAAAATTTTCTAATGAAATCAGACAAAGATAACTATTCAAAATTAATGTTGCTCAAAGAGGGCATAGCTACGAACTTTTACTTTTTTTCATTTATTTATTTTTTATTTATTTATTTATTTTTGCACTTTATTAAAAAAAATTGCTGTATTTAAAGACTAAAACTTTTTAATTAAGTAAGACAAAGGTAACTAATCTAAAATAATTGTGTTCAAATACGTAAGAGATGGCAGCTATGGCGCAGAGGCTTATTTGTCTAAATAAAAATAGATAACGACATCTCCTAAATATATGGTCATCATTTGGTTTTCATCCCCGCCATGACGAAAATTTCTCATTTAAGGTATCTTCAATCACCCATAATCCAGAGATGCCAACTTCTATAATTTATTCCAGAGCATTTAGCCCCGCCTTCTTTTGCGCACCAGATTATTTGTAGAATATTTCTCTCCAGTATGTGATAACGATTAAATAAGAAAAAAATGATTCTTCATAATTGCTGTTATGTAAAAAAGAGGGACTAACAATGCTACGGAATAAATGATAAAACTTGGCAAATCTGAGATTATCACTCAAAGACAACTCGCTAGGATTATTCAGTTACGATGAAGTAAATTTCAATACCAAAAACTTTAAATTAAGAAAATAGGTTTTACGCAAAAGGTAGAATTCTATCTCTAGCTTTAAGTACCATTGTGTTTCCTAGCAAAATATTTCAAAATACTTCTGTGACTAAGTTCATATTAAGCCAATTCTTAAGAGATATTAATTAAATTATGTTGCTTTGAAAGAAATGGAAAACAGTGGATTGGAGACTACCATTTTAAAAAACATCAAGAATAACTACTCATTACCAAATGACACAGTGTTTTCTTCATCTAATTTTATGTAAGTCTGTGAAAAACCATCAGATTTCGATACTAAGTGAGATTGCTGTATGGACGAAATGACAGCGGAATAACATTATGAAGCTTCGAAAATACTTTATAAGTCATTTAAAAATTCTCCGCCAAATAACGATGATAAAGGTTATTTTTTCTAATAGAAGCTGCAGAAAGTGCATTTTTTCAAAAACAAAGTAATACACTACAGCTAAATTAGACTAGCCGTTATATTTTTTAAATATGATACAGTTCATAATGATTAAAATCCAAGATTAGTCGATTTTAATCGGTTTGTCTCACTATGGTCATTCCTTTTTTGCGCACTAAGAATTAATTAGATCAGAACTTAATTATTAAATAGCGGATTCCAAGCCACCACAAATATATATGCCTGAACCGGGATTTGAATCAAGTAGATGTCAGCCAAAGCACTAAACATTCGGCTATTATATGAAATGAAAATATTTTTTTTTTAAATGTTATTTTTTATAATTTCAATGGAAATAAAACAATTATTATTATTTTTTTTTATGCAAATGTTGAATTTTAATGTTTCTAAAGAATCAATATAATAAAAATTCTCTCATGCCAAATTTTTATTTACTTTTAGAATATAGTGACCATATTAGGGTATCATTACAATCGGTAGCAAAATTATTCGAGCGCTAGCAATAATTCCTATATTTAAAAAAAGTACACTTACTACTGCTTTGTTAAATAAATTTTTGTCGAATCATGTTCTTAATCAGTCTAAGAACATGATTCTACAGGGATTTATTTAACAAAACAGTATTAAGCGTAGTTTTTTTTTTTTTTTTTTTTTTTTTACATAAGAATTACTGCTAGCGCTCGAATAATTTTGCTGCCGACTGTATAATATATTAGCATTAAAAACTCTCACAATTACTCAATTACGGAGGAATAGTTTATGCTTAGTAAATGAGGACTAAAACGATAATAATTATGATTAAAAATTCCCTTGCTACAATTTTTCAAAACTTCGAAGAAAGATTTCAGAATAGGGACTATCCTCGAATTTCGAAGACACAAGGTCACCCTATTTAGGAGCCGCAGTATCCCAGTTCGTAGAATGTCAAGCTCGTAACTGGATGGTTGCACGTTCGATACTCGAGCCGTACAAGGACCATTGTGTACATTAAAAGTGTCTGTTGCAGGTAAAATCCGTCGTGGCTGAATGTCCACCTTGTTTCGTTAAATGTATACCTGTTTGGGTCGATAAAACGGAGAAGCCATCCTCTCCACGTAGAACTAAAATTGTGCTGCCATATCCCTGGACCATTAGTAAGGTGAATCACAGACCGTCGCTAATCGCCTACTGCATAGCCGTAATGCGACGTTAAAACTCAACTCAACTCAACTCTTACTTTTGACTACTCATTATCAAGTTATGAATGAAATATAAAATAAATAACTTTAAGGCTGTATATCAATCAGATTCCCTTTTTCTTTCTTTCCACATTATCTAATAGAATTTTCGTTGCTTCGTTTTATAAGAATATTTCATTCAAAAATGAAGTTTTTTGAATTCTGTTTTTTGAAAATTACTTTTTGAATATGTCGCCTTTTATCTTAGTGAGCAATTTTTTTTTTTTTTTTTTTTTTTTTTTTTTTTAATAAATTTAAATATATCGTTTAGTGATCCACTCTTAAAGTCCTAAATTTACTTATTGAATAAAATACACTGATGGAAAAAAAATCCCAACACCAAGAAAAAATTATTGTACAGTAATGAAATTTCAGCAATACATTTGTCTAGGTAACATATTTAATTGATTAAAGTTTCAAGATCACAGGTAGAGCCATTGGCGAGAAGAGCCATTTCAAATGTGAAATGTTGGTACATTAGTAACCGGTGTAACCGCCAGAATTTTGAATGCAAGCATGCAAACGTGCATGCATTGTGTCGTACAGGTGTCGGATATCAGTTTGTGGGATGGAGTTCCATGCCTGCTGCACTTGGGCGGTCAATGCAGGGACGGTTAATGCTGGTTGTGGATGACGCTGGAGTTGTCGTCCAATGATGCCCCATACGTGCTCGATTGGAGAAAGATCTGGTGATGTAGCAGGCCAAGGCAACATGTCGACACTCTGTAGAGCATGTTGGGTTACAACAGCGGTATGAGGGCGAGCGTTATCCTGTTGGAAAACACCCCCTTGAATGCTGTTCATGAATGGCAGCACAACAGGTTGTATCACTAGACTGACGTACAAATTTGCAGTCAGGGTGCGTGGGATAACCACGAGAGTGCTCCTGCTGTCATACGAAATTGCTCCCCAAACCATAACTCCAGGAGTAGGCCCTGTGTGTCTAGGTCACAGACAGGTCGCTAGTAGGCGTTCACCTGGCCTCCTTCTAACTAACACACGGCTATCACTGCGACCAAGGCAGAACCGGCTTTCATCAGAAAACACAACAGATCTCCACTCCGTCCTCCAATGAGCTCTAGCTTGACACCACTCACGTCGCAAACGGCAGTGGTTTGGAGTCAAGGGAATGCACGCTACAGGGCGTCTGGCTCGGAGCTGTCCTTGAAGTAACCGATTTGTAACAGTTCGTTGTGTCACTGTGGTGCCAACTGCAGCTCGAATTTCAGCTGCAGACGCAGTACGATTAGCCACAGCCATACGCCGAACACGGCGGTCTTCCTTCTCAGTAGTGCCACGTGGCCGCCCGGAACCCGGTCTTCTTGAGGCAGTACCTTCCCTTGACCCCTGCTGCCAACACTCATGCACAGTGGATACATTCCTGCCAAGTCTTTCTGCAATATCGCGGAAAGAAAACCCACCTTCTCGTAGCCCTACTACACGACCTCGTTCAAACTCAGTGAGCTGTTGATAATCGCTTCTTCGTCTTCTTAGAGGCATCCTTGACTAACATTAACCCACTACGTCAAATCTCAACTGTAAATAACGATCACGAACCTTACAGCGCATTTGCATGTTCATAGTTTCGCTACTAGCGCCACACTTATGCGCGTAGCTCGAAATTTGAATCGATGTCATCTTTCAGATGTATAAACACGCCTACCAAATTTCGTTTATCTAGCACAGCTCCTTCCTGGTGTTGGGATTTTTTTTTTCCATCAGTGTATTTAAATTAGTTTTTTCAAAAAATTGCTCACTAAGCTAAAAGGCGACGTATTCAAAGAGTAATGTTCAAAAAACAGAATTCAAAAAAACTTCATTTTTGAAAAACAAAACCTTATAAAACGAAGCAACAAAAGTCCCACAGGATAACATGGGAAGAAAGAGAGGGAATCTGACTGATGTACAGCTTTAAGATGTCACGCTTTACATCAAAGTTAATAAGTTATGTATATATTTATTTTTTGTCATTTTATGTAAAATAATTATACCATGTCAGTAATAAATTCCAAATTTTCCAATGAACCTCGTTAGACAAACTAAAAAAATACATAATCTTTAACCCTCAATTTTTGAGTGCGTCTTTTCACTCTATCGACAAAAGGAGTTTTTGGATATTACTGAAAAATTTTAACAGATACTTGTCATTTTTTTTTTTTTTTTTTTTTTTTTTTAAGATGGAGAAATAAAAATAGTTTAAAGATAATGCTGCATGACAGGAAAAGATGTATGATCTCAAAATTAAATTTTTAAAATTCGAATAAAAATAAATGTGTAATCGATCCGTCAAGAAAATAAAACGCTTACAAGATAACATGAAGAAGAATATTTGAGGAAATAGTCTATTCTGCGACTTTTAAAAAATAAAATTATAACTAGCATATACACAGAAGTTTCTGTCATTTGTTTATTTATCTGTCATTTTTAACACTTTCCAACAAGTTTGAAAAGTGTTAATGACTTCGGTTTGTCTGTCTGTCTGTCTGTTCGTCCGTCTGTCTGTCTGACTGTCCGCGCTCTAACTCCCGTAAATATTTATGGAATTTCTTGAAACTAATATATGTTATTCAAGTTCACTATCGGATGTTCCCTATTGAAAATGGAGTTTATACCTCTACTGGTTTGTGTACAGGGACACCCGAAAGTATTTCAAAGCATTGTGTTCTATGAGAGGTATTTCTATAAACCATATTTTCATATCTTTACTGTACACATGTCTTAATGAAATCGAAATACGTTATTCAAGTTCATTATTGGATGCTTCCTGTAGAAAATAGAGTAAATATCATCTCTGGTTTATGTACAGGGACACTTAAAAGTATTCCAAAGCATTGCGTTCTATGAGAGATATTTTTGTAAATCAAATTTAAATAACTTTACTTGCTACGAAGTTTTATGAAATTGAAATATATTATTTGTGTGCACAAAAGAAGGCTTTGCATAGAATATAGCATGATTAGCATTAGATTTGCAGGGTGACACAAAAATATTCATTTATATTAAAAGCTATTAATAAAAATTTACTAGAATTGTACTTTCGTTTACATTAAGCGTTTTTACCACTTTCTAACATTTGTTAAGTGTGAATATGATTTCAATTTGTGTATATGTCCGTCTGTCCGTCTGTCCGTCTGTCTGTCTTTCTACCCGTGCTTTAACTCCCGTAAATATTTATGGAATTTTTTGAAACTGATATATGTGATTGAAGTTCACTATCGGGTGTTCCCTATTGAAAATGCAGTTTATCCCTCTACTGGTTTGTGTATAGGGGCACCCAAAGATATTCGAAAGCTTTGTGTTCTAGGAGAGGCGTTTCTATAAACCATATTTTAATACCTTTACTGTATAGAAACTTTAATGAAATTTTAATATGTTATTCAAGTTCCCTTTCGAATGTTTCCTATATAAAATCGAGTACATTTCTAACTTTTTTGTGTACAGGGGCTCTTGAAAATATTCCAATGCATTGCATTCTGTGAGAGTTATTTTTATAAACCTAATTTAAATAATTTTACTTTGCACAAAGCTTAATACAATTGAAATAAATTATTCGTATGCACAAAAGAGTGCCTTCTATATAATGTAATATGATTAGAATTAGATTTACAGGGCCACACAAAAATATTCAGTTGCATTAAGAGCCATTAATAAAAATTTGCTATAATTGTACTTTCGTTTACATTAAGCGTTTTAACACTTTCTTATATTTTTAGTGGGAATATGATTTCAATTTGTGTATCTGCGTGTGTATCTGCATTGTGTATCTGCATTGTCTACCTTTCTATCTGTTTGTTTCCGGCTCCTAGCGTCGGTAAATATTTTTAGAATTTTTTAAAAATGATACAATCAAGTTCCCTATGGAATGTTCCCTATTCTGTTGAATATTTTTATACAGCATGCCTAATTTTCGCTTAATAGGCAAAGACGCTTATTATTTATTGTCGCAAATAAATACGTACGCAATGTATGTAATCAATAATGGTAAAAGTTATTGTTAAAAAATATTTTACTGTTTTATACTTTACAACTTTTACGTTTTTTATTTTGTTTTCTCCAAAAGATTTCAAATGCAAATCACACACGCCTTATATTTTAATACCACTATTTTCGAAGAGCAATTTCTAAACTATTTTGTTACAAAAAATATTTAAAGTAATTCAATTACTATTCAGAAATATCTCTATTAGAAGTATTAACAAAATAAATAAAAATAAATAAAGCATATGGTTCTTACATTTGGTATCTTCCTGAGGGGCAAAAAATGGCATCGATGTTATTTTCAAGATTATGCTCTTTATACAAATTATTCTTATTTTCTTAAACTTTGTTCGAGTGCTTAATTACATAATATTTTTTTTTTTACATTTTCACCAGTAATTATATTATAAAATAAGATAAAACTTTAAAACATTTACTGTCAATTACTGGTCTCTTCCCCCTAGCTCTTTTTAAAAATTCGTTTTCGTCTGTTAAAAGGCACTAGCAAAATCTCCTAATTTTCTTTGAATGATATCCAGTATAACACGCTTCTTTTCACATTATCTATATAACACATTTGAAACATTGTTTATACAGAACTATATATATATATATATATATTTACAAATGAGATTCTCTCTTGCAAGTTAAAAGAATGTATTACAAGATAATTATTTCCCTAGTTTGTATATTTCTTTATAATATATCATGATTGTACATTTAATGCAGCACACTTACATGAAAAATGTCAAAAAATGACAGAGATTTATTTGTAGCATCACTTATTTTCTTGAATAAATTAAGAATACAACTCTGTAAAATGCATCAATCACGTTTGTCCTACTTTAGTTTTCGCCTTCTTCAAAATTTCTAGCCCTTCAATGGTGTTCAATGCTTAAAATACAGCATTGTGTTAATGTTTTCTGTCTGTGAATACAGTTGGCAGCAGTGTAGCTTCTGAAACAAACTTTTCTAAAACTTGCGTCTTTTTTTCTCTGGTATAATAGAAGACGATATTGTTGTTCAAAGCTATAAAACTCAACCACAAGCATTTTATAAATAAAATTGTCTTCATCTCATATAGATTTATGATAGAGAAAAAATATTGATTTAAACTTTTGGTGCATTTTGATTAAAAAGTATATCGTAAAATAAATGATTTTTTTTTTTTTTTAAGTAATACTTTTAATTTGTTCACACTAAGGATATTTTAAATTGCTTTTTTTTTTTTTTTTTTTTTTTTTAATGGTTAATAACAAAAGAAAAATAGAAAAAATAGAAATGCAATACATATAACCAGCACAAAGTTATTCATTTTCAATAGTTGTAATTTCAAAAAATAGTAAGAATAAAAATAAGAAATATTGAATCAAATTTTTCTTTTTATATTCTATATTAAGTTAATTTCTGTGCCGTTTCATGAGCTAGTACACTGGAAAAAACGAAGTTTTCCTACATGTATTACAAAAATTAAAGTATTGTTTATATATATATATATGCACAGAGTCAAAACGTTTTACAATTAATATATTTTTTAATCTCGATCATCTTTTTTTTTTTTTTTTTCATGATATTTTGTAACAGTACGTTATCTGTTACCACATTTACAATTATTTATACAGCCTATCATCTCCCCAAAACATTCTCAGAATATTACATGGAAAAGAAATCCCCAGGACATCCTCCAGTTAACCCGGGGGGAACATGTGCTGCATAAGTATATGTTCTCTCAGAACAAAGTTAAGCCCAAAAAGTACAACTTTTTATTCAGAATGCATCATAAGTGGTGACCAAAACATTTGAGAGAATGCAAAAATTCATAAACAGTTCTTGTCATGAGAACTGAATTTTCATACACTGGAGAAAGTACTGTTTGTCCTAATAAAGAAATTAAACGTATAAGTGAATGCTAAAATATTGTTTAAAAAAATACTTCAAATATTTTTATTTAAGAAGTACAGTCGGTAACAAAAGTGTCCGAACGCTAGCAAAAATTCCTATATAAAAGAAGTACATACAGTAAATGTTAATACAGTTAATACAGTTTTGCTAAATAAATCCTTGTCGAATCCTGTTCTTAGACTGACTAAGAACACGATTCGACAAGGATTTATATGACAAAACAGTATTAAGTGTACTTTTTTTATATAGTAATTTTTGCTAGTGTTCGGACACTTTTGTTACCGACTGTACATAAATCTAATCTCATCTCTATTAAGAGTTAAATAAAAGATTAAAAATTAAATAAAATGTTTGTTTTTTTTTTAACCATGGTTACCAATGTAGTGGTACCATTGCGGTGGTTGTTTACAATTACAACCATTGCACTCTTTAAAAAATCGCTATGTTTCACAAAATAATAAATAAATAAATAAATAACAGGAATTTAGCTGCGACCAATATTTTTGGAAATTTAAAGCGTTAAGTTTCATATTTAAGTAGTGTTATTTTAGACGTAAGTACTAGTAAATTATGAAACTTAGCTCATCAAATGTCTAAATATATTGATTTCAGATAAAATGACACAATTGTGTCGGTAAAATATTAGGACTTTATTTTTAACAGTGCATATTATCATATTATTTGTCCAATATAAAATTTCTCATGGAGGGCTTCTCACCCATGCTTTAGTCCCTAGAGTAGACAATCGACCTTAATCCCAACACGAAAATAAAATTATTGTACTTTATAACGACGTTTTCTCATGTTTTGTTTTCCAATTTTTAAATTTTTATTTCATATGAATTACACTGAGTTTTCGAAAATGGCCGTCGAACACTCTCGATTTTATATATTTTGTCAAATACCTAAAAAAAAAAAAAAAAAAATAGACGAGTTATTCAGAAATTTCAGGGTAAACCTCATATGTTCCAAAGAAGATTTTATCCGGAATGCGAAATGGGGACCAGTAACCAATTAAAGAAAAAAATGTGTTTGGGATCACACTGAAAAAAAATAATGCTTAAAATGCTATGTTGTTTCTTTTAATTCTCTAGATTTATTTGTAAAGAAATAACGTGTATATTCATGGATATAAAGACGTGTACATTCATGGATATATATTCATTCATTTATAAAGATTTCTTTTAACAAAATCGAAAAAGTTCCGTACATTTTTCGTTTATAACATGCAGGGTTTAAAACCAATAAAATACCATTTTCAGAAAGCTTGATATACTGTAGTAGAAACGATATACTATAATTAGAATATGAAAATATTAAATATCTCTTTAAACAGGTGCATTTTTACTAAATAATGTTTAACTGCGCATGGCACAAACATTAATAAAATTTATTTTTTCTTCATTTATTTGCTAAATGAGGTCTACTCTTTAAATAAAACGAGTAAATAGCTAAAAATTCATAAAGATATCGTTGATAGAATAAGTTGAATTTCGGTTGCTTTCAAAATAATGTAAAACTGTTAGGGGTTTTATCCAAATTTTATTTTTTATCAATTAATGGCAATATAGTGTACATTTTACTACTAAAACTCAGCGAATCAAGTTTCTAGAAATATACATTTTTGCTAAATTGGCACCTTTTTGTGTGTGTATGTTAAAAATACGACTTTAATTTATCGGATGACGCTATGAATCATGAAACACTCGTTATTCGTTAAATCGGCAACAAAATTATTCGAGTGCAAGCAAAAATTCCTATATAGAAAAGTACACTTAACACTGTTTTGTTAAATAAATCCTACTCGAATCATGTTTTTAGTCAGTCTAAGAACATTAAGTGTACTTTTTTAATGCAGGAATTTTTGCTAGCGCTCGAATAATTTTGCAGCCGACTGTAAATTGTTGAAGAAACATAACTTGCAACGACATATTCCATGAATGAATTCAATCAAGTTCGTGCATCTCATTTTATATATTTCTTCACCTTTATATATATGTAATATATGTATAAAATTCATTACCTTTATTATGTATATTTCATAACCTTTATTTATATGTACACACACATACAGACGGTAACAAAAGTCTCCGAACACTAGTAAAAATTCCTATATAAAAAAAAAGTACACTTAATACAGTTTTGTTAAATAAATCCTTGTCGAATCATGTTCTTAGTCAGTCTAAAAACAGGATTCGCCAAGGATTTATTTAACAAAACTGTATTAAGTGTACCTTTTTTACATAGGAATTTTTGCTAGAGTTTTGAGACTTTTGTTACCGACTGTACATATATATGTAGAGATAGATATAGATGTGTATAGAATATCAGATAAAGCTTCATAAATACATACCAATAGTAATAATCTATTTCATTCTGGCACACCCGTTATATATATATATATATATATATGCACACATCGTTATTATACATGACTAGAGATATTTACAAACAATAATTTAAAGTGATTAAATTTAGCTTTACAATAAAAATAACGATGTGTTTTAAATTATTCTTTGAAGTACATTTCATTAAAAATCGTAAACGCAAAATCGATGGCTGTGTCTCCAAAAGAAAAATTATGATAATGATTTGTGAAAATGATTAACGAGCTAAAAATATTTCTTTAACTTTCTAATTTTGGAGGAACTTAAAAAGGGTGACCTTCATAACAGCTTTTGTTAAAATAAGTAATTAAAACTTTTTAACTGACCATATAAATAAAATTTACATGGCATGCTTAAAAGAAATTGTAGAATGCAAAAGAATCGCAAAATCTTGAATTAAGAAACAATTATTGCTTCTGTATCCTTCTCATTAAGACTTTCTTTTTACACTGGCTGAAGGTAGGTTGGTTGAGGTTATTAAGGCTGATTGATTGCACTAGGCCTAAGGGGGAGTGCTTTCCTCGGGGTCTTTCTAAGGGGTCCTAACCCGTATTTACGCAAGTTTCGAAGAAAACCACGGTGAACTCCGAACGGCTATTGTAGTACATATACTAAAACAATGTATTATTTTAATATAACTAATTCAAATATCTCATATTAGAACTGTAAAAAGTCTTTATAAAATCAAAAATTTTAAACTTTATAAAGACTTTTTACAGTTGTAATGTGAGATATTTAAATTGGTTATATTAAAATAATCCATTGTTTTAGTACATGTACTGCAATAATTAATTTATACAATGTAATCAAATTATAATTTTCAGAACGGCTAGGCCAACGAGCGCGACCTGGGATAGAACCCGGCACCTCACGTGTACAAGCTTTGAGTGTAAAACCGCTCGGCCGCTAGTGGGCGGCTGATTTTAGACAACCTTTGTTTGAAACCGGCCGCGCAAAAGTGCATATATGTCTATTTAAAAAGTTTTACTTAATTCATCTAATGCAGGATTTTTTTTTTTTTTTTTTCACATTTTTTTTTTTTTTTTTTTTTTTAATTATTATTATTGTGCTTGATATTAATTAGTATAGCGACTGTAACAATATTTCAAAAACTTTCATTGGTTCATTGGTTAGAAAATGCCTGTGATATTGCAATTTGCATTAATCACTTTAAAAACTTGAAACAAATTATTTTTGTATTTTGCTAGAAATTTTGAAGATATGGCCAAATTTATGTGTATTTTTCAGGAACACAGAAATATTTTTTTAAGAAATCCAGCCTACGTAAATTTATTCTTTTCAGGATTCTGTTAAAAAAATCTGCATTCAAAGCAAACTTTAAATTTTTATATAAAAGTGGTTTGAGACGTAAATATTAGAGATCTCAAAAAGAAAGGCCTCCGGAAAAAAGGCATTGAAAAAAGGGGCATTTTCACATTATCACATGCAAAACGCATGTTAATTAACCATGCAAATATTTCAAGAGTCCTGGTGGGACAGTACGAAAGAAAACGATAATTTTCATATCACCTCTTTATGAATTTCAACCAAAATTTGAAGAATTATTAAATACTAACTAAACAAAACACTCTGAAATTTAGCTGTACTTAGAGGTGTATTGAAGAGAGGGGCAGAGTGGATAAAAATTGTATTTTTTATTATTTTCTTCTTATTTTAACGTAATTTTCTACTAATATTGCTTATTAATTAAGAAAAAAAAAGCAGTGGACATTGATTGTACACTTGTGGTACTGGGGAAAAGAGGGCAATAGGTAAATAAAAGTGGTTTTTACACTCCTTTTAACCAATTTCAATGTAATTTGTATATTTAAGAATTTCGAAAAGACTTTTGAGTATAATTTGCTAATTTAGCTGTTGAGTTTAAATATACTTGGGGATAGACTTTGGGGGCAGAGAAAAAGAAAATGGTGTTTTATCATTTTTTTTCATTATACTAGTAATTATTATTTAGGAACAGAAAGGATATAAAATCATTTTTTTTTCTTTTTCTTTGTTCCCCTAGCCCTTTCCCAGATATACCTAATCCCGAATATATTTTTCCTAAATAGTAAGTAATAATTCTCCTAAATTTTATTGAAAGAAAGTTTGATTTGAAGAAAAATTGTGTCTTCGCAGACCATCCCCAATGTGTCTACCATACACAGTACTTTTCCTGAGTTAACACATATACATTACACAAAGTTTCACTGGTTCTTTAAAAATGGATATAAAAATGATAAATTTTTTATTTATTTATTTTTATTTATTTATTAATTTATTTATTTACCTTTAGAGCAAAGAGAAGTCTGTTTATCACTAAAAATGGCGCATTATCAAAATAGGTTCAAAAAATAAATTTGTATGAAAACGATAGTATGATGAGGCAGGAAGATGTTAATGTGGCTGAATTTTACAATAATCGGCAATTTATAAGTTCAGAAAACGTCAAGTATGAGTAAATACAACAAAAGTTATAGTGTAACCACGTTTCCTAAGACTAGCAGTGAGGGCGAGTCCAAGGTTTTGAAGGGGACCAAAATTGACCGATAGGTTGGGATTTGGAAAACATCCAGTCATTTGACGTTCTCTTATTTCTTATTTTCTGTCAATTAGATAACTACCACTCCTATTTTAACACTGGACTCGTTGAGTCCGCACTTGCGCAGAGGCTTCCACGATCTCAAGAAATGGGATTGAAGAATACTAATATTTATAAAAAAAAAAAAACTTCATCTTTTTTTTTTTCTTTTTTTTTTTTTTTTTTTTTTTTTTTGTCTTTTTCTTCTTCTTCTTGAAGAGGATAGGGATAATTCGAATCTTCAGTAGAACAAGGTTTAAATTATCTGTTGTTTAATTTTTGGGAGTTAGGTTGGAAATTTCCCTTAACCTTCAAAGCATCTGCATGTCTCTTTGCAGCCAAGCATATTAGCAAACAAGTAGCGATTCAGAAAGGTGAACTTTTTTCCGGGATCCATATATTAGACATTCACAGTAAAGTTTTTGAAATGCATATAGAGTCTGTTCTTTTCGGATACTACTTAAGTTAATGCCTTTAGAGTTATTCTTTAAGTCTCTGAAGCTTTCTGGAGTTTTAATTTTTAAATACCATAATCACTAAATAGTTTACTATATTTTCAGAAAAAAAATACTGGTATTTTTAAAATTTGCTATTAATAATTGTATCTTAAAGATAGTATTGATGAATGGTAAATTTTACTAACTATTTAAAGCTATGTTTAATATTACTTATATAGATTAGCAATACATTATATTTTATACTATTTATCGGGAGACTTATTTGAAATAGCCTGAATTTGCAACCTCTAATAACACGTAGCTGTTATGAATGATGATAACTGTGACTGATCACGCGAGTATTCTTCAATTAATGATTACTTTATACTTCAAACAACAAGAAAATATTAAAAGCTGTAAATATGCCTTTAAAAATTCTTTAATAAATAAAAATTAGTATTATGCATCTGACATATTTAGCAGCTTGAAAACTTTAAAATTTTTGTCACGTTTTCCCCTTGCACCAAGTTTTGAATAAGGATTTTAGATTAGCATTGAAACTCTTCTCACGTTTCCAACTTTCTTTAAATGCCATCTACTTCCAAAATAATCGGATTTAAATTGCTAGATCAGAAATCAAAACAGGGTCTTTTCTTATAATCTCTGACAAGTATTAGTTCAGGGGGATAAAGCCCCTCTAACGTGCTTCCATATTTTATTTATATATATGTGTAATTTCTACACGGTAAAGCTATAAATTTTATTGAATATTCTTAAATATTATAATGTCATTTAGTAGAGTACTTTTAACGTACGTTGTTTATCTATTACCTTACTATTTTTATTATATACTTAAGAATATACTAATTGTATTAAAATAATAAAGAACGCAAGTTTATAATTTTTTTTTTTCTATTTTATTGGACTATTTTTATTAAAAACTCAAGTGGTTAATATATGAGTTCTTATAGAAACTTAGTAAATTACACAGTATCAAACACTCAAACTATCAAAGGTTTCTGAATTTAAGTAAGACAAAGCTTAAAATTTATCCTGAAAGGTAATTTCATTTTAACGATAAAATTAAAACAGCTTTATAACATACCTTTCCGAATGCAAAATTTACAATTAATTTCTTAAAAATATGTGTGCTTTTATAGTTATTATTTTTCTTACTGATAAAAAGATACTATTATAATATGTTGGAAACCATTGCACTTTGTAAAACATTAGCAAACTTATCATATTACTTTTTATGCGTTATACACAATTGCATTCACGTCTTCAAAACTCAGAAGTATAGAGAAACAGTTAAAATTTATTATTAATATAGTGGTAAATAAATTATGATCAAAACAGTTTATGATTTTCCTTTTTAATGATATATTCGAATAGTAATAATGTACAGCTGTAAGCTCTTTTAGAATTCTTATAATAATGACGTAACATTATATAAATATTAAGTTTTTTTTCCCTTTACAAGGTGATTTCAGTACAAGTAGAAGCTAGTCACGAGTAAAGTTCAGACGCTTGTGAATTGATAGTGAAAATTACACTTGGCCAAACAAAAAAAATATTAATATAAATGATATTTACATTGCACAAAAGGAATTTAATAACAAATATAACTTCACATATTTACGAACAGAAGGCAAAATTTTGGAGTAGTAGAAGAATAACGGTTAGAAATGAAATATTTCATGCGATTCTACATTTCATAAAATATTATAATATTATCAGAAATTTCATTTTAGAAAATTTATAATTAGTTCTCTCTATATAATCTTCTCTGTAATATGCAAATTTGAGTAATGTTCAGTTTATTAATAATTAATATTAATCACTATTCCAAATATAATTTCGAGATTGTTTCTATCAGTACTAATCATAGTTTGAAGGGAAAATTTCAGTGTGGTGACACCTCCCGATAATTTAAGAATTAATGAGAGACATTTTGATTTCAACGTCCCATTTAATAATTACAGATATAGTATTCTGATTTCAGAGAATGCACATGAGACTCAACAGATTAATTTGCATTCTCAATGAGAAAATGTTTGGTGTTGGTCTGTTGCATTATACATTACCCATCAGCACTTTTATGAATGATATACGACTAATATTACGCCAAAAGATAATCTTCATAAATGTTGTCAAGTGATAAACTCTCAGTTTAAACTGTCAGGCGTTAAAAATGTGTTAAACTCTTGTATTAATAAATTTCATTGTTACAGAATCTAGAAAACGACAATCTTCATTCAGGATGGAATAAGTGAATGAATATGTTATGTAGGAAGGTTTACAGTTGCATGCAAGTGTATACAGGTGGTGGGGAAAATATCGGAAACATTTTTGATTTTATACTTTTTGTCGAATAAACTGAAAATTACTTGATATATTATTCTGAAACTTTTACGGTATAAAACGCAAATTATACATCGTATAATTAAGTGAACGTTTTGTCCTGGAGGCGAAAAGTAGACCGGTAATAATTTAAAGAAAATAATTTTTTCAATTACCTTGTAAAAAATAGTGTTTGAAACGTTTTGTAGATGTAACATGTTTATATGGTGTTCCTTTAAAAATATCTATATTTATTTGTATCAGAATAGCATCCATATTTTCTTTAACAAGATCGAAAATTTTTCACATATTTTTGTTAAAAATATGCAGGGTTTTGAAACCAATGCAGTATCATTTTAAGAAAACTTGCGGTTGAGACAATACAGGGATTTTTTAAGTAATGTTAGTAGTTTTAGTGTGAAGAGAATACACGTCGCCGAGTATTCGTACCGGTTGGCATCGGTTTAGGGAAAGCCCTTATAATAATACAAAAATACAAACTAATGTATCAGCCGCTATTTCTTTTTTCCCTGGAAGACGCCAGCTTTCCCACTTGACACATTTATCGCAACAAATTCTTCATTTCATACAATCTAAGGGTATAAATTTTGCGTCATCTCCTGGAGTGACTCGAGTAATTTATTGCTGAACAAACTCAACAATAAATTACTCAAATGAAATATATTGTATCACATTTTTTGAGCTAAAAAAAAAAAAAAAAGAAAAGAAAAAAGAAGAAGAAAATTAAAATAGTAACTCAAAAGGAACACATAATAGTCAAAATAGTGGCTACAACTTGATAATCCACTGTCTCACTAGGTACAGTCACCCCAAAAAAAAACGCCACCCCCCCACCTAATTTCGCCGTAAATTATCGTAGAAACATTTGACTGGTACCGATCGATTTGTAATAACGTCTAGTTTATAACGGTATAGTTAAATTTTGCCTAAGGGGTCGTCTACATATTAAAACTGGCATTAACTTCATTTTCTTCAATGGCAACCCCTACTTTTGACTTCATATTCAGATTTCTGAGATCAAGGCGGTTCGAAAAACATACCTATTTATATACCTTAAATCAATTTTAAATAGAGTTACACGTGAAAATGTATTAGGGGTCCGTCTATACATTTAGAAAATATAAATCACGATCTACCACCCATTATACATTATTTATTAAGTTTCACACCGGAAAAAAATTTCAGAAATGTTAATTATAAAATAAAAAAAATAACTAATTCACAGAACTTTCTGGGTTAGTTTATGAATTAAAAGATTTTTATTGGTGTCTATTGATTAAGCATCAGTTAGTTCACTTCAAACGAAGAAAATTAAATAGCTTGAATAGATGTTAAAATATCTATCAAAAGAAAAAAAAATGATGAATGGTTTTAAATTTGTTTGAAAATTCAAAATTATTTTAACTCAAGCTGCCGTATAATTATCTGAAACGGCGGCACTCAACCTGGTTCCCACGGCCGTTTCACAGTGACAATGGGAGTTTGTTCTGATACTGCAGTACTTTCATTTTCTTTAATTGACTTTTTTAAAATATTAAAACAGATTTTTTTATTTTTATTTATTTATTTTTTAATTAATTATTATTTTTTTTTTTTTTCATGACATTATTAAAAACTTTTACATAAATCTCCACGATATTCTTTTGCTTTTATATTTTATAATGTGTAACAAATTAATATGTAAAATAATAAATCCTACTACTTAATGGGATGTTCTAAAATTCTACACTTTAACACAGATACCGAAGTGGACGGTGGGTGTAGAAAGGCTGACTACCCTTAATCTAAATCTTCACTTGAAAAGGTCAAAATGTTACATAACTCTTTTTTTTTTTTTTTTTTTTTAAGGAAAAGAGAAGAAGATAAGGAGGAGAAGGAAAGATCAAAACGAATATAAAGCATATTAAACGTTAATACCCTTTAAACACTGGGAAAAGGCGGGGTTTTGTATTTTGTGTCATTTGGGAGCTGTAGAGTGCCAGAAAATTACTTTATGTAATAAAACTTTTCATTTAAAGGGTATTTAAAGCAGCATTATATTTAATACATAGACTATTCAGAAAAAAAATACCATTCATCTGGTTCATGAAAAATAAAGAACATTTTCTGGCATTGTTCTATGTATATACATTCTTGTCAACCTATCCCGGAAGATTACTGGTCCCGCCCCTTTCCGTACATTTTTTTCACATCAGTCTTTTTAGAGCTGTGTCAGCCATCAGTGGCTGACACTGATCTTTCCATTTAGGCTAAGTCAGCCGGCAGTGTAAAATATGATATAAAACTACAGAACTTACATAGTTTTAAGTAATTACTGACAATTTATTTAAAATTTACTTCATGTTTTTTTTTTTTTTTTTAATAGGATTTTTATAGGATTATATCGTTAAGGCCTAATGGGGTTTATTGAAACTCGATAAACATAACACGCTTCTAAGCAGCACGTGTGGCCTGAATGAGATTTCCATAAGAATTCGCGTGGCGCTCAATGAGTTAATCGTAAATGTATTTGAAGTTAATTACTCTAAAAATTAAATTGTGTACACACAGGGGCGGGAACTAACAATGTTACGGTTTAGGTTGGCAAGTATGCATATATATTTTGCTTGATTTATAAAAATTTATAACACATTTTCTTCTTTTTTTTTAGTATTTTGTGTTTATATCTCTCATTAAAAATAAGTACAATATTCATATATAAACATTTCCATACAGTAATGTATATAAACACATTGATTAAAGAAGATTTGTTGATATTATATAATTATTCTTCTATCTGTATAGTATATTAACACAAATATATTTTGTAAATTTCGCAGCATCGAAAAACAGCAACATAGCTTCCATATCAAGGCTTAATGTAAATAGCCACGCCTTTTCACGAATTTTCTAAGACTTTATAATATAAAGCAAAATAATTTTGCATATTTGTCATTAAATCATTTAAGTATTGTCTTCAATAATCGATGTAGTAAATACCATTGTGATTTATGCATACCAGCGTCACATATAGAGTCAAATAGGAATATGCAAATTTGTCTTTTTTTTTAAATAGTGTTTCAGCGAATCAGAGGCGGGGGCTTCTTTTCTTTTGAAATTCTTTCACAATCCCTCGCCTACATTGTGATAACTTTACAAAAATATGCCAATTTGTATAATAAACATCGAAATATTGCTTAGGAAACAATAAAAATAACATAAAGGTAAATTAAAATAGTTTTCCGTCAAATTATATACAAGCATTTACTTATAGAGGATACAGATTACAACAAGTGATGGCCCCCTAACAGGAATAAAAAGTGAAATATCACTGTAACTCAAAAAATAATGTTAGGAACGAGCTGTAAATTTGGAAACCCATGTTTTTGATGATGCCCGTTCTATTCGTGCAAAAATTAACATAGGTCATAATTCATAATTTTTTCAAATATGAATTTATTAATAATTTTCATAATTCAGAAAATGTTTTTTTAGCAAAAATTTGCATGGAATATGTTTGGGTTACTTCATTCTAACGAATAAAAAAAACAGAATTTAAATATCATAATTATTTCGGAAGATATGTTTTAATGTTTGTCACATTCATTTAACATTAGCACCCCCAAACTTTGACAGCTTATAACTCTATGAAAAATTGAGCGAAATATATAAACTATACCATTTTCCGTGATGATTTGATCCTAAGAATTCAAATAAATTATAAAAAATGGGGATTACCATTGAAAAAAATGAAGTTGATGTCAGTTTTAATATGTAGACGACCCCCTAAGTAAAATCTAACTATAACATTATAAACTAGACATTATTACAAACTGATGGGTACCAGTCGCATGTTTCTACGATAATTTACGGCAAAATTAGGTGGGGGGGTGGCGTTTTTTTTTTGGGTGACTGTACATCTGACAATCCTAAACCAAAAAAGTGTCGGATGCATCAGCTCGCATGCGTATATATATAGGAACATTGATGGAGTCGGGAGTTTGCTTACTCAAGGGCGGTTGCTCAATTATCTCCGAACATACGGAGTGTAATGGCAGGCATTTTTGTGAAATTCGTTTTCGACTCCTGAACAAGTCGGGATGTACGTACAAGATCGATGAAGCAAAGGATTGCCATTTAGTTGAGCGTCCGTTTAATGGCACAGACATTAAATATTCCAAAAAGTACCGTTCACAAGATTGTAACAATTAGAAACTTCAATATGATAGCATGCCGGCCCACACTGCCTTTCTTGTGACCTACTTCCTGGCCGATTCAAAGATGCCACCGGCTATACGTTATGCCACACATTTTTCGACAATGATTTATTTAACAAAACAGTATTAAGAGTGCTTTTTTTATACAGGATTTTTTGCTAGTTCTTGGATACTTTTGCTGCCGACTGTAATACAGTCGACAGCAAAAATTTTGTGACGATTGTATCTCTGGAACTACTGTTCAGAATTGTGTATAAATTTATATGTAGATGCACCTTGACCTAAATTAGTGTTTATCAACTTTTGGTTTCATCTGCTCAACAGATGGCGCTGTTACACAGCGATTTCCGTAATTTAAGGGAAGGCTATATCTCATATTCTATTACGTATCATCAAACAAAACTTGGTATGTGAGAAGGCAATTATGAGACATTATGCTGATTGAATTTGGATGCTTATCAGCCAATAGGTGGAGCGGCTGTACTGCAAATTTCCTCGATAACGGGAAGGCTATATCTCAACTTCTATGCCATATAACTGTATGACACTTGATATGTGAGATAACCATTATAAAACGCATTTTTAAAGCTGTTATTTATAGAGAATAAAACTTTCTTTCTTTGGCTATTTAGTGTTAGTTTTCTCTAAAATGAAAATCATTTGCATTCATCATGTTAGATAATTTTAATAAATAATAGAAGAAAATATAGAAGAAAGTCTTGTGGTAGCCACAACATACTTTTTTTTTTTTTTTTTTTTTTTTTTCTTTTTTTGTGGTCTACATGTAAAGATTTCTCATGCGTATATAAAGATTTATACATATGCAACCAAATGAAATTGTAAACATATAAAGGCCATCATTTTATACTATTTCTTCCAAATAAAACTGATTATAATATAAAATTAAAGAAAAAACATTTGATTGTTTTTCATTTTCTGAACCTTGTAAAGTTTTTTTTTTTTTTTTTTTTTTTTTTTGCGCTAAAGTTTTATCAGGACCAAAAAAAAAAAAAGAAAAAAAATGAAATACTTTAACGTTCACATTTATTGTAAAATTTTTAATCAAGTTTTATTATAGTATATGAATGAAATTTAAGAAAAATAAATATATTAAATATACTTTTAAAAATCTTTGCGTTATTTAAGGCAATGTACAGCTGCCATGCTATTTTTATTAGCCTTACAGCTATCGTTAAGTACGCCATTCAGTTTTTTACTTTAAATCAGTATGAATTTATGACACATGTCTGAAACACTCGTCTGGAGCGAATGCAGATTGTTTATGGATCATGAGGAAGCTAAATTTCTCAAGCATAAAATAAATCTTCCTAAAGGGTTTTTTTTTTTCTGAATAAAATTAAAACGAAAATATACTCATTTTTCTCTTCTTTTTTTATCATCTTGTTAATTAAAATTGAACTGAATGCGTTGTATAACTGTGTATATTGTATTGGCTTACATACGTTGCAGGATTAACATATGTATTATGAAAAAATATCTTCCATAAACTAATACTTTAATATTTTTTTGTTATTTAAAAAAATAAATAAATAAATAAAAAGCTTTGTAATCATAGTTTACTTGTGTAATCAAACAATTTTCATCAAACTTTAATCGTTAGAGTAAAGAATTCAGTCGTAGTCTCATAATGATGAAGGCTGATGTATACATGCGTACGCTTTCATCAGTGTTTACAAATAAGATAAAACGAGATTGCGCCACTATTAAATAATATAATAATAAAATGAGATTGCACCACGATTTATTCTTACAACTGCCAAAAATATATAAATGAATTTAATCATTTATGGCGAAATATGCATTCCTTTAGAATTATATAAAACAAACATAATAGCAGTATGTACTTCAATGTTAAACTTGCCTTAAGTTTTTCTCAAAAAACCAGTTTCGAATTTTAGACTTTATTTTGCGTCGAATTTAATAAACATTGTACTAAGAATTATAATTGTCTTTTTTGTAGGTTTATTTACATATAGATTTTTTTTTTTCCAGAAAAGTAACAAAACTTTCTGTAGCTGTTTATAGGAGTTATAATCATCTATAACCTTCACTGAAGATAGTAATGAGTTACGAAACGTCTGTTATAAGTGAATCGTGACAATCAAAATAAAAGTTTCGTTTCATCAAATTTAAGTTAACGGAAGTTGCGCTCAATAATTGGTTAGCTAAAGCGAATATTCTGAAAATAATATTCTGGCTATCTCGTTTTCAATTAGAGTTCAGTTGGAATTGTTAAACTGAATAAAAATATTTATTTTGAAATTTCTCAAGATTGAAAGGTAATATTTAGATAATGTTTTTCAAAATCTGTTTTAAAATATTTTTAAAATACAGATGATTATCACATTAATATATATATATATATATATATATATATATACTTTTTTTTTAAGTTTTTTTCAATTTTAGCTGTTTTCAAATATGTAGCTCAGTGAATGATATATGAAATATTCTTATAATACAATATCGTATTAAAAATTTTTAGATACCATATTCTACAGAATATCTGAAGATATAATTCACGCTATCTAATTATCAAATATTTCTCAAATTAAAAACATTGTTAATGAAATAAACTTTTTTTTTTTTTTTTAACTATATCTTATTTTTTAGGAAACTATTTTTTATTAGCATCGTAATTTCATAGAAATGTGCCTCTTTTTCTTTATTATTTCAATCACATCTTGAAAACAAATGCAGTAAAATATTTAATAATATTGCTAATGTTAAAAGACTTATAAGACTCTCATCTCTATTCACAAATTAATGTTAAAAATAAAACATTTGTGAAAGTCTAATAAAGTAATAGAAAATTTTCACTCTGTTTGAAATGCCCTCCCCCCCCCCCCCCCCCCCCCGGTATCTGAAGAAAAATAAATACAAATTTAAAAACTTGTTATTTTATTAGATTTATTAACCGATTTAAAAAAAGGAGGAGGTTCTCAATTCAGACCGTATTTTTTTTATATTACACTGATGGAAAAAAAATCCCAACACCAAGAAAAAATTATTGTACAGTAATGAAATTTCAGCAATACATTAGTCTAGGTAACATATTTAATTGATTAAAGTTTCAAGATCACAGGTAGAGCCATTGGCGAGAAGAGCCATTTCAAATGTGAAATGTTGGTACATTAGTAACCGGTGTAACCGCCAGAATTTTGAATGCAAGCATGCAAACGTGCATGCATTGTGTCGTACAGGTGTCGGATATCAGTTTGCGGGATGGAGTTCCATGCCTGTTGCACTTGGGCGGTCAATGCAGGGACGGTTAATGCTGGTTGTGGATGACGCTGGAGTTGTCGTCCAATGATGTCCCATACGTGCTCGATTGATTGGAAAAAGATCTGGTGATCTAGCAGACATGTCGACACTCTGTAGAGCATGTTGGGTTACAACAGCGGTAGGAGGGCGAGCGTTATCCTGTTGGAAAACACCCCCTTGAATGCTGTTCATGAACGGCAGCACAACAGGTTGTATTACTAGACTGACGTGCAAATTTGCAGTCAGGGTGCGTGGGATAACCACGAGAGTGCTCCTGCTGTCATACGAAATTGCTCCCCAAACCATAACTCCGTGTGTCTAGGCCGCAGACAGGCCGCTAGCAGGCGTTCACCTGGCCTCCTTCAAACTAACACACGGCTATCACTGCGACCAAGGCAGAACCGGCTTTCATCAGAAAACACAACAGATCTCCACTTCGTCCTCCAATGAGCTCTAGCTTGACACCACTCACGTCGCAAACGGCAGTGGTTTGGAGTCAGTGGAATGCACGCTACAGGGCGTCTGGCTCGGAACTGCCCTTGAAGTAACCGATTTGTAACAGGTCGTTGTGTCACTGTGGTGCCAACTGCAGCTCGAATTTCAGCTGCAAACGCAGTACGATTAGCCACAGCCATACGCCGAACACAGCGGTCTTCCCTCTCAGTAGTGCCACGTGGCCGCCCGGAACCCGGTCTTCTTGAGGCAGTACCTTCCCTTGACCACTGCTGCCAACACTCATGCACAGTGGATACATTCCTGCCAAGTCTTTCTGCAATATCACGGAAAGAAAACCCACCTTCTCGTAGCCCTACTACACGACCTCGTTCAAACTCAGTGAACTGTTGATAATGGCTTCTTCGTCTTCTTAGAGGCATCCTTGACTAACATTAACCCACTACGTCAAATCTCAACTGTAAATAACAATCACGAACCTTACAGCGATTATTTAAAGCAAACCTCATTTGCATGCTCATAGTGTCGCTACTAGCGCCACACTTATGCGCGTAGCTCGAAATTTGAATCGACGTCATCTTTCAGATGTATAAACACGCCTACCAAATTTCGTTTATGTAGCACAGCTCCTTCCTGGTTTTGGGATTTTTTTTTCCATCAGTGTATTTTTTCTGTTAGCTCATAACTCCTGAACGGATGCTCCGATTTTGATACTTTTTGTTTTGTTGTAAAGGCCTTGGTCTGAAATAGACCCCATTGTAATATCTTTACAATCAAAGGAAAATACAGGGTGCCCCAAAAAGTCAGTCCCGACTCTTAACTGCTGAACGTCTGCCGCTATAGTCATAAAAGTGGTATGTAGGTATAGTAAAGTGGTCATGCGACACACGATTCAACTGCCTACAGCGCCATCTGGTAGAAAACAGCGGAGTTAGCATTCCTATCTCGAAAACGGTTCAAGATAGGAAAAAAAAGTGAATTAAAAAGTTACAGGATATCATCGATTTAGTACGAAATGGCACTTTGTAGACATTAATGATAAAAATAGAACGATTGAAACGATTATTTGTTTGCCTGCAATTTATTATTTTGTGCACATTTGAATGACATTGCATACGTTGCAGCATAGCGAGGACATTTATGCTATGTAAAATTCAAAGTATGGTTATTGTAAGCAGTTATATCAATTAATGCATAGGCGTTTTAAACCGACTTCATAAAGGAGGATGTTCTCAATTGAAACCATGTTTTTTGTTGTTGTAGTTGAGGTTTGTTAGCTTATAACTAAGTAAAAAATGCTTTAATTTTAATACTTTTCTTTGTTGTCGCAAAGATCTTGACCTGAAATAGGTCTCATTATGATTTCATTAATATCAAAACAAATTACAGGGTATTCACAAGAGTCCGTTCTCACTCTAACTGCTGAACGGTTGCCTCTACATTCGTAAAAATATGTAAATATTGTAAAGTGGTCATGCGCTACAAGATGTGACCGCTTACAGCGCCACCTGGTGGGAAGATAACGGAGTTAGTGTTTCTATATCAAAACATTATAAAGTATGAGAGAAAAGGTAAATTACAAAGTAGTACTGCATCATTCATTTAGTCACGAAAAGACATCTTATAGACATAAATGTTTAAAACAGGATGTTTAAATGTGCATCTGTTTGTTCGCAGTTTTCTACACTGTAAACAAATCAAAAAGCCTTTATTTCGATGTTGAAACTTCTGTCCGTCAGCTGCAATGCATATTTTGATCTTTGTTTGAACTTTACGCAGCACACATTCCAGCGTAGCGGGTGATACATACTCACTGTAAAGTTCAGTACATGCCTATACGAATTTTTGTTTACGAATACAGCGTATCCATTCTTTACATTTCTAAAGCCTTTTTAATTTAATGCGTGGTCATTCAATAGATAGTTGTTCCTCTTATCCGATAAATTCAAGAAAAGTGACAACTTAAAAATGTACTATTTGAGAAAAATCAGATTAAAGATAAGGCATTGACTAGAATAAAACGGACACAACTGTCTCTCGAGTGGATAATTTTTTAGATGGAGATGTAATATTTTTTAGTGACAAACTCGAAATTACCATTTTTTGAGTTGTGTCACTTTTCTTGTGGGTTGTGATTTGTCAAACCGCCGTTGAACGTATTCTGATGTTCTGCTACTTGAATGAATTCTCACTGAAAAGAAAAAAATAAAATCTTTTTGTAAAAAAAAATAGAACCAACTCCAAAAAGCAACAACTATTCAAACAACTAAAAATCAAATCAAATTGGTAAAAATGGAACTATAAATTGCGCCTAAAAGTATAAAATTATTTCCTTCGCCAAACAACCTAAATACTACAATTAAACATAACTTTTGAAGTCGGCGCAAAATTAAATAAAAATTGATACCTTTATTAAATACGAAAATCAAATTCTATTCAAAATATACATCTCACTTCAGCATCTGTAAAACACAGCCGAAAACTGCTTTGATTCAAATAAACAAATAAGATTTACTGCAAAAGTTGGCGGAGCTGCTGGTATCGGGCATCCTTGGTGAAAAAAATCCCCAAGTTATATCGGTGAGCATATTTAATTCCTTTGAGAAATCATGGTTATTTTAATAAGGTATATTAAGATAACAATCAAGAATATGAAACAATACTTCGTACAATATATATATATATATATATATATATATATATATATATATTATAAAAATATACATCTCGCGTGTATATTTTTGCATTACGTTTTGATCGCCAAATCCAAACACCGTGAATGATGATAGTTATCAAAATTATACCAAGTTTACAAAGAAAACTTTAGTAACTTCGTAGAAACATAAATACCAAATTGCAAAAATGTTCACTTTTATATGTGGATGTTACTAATGGACCAATTGCCCACAGAGATAAGATAATAAAGGAAACATAAAAATGGATCATTCGAGACTACAGCACTTGTAGCTATCGGTCTAAAAACAAATCTTTAAAAACGAATTAAATTCTATGTAATTTTTCGCCGACTTCAAAATTTATGTTTAACTCTAGTATTTAGGTTGTTTGGCGAAGAAAATTATTTTATACTTTTAGGCGCAATTTAAAGTTCCATTTTTACCAATTTTCTTTCCTTTTTGTTGTTCGAATAGTAGTTGCTTTTTGGAGTCGGTTCTATTTTTTTTTTTTTTTTTTTTACAAAAATATTTTATAATACACAAGATTTGATCCTAAAAACGTAGTTTCAAATTAGTTATGATGTTTCACTTCGATTCTTTTATATTTACTTTTGCTTTATATAGGAACGATATAGAAATTTAACTGTCATTCCGCTCTTGTTTTTTTAATTACTTAATTATTTATTTTAATTCGTAAATTATTTCTTCCTGACTCATTGCAAAACATTTTTATGTTCATTTTTTTTCTATCCATTTTTATTCTTTAACCACATGTCTTGCGACCATGCGAGTGTCTGCGCAAGGGCGGACTCAACCAGTCCACTTTTAATATAGCCGTGATAACCTGTGCCGTTGAGAGAAAATGAGAGATAAGGGAACGCCTAATGACTGGATGTTTACTAAATCCCAAACTGTTGGTTAATTCCCCCCCCCCCAACCCAAGAATCTGGTATCGTCCTCACTGCTAGTATTAGGAAACGTGGTTACACCATATTTGTTATTTATTGCATAATAATAAGAATCTCTAGCAAAAAAGAAAAGGAAGAAAGCTACATAAGCATTATCAATATAGCTTTAAAAAAAAAAAATGCTCTGTTAAAATGTCACTCTAAAATACCATTTAAAAATTTGTTTAAAATTTATTCCATGAAAAATAAATTTCTTTGAAATAAAGCTTATTGTTTTCATAATAAGTATTTACTCACGGACAAAAAATAACATTCAGTTTAAAAAGAAAGAATATTTCTATTAAAGTTTATAAACTAGAATGGAAACAAATTGCTATTTAATACATTGCTGTAAAAGCTTTTTTTTTTTTTTTTTTTTTTTTTTTTTGGTAAATCACTGTCTTAGAATTGTAAAAATTTACATTCATATGCAATTATGTATAATTTCAAAGTGTATTAAAATTCCTCCAAAACTATTTAAATTAAAAAAAAATTTAAGTTTAAAAATACTCCTTTCTAACTAATCTTTAAGTTTCTTCGTCAATTTTACATTATTATAATTTAACAATATTTGGTTTTAAACATATTTGGGTATTATATGGTGCATTCACTGATAAGATAATTTTTAAAAATAATTGTATTTTTTAATAATGAAATGCAATGCACATTTTTTAGCATTTAAACATAAAAGTGTTTTTTTTAAATATTAACCTATCAATGAATCAACAAAGTAATGCATAAAGATATTTAGAATATATAGTTAAATTAAAATAATATTGAAGGGAGAAAAAAAATTAGTTAACAGGAAAAAAATTTTAAAATGTTCAAAAAATTTAAAATTTTGAAATTTTTAATCATATAATTTACGAGAAATTTTAATATACATAATATTATTGTAATTTAATGCATATATATGCAAAATTTCATAACTCTAAGATATTAACTTACAAAAATTTTAATAATGTCCACCATCTCCTTAAAGTATTACAGGAAATTGCGATGTTTTAAAATCTTAAATCAATAAAAATTTTATTACTTATTTCATAATTTTAGAGATTTTACTAATGATATTATTTTATAGCATTGTATAGTATTCTTCCTTATTGTGTAATGCAGGTAAATACGTACAAATTAATAATAAAAATAAGCCAAAAATTTTTTCTAATAAAGCAGTAATTATTTTTAAATTTTAAAAAACAAAATACTATTCATAACTACTATCGTCCATAACCATTATTGTCCATATCTACAGTCGTCCACTATAATCCACGAGTTAAAAGCTCAATTTTTTTCTTGATGCTTTTTTCTAGATTTTCCAAATCTATTTAAAATAATAATAATAAAACTTTTATGACATTCGAAAGCTCTAAATCGAATACAGTGATGAGTTATACTGAAATTTATTATGCTCCTAACTCCAGTTTTTTTGGTAACACTACAAAAAAGCATTTAGAAAAAGTTGGAAGTTAAGGCCTTTTAAGTTACGAGAACAGTACCATCCAGAACAGTCCATATCGATTACTTTAGAATTTGCCGTATGTAATTCAAACAATAATTTGCTTCGTTTGGCTTATATCTTCGAACAAAAATTTTTAACACGCATTATTATTGGTTTACTATTACCACACTAAACAGTTAAATGCAATCTATTGCATTGTTAGTTTTTTTTTTTTTTTTTTTTTTTTAATAGATAAATACAAATTTTCTCTGAATTACATATACTTTGATTTTTTTAAAATTATGGCTATTATGGTTACATGTATGTATAAGTATACTGCTCTGCAAAAAAAAAAAAAAAAAAAAAAAAAAGAGATCTGATACCATTCTTGCTGTTTCTTATGTAAAATGACCTCCTGATTCCGAATATGACTCCCATTTTGCCCAGTCACCCACCGTTTTCTAGATACACCACCCCTCCCTAAATTTCTTTCCCTGTTCGATAATTTTATGACCATGAATTTGATTTGAAGAATGAAAAATAATTAATTTAACACCTAAAAACAAAAATAAAGTTTAAAAATAACATTAATAACAGATTAAAAAAATATAAGATATGCAATGCATAATTTCAGTGGAAAATCCCCCCCCCCCCAAAAAAAAAAAAAAAAAAAAAAAAAAATCCCTTGTCGCGGATATCTATGTTTTAGAATTTTCCAACTCTATAGCCCCTCAGAAGATATTTAATGGTTAAAATAATCTTCCCCCGTCCTAAAAATCAAATTTATAGCCATAAAATCACTGAAAATTGATAAAAAATAGGGGCCCATTCCTATAAGAAGGTGGTTTATAGGGCAAAATGGGCGTCATATTCGGATTCAGAATGTCATTCTACATCAGAATATGCTGAAATGGTGTCAGAGACAATTTTCATGCCCAGCAGTGCTATTGGATATTTTAGACATTCAGTCCGAAAAGGATTTTTTTAACAATATACTTTTGCACATTTTTTTTCATTTATTTGAATACTTTTAATATGATGATAATAAAAACTTTAAAACTTACATTAATGCAAAGTGAAAAGAAAATTATGGCAAATCCATTGCTCTTCTGAAAGTGTTATTGCACTATTTTTTTTTTTAATCATTTCAATCATTGTTAATGATATTGGTAGAGTTTAGACAATTTATGGTTTTATTCAAACAATAAATTCAGTTTAAATACATTACTAAAAATACAAGTTAGAAGGCTATAACCTTTTGGGGGGAAAAATATATATATATATATATATATATATATGTATATATATATATAAAGAATTCAATGGTTGGTTGGTTGGTTGTAGGGATTAAGGCCGATTGACTGTACTAGGGCCCTAGACTGAGGGGGTGCCCTTCGAGAGGGTCTTTTTAAGGGGTCCTAGCCCATATTTACGCCAAGTTTCGAAGAAAACCACTGAAAACTCTGAACGGCTAGGCAGACGAGCGCAACCTGGGAAGAATTCAATGGACATAATAAGATTATATACATATAATTCCGTATATTTGTTGTATAAATTCAAACTAAAAATCCTTTTTGAATATTAAAAAAATTTTATAATAAACTGAGCCAGAATTTTACTTTTCATACAATACAATTGTTTTTAACGCGTTGTCAAATGCTATACGGAATTTTCATTGCGAAAATGTTGATCATGAATATAAGTTTACGAAGCTAGTTTAATTGCGTAATTATTTTTATCCATGCAAGTCTGCTTTACAGCAGCCTTGCAGGAATAATTTATATTATTTTGTTTGAAATATTCACATAACAAATTCTACAAAAGTGCCTAATTTTAAAATATACCCATATTTTCACAAGACAATCAAAATACATAAACGCTGCTTTTTTTTCCCATTATCCCTTTCTAAAAAGCTCTTTTCCAGTTCAGAAAATTTCCTTGAGTAAGAAATGCTGTCAATACTCAAACGATCCTCTCCGCCTAGGATTAGTCACGTTTCCGGCTCATTCAAAGATAAAAATTACTTGAATAAATCGATGTCTTTTTTTATATATTTATATCTTGATCTCAAATTTTAGTGCGTGTTATCCAAGCAGTTTGAAAATTTAATAAAAGGATAGTTAGCTCACGCATATGATGTGGATAAAACTTATTGTAATAGATTCTTCTTTTCTGTTTGAGGAGAAAACAAATTAAGCATCGATTAGTTTTTAAAGTGTTTGTGTGAGTTTCGCTAAAGATTTTTTGAAAAGAATGCTTAATAAAAACGAATATTTTACAGGATGCAAGTAGTAATTTTTAAAAAATGTTAAGTGAAGTTAATAAGCTAAATCAACGTTTTCTTAAAATAAAAAATATTTTTTTATTTTATTGTTAAAATGGGCTAATAAAAAAATTTTCTTTAGTCAAAAGAAGTAATTTAAAAAATAATGAACGCACTTCTAAAAAGAAAATTTGGGATATTTTTATAGCATTTGTCTTATACTTTTCAAATATCTTTAGATGTAAAGAACTGGTAATAATAATAGCATTTAATACGTAATTAAAACAATTTAATCAGTTTGGTTATTCAGTGATATATATATATATGTAATTTTATTATATAATTTTACTATATAATTATATATATATTTATTATTTCATTTATATATACGTTTCATTTAATATAATTACTCTACACTTGAACTCGGTTTTTCCAGTTTTTATTTTAAAGGCACTCTTGCAGAACACATAAAAAAAAATTATATACTTCATAGCAAAGATGTTTTATACTCTTAAAATTGTGCGAGTATTCTTATTGTTCATTTTATACGACTTTTTTTTCCTAAAACCTACTGTATTTTCGATACTGTTAGAAATTGAAAGTATAATGAAATTTCATATTTTCATTTATGTTTAAAAGAAAAAAAACATGACAAAATGTCTAAATATAAATATTTATTTGAATATACAACATCAATATAAAGTGATATAAAGTACACAAAAATTCTTACAAATAAATTAAAATTTTTATGCACCCTCAACCAAACCACATTTCATGAATGATAAAAACCGTATGAAAAATGTTGAATGCATTTCATAACAATAACATAAAAAAATAAATAAGAAAAACACAAATGGAAAAAAAAAAAAATCATAAAACCAATAAAGCAGGCAGCAACAGCATCTTTACTTTATTTTTATTATTTATTTATTTATTTATTTAATTTTTTTTCCCCAGAGTGATAAGTTAATGATTTTTTTAATAGCATTTATAACTTCATTTATTGAATTTAGATACTAACAGATCAAAAAACGTGCAATAAAATTTATTGACGAGTCAGAAACTTTAAGGAAATTAATGCAATTTTGTAGATCTCAGATTCCAATAAAAATGTTTGGTATAAAACGTTTTTCTTATAAAGAAAACGATATCCAGAAACCGTTTTGAGTTTGATTTGGCTTATCGCACTATGGTCATTTTTTGGATACTAGGGCTAGTTACACCGGATAATATTTAACGAAAATTAGTTTTCTAAGAAACCATTAGTCAAAAAATTTCCAACAGAAAGAAAAACAAATGTTCTGATTAGATTTTCTTCTAAAAGTTTGAAAAAAAAAAAAAAAACTTAAAATTGGGAGTAAATGGCAGGTTACATTGTATTTTTGTAAACATTCATTTAATTTCTTTGACCAGATACTAAAAGATAATATTTAAATTGTTATTTTGAATCTCTATAACAAATTAAAATTTCTTATACTAAAAGAGAAAATTTTATTCTAGTTGTTAACGCTATTGCCACATCTTAAAGGTTTCAGTCGTTGATAAAGCTCATGATTTAATGGGAAATTGAAAACAATGAGTTTGCTATAGCAATGAAAATATTGAGGTAGGAAAAAGCAAGAAAATGATATTGCATAGATACTTAACCTGAATGAAAAAAAAAAAAAAAAGCTAAATCTGTCATTACTAATTCAGCATTTATATGAACATGTCCTGAGTTAAAATACTTTTATTAAAATTTATCCTTAGCATAAAATATTTTTTTTTTAAATTTAAATTATTGAAAGATATACATTAAATGGAATTTGTGAAGAGCATTATTTCCTGTGACGTAAGAATTTTAAATCAATAAATAGTAATTTTAATACTCTTATGAGAAATAAGTTACTTGTCAAATGTGAAAATCAATGAGGAGGAGGAGAACACATTCTGTGAAGTGATAATCTTAATGAACAAAACGAGTCTCCCTGTCAAATGTCGACAAAATGAATCTACAGTCAAATGTCATGAAGTAACAGATCGGCAACTAATGAAAAATGATCTGATGGGTACTTATAAGATGGTAAGCGCTCAAAACCGATTTCTTCTTCTGATGGCATATGCAGTACACTTTCAATCTGAAAAGCACCACGACTATATAGCATGTAATCGAGAATAGCAACAGATTCTCCACTGTCTCGAACAGTCCAGGTAGTAAAGGGCAGTTCTTGATTTTGGTAGACGCTATCGAGACCTGCAGATCTGAAAACATCGTGAACAGGTTCGGTTGGTCCAGCGTTCAAATCTCCGCAAAGCAGCAAAGGTGTCTGTTCTCCGATGGTACATTTCATATAATCAACCAAATCACATCCTTGCTCCCGACGTAAACCAGCCATAAAAACACCGGTCTTCGCTTTCAAATGCGTTGTAGCAATCCATAATTCAGCTCCGTCAGAGCGTCGTCTAAAAATACAAACAATTCCAAGGGTAAACAATAAAACATATGTTGATTTTCTATATTTTACACAAACATAACATACAGTATAAATAACTAGAGCAAAAATAATTAGAATATTAACTTTTATATTATTATTTCTAGCATTACCAGAAGAATGTCACAGAGGGAAAAAAAAACATGTTTAAAAAAATATATACAGCAAATATTCAATTCATTTCGACAATTTTAATTTTCAAAGTGTAATGATTATTAGAAATGAGTTCTAGCACACACACGATGAAATCTACGAATATGAGAATGCATTTTCTGCCATTTCAAAAAAGAAAATTTGTAATTTGTAATTTTAATTATACTGACTAATAATTTTGAATCGTTTTTAAAAAGTTGGTACTTTGAGCTAATTATTGGTTTTTATAACTATTATTATAGATTTATAACTATTATTTTTAAAAAAATGATAGTTTAATATCGTAAATGAAATATGTAAAGTATACAAAATATTTAAAGCTGTAATTTATTCAGATTCTATATTTATTTTTTGAAATTCCCTATCATCAAAATTAGGGTTATATTCAAATTATTTTTAGTTAAAAGTCGTTCTTACAAATAAGTTGTTTTTTAACTTAAGTCTCAAACAGACTCAGGAATTAAGACTTAGATTCTTCATATTTATTGAAATTTTTATTTTTCCGACTGAGTGAAAATAATGCCTGGACCGGGAGTCGAACCCCGGATCTTTGACTTACAAGGTCAAGGCTCTACCAATTGAGTTATCCAGGCCGACAAACTAGTCGGCATTACTCACTCAGACAACCTTTAGGCAGAAAACATCTGGTCTATCATTTAGATAGCTCAACAGAAATAAGCCGCAGGTAATGGAAAACACCATTAAACAATGGGAAAGAAATACAATTTTTATTAAAATCACACAATCAACTGATTGGAATAAAATCATATTTTCAATTGGTAGAGCCTTGACCTTGTAAGTCAAAGATCCGGGGTTCGACTCCCGGTCCAGGCATTATTTTCACTCAGTCGGAAAAATAAAAATTTCAATAAATATGATTTTCTTCCAATCAGTTGATTGTGTGATTTTAATAAAAATTGTATTTCTTTCCCATTGTTTAATGGTGTTTTCCATTATCTGCGGCTTATTTCTGTTGAGCTATCTAAATGATAGACCAGATGTTTTCTGCCTAAAGGTTGTCTGAGTGAGTAATGCCGACTGGTTTCTCGGCCTGGATAACTCAATTGGTAGAGCCTTGACCTTGTAAGTCAAAGATCCGGGGTTCGACTCCCGGTCCAGGCATTATTTTCACTCAGTCGGAAAAATAAAAATTTCAATAAATATGATTTTCTTCCAATCAGTTGATTGTGTGATTTTAATAAAAATTAGATTCTTCACTTCAACTTGAATAATTAATAAATTTGATACTAAAAGTTCAATAATTTAATTCAAAGCGAAAAATAAAATATTCTGACCAGGAATCGAAGCTGGGCCTACGACTTAACATACCAACCACGGAGTTATACCAGACAATTCCAACCGACATTTTTCACTCAAAGTCGACTTCCTCCTGGTATATTACATTTTAACAGACTTGAGGAAGAAGAATCGCAACCTATGCAAGTCACCTTTCACAATAGATTGCAAAAAATATTAAGTATTGGATCTTTCGCTCCAACTTTATCAATTAAATAAATTTGAAGTTAAAAATTGAAAAAAAATTTTTTTTTTCAAAGCGAAAATTACCATTACGCAGTTATTTTCTACCACTGAGCAGTGAAAGCTCTTGGAAGTGTAGTATTAAGGTCGATTGTCTGCGCTAGGGAACTACATCTGGGTAAAGTGCTCTCCGTAGAAAGCACAATGGTAAAGCATCAGCACGTTCAATTGTAGGTCCTATGTTCGACCCCTGGCTAAGACTTTTCCACTATGAACAAAATTATTTAATTTTCAAACTCAAATTGATTAATTAATCCAGTTAAATGGAAAAACGTGTATATATCGCAATCCAGTGTGGCTGGTGATTTTCATGGATTAAAATTCTAGTGGTTTAAGTCGTTAAAATGCAGAATGCGAGGCCGAAATCGACCTTGATAGAAATATGTCGGTAAGGAATTTTCAGGTAGCAGTGTATCGGCATGTTATTTTGTGAGTTCCAGGTTCGATTCTTGGGCAGACTAGTTTTTGTTAATGAATAAAAGTATTCAACATTCAACTTCAAATTTATTAAAATGAGTTTTTTTTTTTTTTTTTTTTTTTTTTAAGTGTGAATTTATTATCGATAAAAATTGTATGCGTTTAGTTTTATATTTTACAAAGAGAATAACGAACGAAATATTCTTTTTAAAAAAAGTGTGAGTAAAGAGGAATATAAATTCTACGTTTAATTATTTCGATAAAATATTAAAATAATAGTCATCAAAAAGTGCTTTTTAATAATATATTAAGTAAAGATATTTAGTACCCCATTATTCATTTTGTCTTTCGAATTTTATATCGGTGACTAATTAAATTTTGCAAACCTACTCGCATGGTAAGTTAAACTACTGCAGTTCAAGTAAATCAATTCTTTGTTTAACAACATTTAAAAAGGTTCATTGGAGGTTAACATCTAAAGAATTTAAATTAAAATGGCGAAAATTATTTTGAGAAAGATCGGAAAAGTAATTAAAATTCTACTTTTGCAAGTTTTCGAAGTTAAATGTATATTAAAAAAAAAAAAAACTAGAATCTTAACACTATACTGAATCTAAAATTTGATTTGATCTTCAAATAATATAACAAATGCTGTAGATAAAGAAAAACGCATTTTAAGATTTAAGCTTGATGAGCTCTGTTGTGTACCATATTTAGTAATTAAAGTAAGAAAGAAGTAATAGAAGAATTGATTTGCGATAATTGTGAAAACCTCGGTTTAACCCTGCGAATATGCACACATGGTGTTGAAGATAATGAAAAATGTATTTTAATCAAAACGGCGTTTAAAGTTAAATAAACTAGCTTGTTTAGTTTAAAATATTTTTCTAACTATTCGGGGAGTTTTTTTTTTTTTTTTTTTTTTTTTTAAGAGTTTTCCTATTCTGAACAGAGTTAATGGTGATTTTAAAACGAGTGAACCAATTAAGCATTTTTAGTTAAAATGATTGTCTCAACATAATTGTCTTTCGAAACAAAGGAAATTTTAGTATCAAATTTCCAATTCACATAAAGCAGTTTTTTTTTCTCTCGTCACTATATCTTCATATGCTCTAAAAAAATGTAAGAAATATATCATTGCTACATATAAAAATAATCTATAACTAATGATTTACCGTGGTATTTATCAAATAAAATAAATAAAATGCAACCCTTCTTCTACCATATACACTAAGCGACAAAAAAAAAAAAAAAAAACGCACTTGGATATTTTCCATTTTTCTTTCTGTAATCACTAATTTTATTGTTTCAAAAGTAAATTTTTGAACAGATTCTATTACGTTGTGTTCCGTATGCAATTTAGGATTGAGCCAAGTGTTAAAAACAAGATGCAATTG